>CM031918.1:56952556-57198854 GCA_018703695.1 Prunus fruticosa | reverse complement strand
AGCTCCATCCTTTGCTGATGTTACTTGGTTTAATTCTCTTGGGAGGAGAAGGTAATTAAAAAGTTTCATCCTTTTGCGATTTTAATTACTGAGTTTTGCACTTGGTCTGATATGTTGATCCCAAAACCAAAAATTGCAGCCATTATTAGTTACAAATCACTTCCTTTGAAGAAACAGGTGAAGAAACTTATACACCTGGTTCTTCATGCTCTCGCATTAGCCCTGGGTATTATTGGTATTTATGCTGCATTCAAGAACCATAATGAGAGTGGGATTGTCAACCTCTACAGCTTGCACTCCCCTGGATTGGGATTGGGGTCATTGTTCTCCTTATGGCATTCAGGTATAAATCCTTAATCCCATTTTCCATAACCTAACCACTAAAAACAAAATCGATAATACAATTTACAATTGTAGTTCAAATTTTTCCGTGAACCTAATTATTTGTATAATTTTTATGGGCAGTGGATATATGGGGTTCTTGACTTTCTTCTACCCTGGAGGAAGTCCTACCCTAAGGAGTCAGACTATGCCATGGCATGGGGTATTTGGGCTCCTTGTGTACGTTTTGGCTGGTGGCCAATGCTTCACTAGGGTTCTTAAGAGAAGCTCACATTCCTTGAGAACTCAGGAGTGGCCAAATTTGGCTCTGAGGCCTTTCTTGTCAACTTCACTGCTCTCACCACAATATTATTTGGAGCCTTCGTTGTAATTTCAGTTCTTTCCTGAAGCTCCTGCTCCCATTGAAGATGACCACAGCTATTCATCTATATGATTATATAACAATATTGTTAAATAGTGTACTTGGCTGTAGTGCAAGGACTGAAGCATGGGTATCTATCATTTATGATTAACGTGTAGCCTATGCATGAACATGATAAACATTTGTGACCACTTATTCATAATTATTGGCATGCCCCTCTTAATTATTTTACTTTTATATTTCATTGCAAGCCTCTTACGACGCTTGTGCGTGCGTGCGTGCGCATGAGAGAGATTATAAGATTTCTAAGAATCATAAAAATGCATGTTCAATTTTATTGTTTGATAAGAATTGCGCATGATACAACGTAATTATGTTGTGGTGTAAATGAGAGCAACAGGTTTGAATTTGTTGGTTGTGATTTTGGGAAACCAAAGATTATATATTGGTGTCATTGGCAAGATTGCTCCCCACTTAACAACACACTTGAGCAAGAAGACAACTGCAAATCGCTCAAGTGATTTGGTAGAGTGGTAGAATCTTAACCACTTGTGTTCATCAATCAAGGGAATCCAATGGCTCAAGGTAATTTTCCTAAATTTGTTTCATGTTCTAAGATTTTTACGCTAGCGCTATATAGACTGATTCAAAATGCATGGTTTATTCCTTCCTCTGTCAGTGTTTAAAGATATACAGAAGGAAGTCATTCAGTCTCGTGTAAAGACATGGGAGACCAAACAAAAAGCAAAAGTTGATAACACAGTAAGCAGAAACATAGCAATCTGGAAAAAGCCTTTTGAAAATGAATTATACTAATCATGAGATAAAATTATGTATTGATGAACAGGGCTGACAAAATGATAGCCATCAACGAGGAGAAAAAGAACGCAAGTGAAATAGACCTGGAGGCCTTGGGAAGAAAGATTGAGGTCGTTGTTGCATGGCTGCACTTTTTATTTGTTTATCAAATTATTAATCTAATATTAACATTGAATTAATTTATATATGCATGATGGAGCAGACAAAAGTTGAGAAGCTAAGACATAAGGAACTGGAAAAGATGAAGAACAAAGAAACTCACTCGATCAAGGTCACAGAAGACACCAAGGTCAAAATTGAAGCAAAACGCACCCATGGACTTCAGAAAGTTGAAAAGAAGGCTGAAAAATTTCGTGGCAGCAATTCTTTGCCAACCAAGTGTTTTGGTGTTTGTGTAGACGAGTGAAATCCCCCACAACACACCACACTACACGCAATCAAATTTTCGTGTAATAAATAAATCAATACTATCATAATTATAATAAAATTAGCTAATAAAGTAATTAACTGTGACAATTTTTTTAAAATGATATAAATGACTTCAAGTGGCTTTTATATTTTCAATCGTTTGATCCAGAAACCGAATACAACCAATGAGAAGACAGCACACGACTACGACATATAGTCATATCTACATTCTGTTTGGGTCCGACACGTGTTCAATAAGGACATAGACACATCCGCAGTTGCGCAGAAAGGGGTCCACAACGTGGCACCGTGGCAGTTGGTGCTTTAACGTTTTCCAACTGGAGACAACACTTGCTTTCTTGTTGGCCCAGTTGTATTTGGAACTTCCAAATTTCCGCGGTAGGCCTTGCCACCTCAAAAACTCTTTACACAAATCTCAGGTTTTTCTTCTTCCCAAAGGATCTTCAAAAGCTCACCATCGTTTGATTATCAAACGATGGTGAAGGTGATGGCTTTATTGGGTTTAAATTCTTTATCATTTTCAATACAACTGTATGTATATATAGCCATGCATGCATGTGGCCTGGGCCAGCTCTGTGGTCCTTTTGGGATCAATTCAATCCTCACAGAGCTGAAGTGGGAACAAAAAGATTTTCTTTTTCTCTTTCTATATTTCTTTTTCATTTGGCTCTTTGAATCAAGATTGAGAAACATTCTAAATGCAATAAATTACACAAAAAAAATATAGAATGATAATCAATTTTATATAAATCATCTCAGAATATTTTTCTTCTGTTATTATCTTTGTAATAAAGAAACAAATGAAGAGAGAGAGAGAGAGAGAGAGAGAGAGAGAGAGAGAGAGAGAGAGAGAGCAGTTGCAGTGTTGCAATGTATGGCGTTTTGAGGGGGGTGGATGGAAAAGAGATGGATAAAGAAGGGTGGCAAGTCACTTTACAGTGTGCCCTACAAAGATTCCTTCTGCCAATGCGAAAATCATAGAATCTCGACGAGAGCTGATGAGCTCCTGCTCTGTTATTCTTGATCGTACAAAATATCTATTTT
Source organism: Prunus fruticosa (assembly GCA_018703695.1). Taxonomy (NCBI): domain Eukaryota; kingdom Viridiplantae; phylum Streptophyta; class Magnoliopsida; order Rosales; family Rosaceae; genus Prunus; species Prunus fruticosa. The sequence continues at coordinate 57,195,859 of CM031918.1, read as the reverse complement.
TGGAAGTAAATAAAATACAGATCACTTCAGTTCCAAAAAGAAATTCCGAATAATTCTTTCATCATTCTAATTGTTAACTACGTACAATGTTGTTAATTTGTCTCTAATATGGAACCAAAACATTCATTTACCTTTTCTAAAATTAGAACATTAGCTCTGCTCACCCCTAATTACCAACACAAACCAACATTACCACTCTCTCTCTCTCTCTCTCTCTTTTTTCTCGATTTGGCGTTTATGAAAATCTGGAAACTCATAATAAACTGTCCAATTCAAACGGTAAAAAATATTCCCTCATAATTAGATTAGATTCTTCTTTTTGGCCTAATTCTGTATCAAGAATATTAGTTTACTTTCTTTCTTTTTCTTTTTTGATAATCAAAAGCTATTAGGTTACTTTATAAAAGAGAAAAACACGTGTGTTTATTTTCACACGATGCCATCATCACTATTCCCCCAAATTGTTATCACACCCTATGACAGACACTACCTTGTTAAACAATTAACACGCTGGTGCATAGAGAGGACCGCAGGAGGACCATAACAATGCTAATGCCATTATGCGAGGCTGAACAACAATGGAGCTCTCCTTGATAATAACCCTTTCTTATTATAATAACAAAAGTTAATGTGTTTTTTCTTCTTTTCTTTTAATTAATCACTTTGATTAAATTTGTCACACTCTGTGTTTCTTACTCAAAAAGTATTGACAACTCAGAAGAGGCCACATGTACCTACCATCCAGCTCATGAGCTAATTAGGTTTTTTAAGTAACAGTTACCTTCCTCCAACTATACCACCTATACAATCTTAGCCATATCTCTCTCTGTTGCTTGTATAATCTTCTTTCCTTAGTACATACACAGTGAACTTGCTTTTGAAAGCTTCGAGTTTCTTCCATTTGCCAAAAAAAAAAAAAAAAACCTTTTAGTAACAAAACAATAATATGGCAGAGACAGAGGAACCCAAGAAGTTAGAATCCGAATCACTTCTCGGATCCTCCACCGGCTCCGGCTCCGGCTCCGGCAGAGGAAGAGAGCCGGTTGTGGAAGCTCCAAAGATCCTCAGCCAACTAAGGACAAATCTTGAAACTCCACCACCCCCTGCCCCTGAACACAAAGCTGAGGCTGATCAGCCCAAAGCTCTTGCTATTGTTGAGAGTATACCCCTTCACTTTATTGTATTTTCTTTATTGTTAAAGTTTATAACTTTATCTGCTTGGTTGGTGAGAAAAGCAAATCTCACTCTCGATCACTCTTTTATTTTCACCCCATCCATGAATCTGATTTTCTTATTCTTTGATGACTTGGGATTGCTTGTCTGGCATATATGTTCTGTTTCTATCTAATTCTTTGAGATTTTTTGTTTTACTTTTTTAATTAAAAAAATTGGTCTTTTAATGTCATTTTCCCCATGTTTTTTTACCAATAATTATTTCCTTCTGTCCTCTTTTGGTGCCCGCTTGCTTTCTCTTATTGTTTTGAATTTCGTTTCCTTTTTCCCTGTATTTTTGTAGTAGATATTGTTTCTTTATCAAATTATATTTCATAGTCTTCTTCTTTTTGTTAGAAATTATATGTCAGGTGTCAGGATTTAAAGTTCTGTTAGACACATCAGAATTTGAACTCGGAAAGTTCTTCCATTATATGGACCAAATTACCATTGCTTTTGCTTGCTATATAATATCCTTGGCATCTCAAATTTGAAAGAAGCATTTATTTTTCTCCTCCCATAGAGCCTTCTGAACCTGCTGCCGAAGAGAAAAGTAAGGAGGGTTCAGTCAATCGAGGTGAGAGTTGTTTCATCCCGAGCTTCTTAATTTCAATCCTGCTTGTTGATGTAGGTTTAACTTTCTCCTATCTTCTTCAGATGCTGTGCTTGCAAGAGTTGCAACAGAGAAAAGGCTGTCACTTATCAGAGCATGGGAAGAAAGTGAAAAATCAAAGGCAGAGAAGTAAGTAAGGACTTTTCCTGAATATTTAGTTTAATTCAGTGAGCATCATGTTATGCAAAAGTTTATGGAAGCTCTGGCATTGCTATCTGTACACCAATGGAATCATTTCATTCTAACGAAATGATTAGATTTTCCATTTCCACCAAGTCTGTTTGATATAATTTGATATACCGAAGTGAATGTATTTTGTTTTGGAAAACAGAGCTCATAAAAAGCTATCTGCCGTTGGTTCATGGGAGAACACCAAGAAGGCAACTGTGGAGGCTGAGTTGAAAAAGATTGAGGTAACAATTCATTCATTTCCTCGAGTGAGATAACATCAAATCCAGTGCTTGAATTCCAATAAGAAAGAGAGCAATTTGTGCATGAGCAGGAAAAATTGGAGAAGAAAAAGGCAGAGTATGGTGGAACAGATGAAAAACAAGATAGCTTTAATCCACAAGGCTGCAGAAGAAAAGAGGGCAGCGATCGAAGCTAAGCGCGGGAAGATCTTCTTAAGGCGGAGGAAACAGCTGCAAAATACCGTGCCACAGGAAATCCTCCTAAGAAACTCCTCGTTGTTTTTCAGGCTAAAATAAATTCAGGTCCGGTTGACAACATTTGAACTATTTGTATATTCTGTTGGCTTGGAGGTACATTTTGTTGATTCAGGATGTGTTTATTTCTTCTTCTTGAAATGGGGCATTGGCCAATGTTAGTTATTGTGTGTGTCTTGATAAAGTATGTGTGTGTACATACTACATACACCTTATTTGCAGAAAAAATCAACTTAACTTATTTGTCACAAACTCTTTCTTTTTCCTCTTTTAGATTAATATTTCATTAATTAGACGATCATGATGAATGCTTCTAATGTAAATGATACGTGTGTGTCTTGCAAAAGGAGGAAGAAGAAGACATTGCTTGCCTTTGTATGTGGAGTTAATATTTAGCTTGTTTCCACAGAAATCCCATGGCTTCCTTTGCACACCCGTGACCTAAGGAATAACTTCATCTCCAAGTTACCTTCATTTAGCTTCCTTCCCCTTTCATCTCTATAAATACATCTCAAACTGGTTCATATGTAGCAGATATGGTAAAGCTTACAATTGTTGGAAGGTTAAGTGATGGTCTGTGTCTTGCAAAAAGGACCTTCTTCTTTGAATGAAGAACATGAAAACTTTTCATTTTACAAGAGACAAGGAGAGTTCATACTCAGAGAAATCTCAAGAGGAGCCTTGCCTCCTTCCAAGATGACCATTCGCGCCGATCATCACTGCTTTAGTATCCTCTTTCTTCTCTCTGTTTTTCCCTTTTTTCTTTTAATTTTATCCCAAAATCAAGGTAACAAAAACTGAAAATGCTCAAATAAATCTAAACCATCATAAAACAGGGGACGGTATTCACATGTGTTTTTTTTTTTTTTCTAACCTAATCGTTTTAAAATGAAGCTACATGGTCGAGAATGGAATTGCCTTCATCACACTCTGCGACTCTTCATATCCAAGAAAACTAGCTTTCCATTATCCCCTACAAGATTTGCAAAAGGAATTTGAAAACTTTGATAGTTGCCTCATTAAGAAAGTCACGAGACCATACTGCTTTGTCAAATTCGGTAATTTTCTTTCAGCTAATAGTATGATTTGACATCGATTTGGCTCTTAGCATAAGATTTAGCACTAGATATCAAATTAGAAGGCAGATAATTACAAATTAAGTCTTTAGATTTAAATCCCACCCAAAAATGTAAGTCTTAATTTTGTTGCGAATGTCTTGCACAACCATGCATGTCACAACTTTGTTTGGCAGATGGTGTGATTGGGAATATTAGAAAGCAATACATTGATACAAGAACACAAGCTAATCTGTCAAAGCTTAATGCTAACCGGAAACAAGATTTAGACATTGCTACAGAAAATCTTTCAGATATCATAGAGAGATGGAGATATTCAGGTAGGCTTTTTTTTCATATTTATAGCTACTTTTACTTTCCTTGTCAAGTCAATGTTATGAACACATGAAAAGCTTCCTCTTTTTGTTCTAAAACTTATCTTCTTAAATTTACAGAAATCTTGGAAAACCGTCGACTAGTACTTCACAAGCTGTTTCACCTATTTGGTGTTCGCCACGCCTTGAGGTACATTTTACTCAAAACTCAGATATAATGAAAATTAAGATAATTTCTTTTTATTCAAGTTATATATTTCTATATACACAGGTGATCGCAATGAAATGGACGCCTATCACAGTCACTATTTTTGTTGTCACTGTTGTTCTTTGGGCCACCATAATCCATGCAGACGACAATTTCATGATTTTAAACTAAGTGGGGAATTAGGGTTAAGAAACCCCCGATTTTAAACGATTGATCGCGTTGAGTTACGTACACAGATTTGTTTGTTTGATCATCTCGTTCATGAAGGTTATGGTTTAAGAATGCTTTGGTTGCCAAACTGTATAATTTGCATTTACTACACCAGCTTGGACAGAAGAAGAAAGATAAATGAAATTACACTCTAAGGTCTTGAACTCAAGTTGTCTTGGTCAATGAGTATTTTTTTCTCGAGACCCATAAGAATGAGATCAATTCAAAGTCTGTACTTGTTTTTCAAGTAATTCCATATGTCGAAGCAAATATGAAAGAACAACCTCAAATATTGTTACTAAGAAGCATTAGCATAGTTAGAGGTTATTCTTTCACTGCTGCCTTGGAACTTAATTTTTTCCCTTATTTATAAAAATACATTACATCGTTGTGCAAGTCGAAATCACTACACATATCACCCCCTGATATAAAATCAACAAACCCAGGTCCTGAAATCTGATCCTCAAACTTAAATTGTGATGAATTGATCATCTCAGTAGCCGCTCCATGAAAACCATTCTCAAATGTTCCTTCATTGTTCAATATAAAATCATGTCCTAGAGCATGATCTGCTTGAAGATTATTAGAACTGTGATCAAAGCCCTCCCTGGAAACCCCAGCATCACCAATATTATTTGCATAGCTTCCACCATGAACATGGTCTAAGGAAAGCCACTCAGCAAACAAAATCTTTGGTAAAGGGCTTCTGTGAGTTTGATCACCAATCTGGGGAATTAATGTTGGTGATTTTTCCACTGACTCATAACTTGGATTAATACTGGTTGTGAGCTTGTGGGGAGATGGTGAACACTCTAAGTTGTCTAAGCTTGAAGTAGTACTTGTATATTGAGATTTGCTTTGGCCTTCCATGATTTCTTCAGCTTTGGCCACTTTCTTCTTCAAATAAGAATGCCAGTAATTTTTTATCTCATTGTCTGTTCTTCCTGGCAAATGCTGTGCAATTTGAGACCACCTGGTTTTAATAATTACTTCTATATTAATATCATTATACATCAACATCCATCATTGACCCAGAAATTACCCTAAATGATGAAAAGTAAAAAACAAGTAAACAAGAAAAACAAAAGATGGTTATCTTGCTTGATTGCTTACTTGTTCCCTAACATATGATGAAGGGTCAGGATTGTCTCCTCCTCTTGTTTGCTAAATGTCCCTCGCTTTAACCCCGGCCTTAGGTAATTTATCCACCTTAATCTGCAGCTCTTTCCATTCCTTTGCAAACCTGCATGTATATTATAATCTTCTGAATAACAATTACATATGGCATTAAAGTCAAATTGAGGGGGATGTTTAAGCCAATTATATAGAGAAGTCACCATCAATCTCTTTTGCTTAGATACCTCAGAGTTTACTACAAGCTCTATTGTTGTTGGCTCACAGAGCCATGTTTACCAACTCCAAAAGATTAAATGACAAAATGGGGTCATTTTCATCTTGAAATTTTAACACTCGTTAATCTTGCCACAGAATTTGCATTAACAAAAGATTGGAGATTGGCCATTTTATATAATTATCAAAAAAGGAACCAAAAGCTAGAAATTCTTGATCATCAAAACCATCTTAGATTCCTCTGTCATTATTTTTTCCAGCAATGTTAAATATAGGCCAATGTGCCAATACTATAATAAAACAGCTATGATGCATTCCTTAATTAGAATCAGGCAGAGTTTATTTAGGGTTGTAGCAAAAAGAAAAGAAGAAAAATGGTAAACTCACCGGCGTTTATCGGAACAGAGCTCCAGCAGCCATGGCCATGCTTGAGGATGTAGTTTCGAAGCCTTTGGTCTTCTTCAGGTGACCACAATCCCTTTCTGTGCTTTGGCTTTGGCTTATCTGATGACTTGCAGCCCATTTTTCCACCAACAAAACTTGCAAGTTGCAACTTGTTGTATATATATGTTGTGAATTATGAGAGAAACAGAGAGAGAGAGAGAGAGAGAGAGAGAGAGAGAGAGAGAGAGAGGGAAACTAGGCTGTAGAGCAATGAACAGCTGACCTCAATTGGGCTCTGGTACTTAAAGCAATGATTAGTTGAAGTCTGCTCTTTAAAAGAATTAACAAAGTACGAAACATAAATATATTTTATGCTTGTTATTGTATTTTCATATTCGACCATGAGGTAAGATAAAGCTGCAAGGTTTTAAGAAAGTCATGGTTGCCCAAGAATGCAAACCTGCCCATATGTGATTAATTTGACTTCTTAATAACCTAATTTAAAGGTATTAACTTGGGAGAAGCTGTCATCTACTGTGCACCCATGTGGGATTAATTTATACAAGTTAACCTATGTAATTTAAACCACCTCTGTTTTTAAGCTCCATTTATAAATTAATTAAGACCTTTTTCTCTTCTTTTAGAGTTGCAGAGATTGATTCAAGCTGGTTTTGGTTTTGATTGAAGTTAGAACTTTGTCCATGGATGGATGGATGTGTAGGTTCATAATATCCATTTCTTGCAACAATTACATCATGATTTTATGAGACTTGTGTTGCTGTAAAAGAAAACACACAAGAAAACGACCAACATGCCTCTGATGTCATATAATACTCTGAACCACGCAAATCAAGCTATAAAGAATATGCACTCATCCAAAATGTCACTTGGGGATGAGAGTTGACTCTAGTTAAAAAGCAGCTTCTACCCAAAAGTGCTTGCCTAAACATCTCTCCATTAATGAAGAAAATAAACGAAATAATTAGAGAGAAGACTTTGGTAGAAGAATCTAATTCATTGATTTCACCAACAAAGTTTTCAAAAGTTTAAGGTTTGATAAAAGTATGAAGGTCTACTCCACCTCACCCATGTGGACGGAGGTTCAAGAAATATTTGTGCAAACTCCCCTCCCCAAATCGCTTGTAGTAAAAAAAAATTGATGCAATTTTTAGAAAATTGCCTCTGCTTTTTATGATGATGTTCTTGGGAACTAGGTGACATACATTAAATCAATATCATGCCATCATGGTTTATTATTTTAATCACTTCTCCACTCTCTCTCTAACCTACCGACAGTATTTTTCCATTGAAAAGGAAATTTGTTAAAAGGGGGTTTAGCTTGATTGTACTTTAAGTAATGGGAAATCGATTCCTTTGAAATATTGAAAAATCTTGTTGGATAGGCATGGTAATATAAAGAAATGCAAAAGGGACAAATGGACAACGGATGCAAAGATCCAAAGGCAGACAGTATTTCATCTGTTGAACTTGGATTATTCGAAAATATCCCTTTGTCCCCAACCCAACTCTCATCCATGAACCAATGAATCGATGGACAAGAAGCAATTACTCAAACAATCATTGGTTTAATTGAGAATGACCAATTCAATTCACTCGTTTATTAAGTTTTGTATTTAAATACTTTGACAGATTGTTTATTTCCATTTTAAATGAGGAATAATATCGTTTTGATATATATATATATATATATAAAGGAAAAAATATATATGTATTGCGCATGGCTCAATTTCTTTGGAGATACCCGTATGAAAATATTATCGTTTTGTCAACCCAGATCCCCCATTTGTCTACCAAGAATTAAAAAATGTATGCCAAGCTTGCCCTACATTACACAATGAACAATGGGAAATGGAATACGGTAATTAAATTGTGTCGGTGTCTCTCACATCAGCATCTTTCCCTTTGCCACCTAAACACTCTGCAATATTTATGTTCTTAATTTTAATTATGAACCTTTAATTACTTTTAATATATAAAAACCTGTTTAAGTTTGTATAATTGTGATTTCCAAGTGGATCATCAAGTTGAAAGAACTAATTAGTATATTCTTAAAATGTGTTTAACTTTTTGTCGTTTCCTGTTAGTCAAAGTCATTGCTTAAGTTACAAGAAAATATATATATGACTCATTCCTTCCCTGTCGAATATTGACTTCATTAAAAGTCTCCATATGTTCAATTCAATTTAAACTGCCACATGTATATGAACAACGAGGTTCATTTTTGTAAAAAAGTAAGCTTTCTACCTTGACAATGCAGACAGAGTCCCTTTTGCTTCATTAGTTTCTATCCCAGCTGCACTCTGTTTCCCAAAACACTCATCATTATCTGCTGCAGCAATCTCAAATTTTGATTAGTCACATGGATCATATGGTACTCTGTCTGTTTTAAGCAGATTGTCTTCTTCCCCTTGTCTTTAAAATGGGTTGAGGGATACGTTTCTTGATATAGACTTATTAAAGTAAAATGACCCCAAAAAAAAACATATTCAAGTAAGTCATTTTTGCATGTTCATATTCAAGTACCAAAAAAAAAGATAAAAAAACTCTAGATGGGTACACTCTCCATTAATCTTGATGCATGCTCGACTCATGCTCAGTGAACTTGGGTTGGGTGGTTGAATTACGGATCTAGAGCTCATTTGTTTGGGATTTATTCGTCTTCCACGTTTTAGCTTCATATCTCAACCTTACCTAATCACTTGTATTTTATATATTTATAGTGAGATAAAAAATAAAAAAAAAGCAATTTGGGTTTTTTGAGGTTTTTTCTTCCTTTCTTGGTAGCTCTTGGTTTTGAAACCTTAACCTTGATTGCATCATTATAATGGAATCAGGACAGGACAGTGTGACACATTAACGATCGTGATGGTTTATTTTAAGTTGTTGGTCATTGTTTACGCCCAGGAATCAGCAGTCAATAAGAGCAAGACACGTGGACAGATGAACCTGGACAGAGGTGCCTCGGCACCCCGCCTACCGATCGCACCACTTAGGCACCGCCTCTCTAAGGACACGTGGCATGCTCCCCAGCGACGTCCACAGTCCCACATCGACAGATTACAAATAGCGCTACCTCCCAAGCCCTATAAAAAGGGATCAGCCATCCTTGAAATAGGGTAGCAGAATGATCGGCATACTGCCTAATTAATTTGAAAGTAAAACTTATTACATCCCGAACTTACTTAAGCTTCGGAGAGCCTCCGGCCGGTACCACACGGTGCCCTTGGCCTTACCGAGCGTTCCTCTTTTTTGCAGGTCACGCTCCTCCCGAGGCTTCCAAGGTGCCGAGGCAGCAAAATTCCTAAGTTGACCCTCTAAAGTTCAGAGAACCACTTTTTGGCGTCAGAGTTTGGCGCCGCGCCGTCTGGGAATCGATTAAACAAAATCAACACCTTCATCCCGAACATATGGGAACCAATTAAAAGCTTCGTTCGTAAGTGCGAGGGGTACCGTCTGACATGTCGAGTGGGGTAAGCCCAGCGCCACCTCCATACACGCCGCAACCAACCCTAGGTTCCCCAAATCACGGAAAGTGCGGAGCTTTAGCCCAAGTCGTGTCCCTTCGGCAGGACATGGTCAGGTTACAAGAACACAACAACTTCCTGCCGTCCAGGGTGGACGAGACACAGCAATTCCTGAACCGCGGCAGGCACATAATACACAGAGCCGGACGGTCGTCCGAGAGCTGCAGACCCCCGTCGGCAGAGGAAAGGCAGCGGACGGTGGCGGAGGCGGCGCCTTGCGCCGTCTGAAACAGTTGGTAGTTCCTGCGCGAAGGACAGGCCCCACGGGCCGAGCAAGGTCTATGCGATGTCGCCAGGCTGCCCTGGGATTTGAGAAGGCGAGCGACATACCGAACGGAGGGATCGCCAATCAGGATCAACGCACGCCTAAGGATCCCCGCGAAAAGAGGTCTGGGGGCAAGTCTCGATACGAAGGATCCCAGCTTTGGAGTCCACGCAGAGAGCTGGACCCAGAGTACATCCCTTCCACACATCGCACGTCCACCTACCGTTCGGCAACGAAACGACGTCTCCGAGGTTAACCCTTTCAGGTCCCGGCAGCGATCGGCACATCATGACGACAAGGATGTACCGACCCGGGACCCCGCCATCCGCCTCCTAATGCGGGGGATGCAGAAGATGGAGGACGCAGAGCGCGCTCGCAGGAGCCGGACTGGGGAAGGCTTCGAGCCAGGGCCCTTCACGAACGCATCAGGAGCTCACGGCAGGACCGGGATGTGCAGCCCTGCATAAAACCGTACACAGGGGTGGAAGATACAGCTGACGCACCTCACTCTTTCCAGTCAGCGTGGGGTGCCGAGGGTCAAGGTGGCCGACGAAGGGCTGTGCCTCCTGTTCCCTCTCTCACTCACGAGACGGCTTTGAATTGGTTCTACCGGACTGGAACCAGGGGCAGTCGATCCTTCACGGCTTGAAGCAAATCTTCCTGAACCATTTCATGATTCGACGGACAGGCTGTATTCTGCCGCACGGTCTGTGCCCGTTCGGGAGGGAGAGGACGGAACCGTTGCCGAATATGCCGCACGGTTCAGCCATGAATATCTCAGATGTCCGGATACCGATGACAGGGCAGCCTGCGGCGCCTTGAGAATTGGCCTGCGGTCATCACACTTCCGGTATCTCGTGCATAGTAGCAATTGGCGCACATACGACGAACTCATGAAGCAGGCGGAGTCCACGCAAAAGCCGAAGATATTTGAATTCGAGGCCGGGCCTACGGCTCGGAGGGTGAGCCCATGCAGCGGAATACTGCGTCCCGGGCATCGACATACGCACAAGCGGCAGGAGTTGCCGAATACCCTGACGACAACAAGCGCAAGATGCCGGAGGTTCCCAGAAGGGACACCCCAAGAAAGGTAAGGGCATGTACGGGTCAGGATAACCACCGAGCGCCGTTGCCGGCCCATAACCCGGGGACCGAGGTGTTCACCCTGCTCAGAGCCTCCTACGAGGCGGTGCTGATGAACGAAACGAGATCATACTGAAGCCTTCGTTCCGAAAGCCCAGCCGCCAGGATGGCCGGATCCCGGAAAGCCTCTGCCGATACCATCGCGGAAGCCACAACACCGAAGGCTGCATAAGCCTACGAAAGATCGTGGAGAGGCTCATGGGAGAAGGCAAACTGGATCAATACATAGCCAGGCCGCGACCCGCGCCAGCGCCGAACGGCAACCGGCAAATGGGCATGAGCACGATTAGGAGGCCCGACCCTCGCCTGGGCATCTAACCGATCGATGAAGCAGTATGTCAGGGCGGCCCAGGACCTGAGGTCCTCGGCATCGAGAGAAGCCGGCACGCGAAGATGCCGAAGGTTAGGTGGGAACCTATCACTTTCTCTGAGGAAGAGGAGGAAGGAATCATCTACCCCGGCATGACGACCCAATGATCATTCGAGCCGAAATTACCGAATTCGATGTCGGAAGAATCCTAATCGACACTAGCAGTTCGTAAACGTCATCTTTGCCGCACGCCTTCGGAGAACTGGGGATAGACGCCAGCCAAGTCAACACACAGCTCTCGCTTCTCCTTAGCTTTTCTGGAGACTTGGTCCAGCCGGTCGACGTGTCAGCTGCCGATTGCCTTCGGCACGGCCCGACGGAGGACCGTGGTCTACGACCGGTTCCTTGTAGTGAACTCCCCTACGGCATATAACGTTATAGCTCGGCCGAACGGCACTCACGGCAATCAAGGCTCACCTGCCCCCCACATGCTACTCATGAAATTCCCAACCTGCTACGGGACGGGGGCAGTCCCAGGGGCGACCAGGATCAGCGGCCGGAACTGCTACGCCAGCGCATTGAGATCGGCAGCCCCTCGGAAACAAAAAGAAACCATGGCTCTCGTGGAGTAGCCGAACGGTAGCGAACCGGTGGATGATCCTAGGGAGGAAGCACCCACACGGTGGCACAACCTCCAGAGGATCTCGAGACCGTGGCGTTGGACGAAGGTCGACCCGGAAACGGTGCGTAAGGATCGGCACCCTGCCGACGCCACCCCTCGTGCCGAGTTCATCCAGTTCCTTCGACAGAATTCGGAAGTCTTCGCCTGGTCTTCGACGACATGCCAGGCATATCCCCCGACGTCATGAGCCACAAGCTAAGCATCTCACGGCATTCAAACCCGTAAGGCAAAAGCGCCGATCCTATGATTCCGAACGGTATGAAGCCATGAAGGACGAAGTGGACAAGCTCATGACAATAGGCTTCATTCGGAGGCGTATACCCGGACTGGTTGGCAAACTCCGTCATGGTTCGGAAGGCAAAGGGCGGATGGCGAATGTGCCAAGACTATACCGACCTCATAAGGCCTGCCGGAAGGATAGCTTCCGCTGCCACGCATCGATCAGCTGGTAGACGCCACTGCCCAACACGAGTTGCTCAGCTTCATGGATGCATACTCTGGTACAACCAGATCCTCATGCACCCTGTCGACAGCGAACACACGGCATTCATAACGGACAAGGGCTTGTCCTGCTAAACGTCATGCCGTTCGGTTTGAAGAATGCGGGGCGACCTGATCAGACTCGTGGCCGAATATTGCTAAGCAGAGATGAGGAGCACGATGGAGGTATACGTAGATGACATGCTAGTAAAGAGCCGAACGGCAGGAGAACATCTACGAACCTTTCCCTCATGTTCGGCATCTTGAAGGAGTACCGAATGAAACTCAACCCAACGAAGTGCGCCTTCGGCGTGTCTTCTGGGAGGTTCCTCGGTTTCATGATCAGCCAGAGGGGCATTGAGGCAAACCCGACAAAATCAAAGCCATAATCAACATGGAGGTGCCGAAGACACAGAAGGACATCCAGGAGCCTTACCGGACGAGTGGCAGCCCTCACTCGCTTCATCTCCAGAAGCCACGGGATAGGTGCGCACCGTTCTTCAAAGCCTTAAAAAGGGGCAAACACCATGTACAGTGGACTCCGAATGCGACAAGGCATTTCAAGACTTGAAGGACTACATGGCCAGGGCGCCACTACTCTCTAAGCCCTGACCTGGAGAAGTTTTGTCTATATATCTCTCGGGATCCCGTCCTGCCGTCAGCTCAGGACTCATACGGGAACCAAGAGAAGGCAGAGCTACCGATTTCTATACGTCAGTAAGGCCCTACAAGGGGCAGAATCTGGTACCCCCCGCTCGAGCAGCTGGCTTTAGCCTTGGTGGTTCTCGCCCGGCTGAGGCCGTATTTTCAGGCCCGCGCTATCGTCGTCCTGACCAACCATCCCCTTCGGCAGGTTCTCCAAAAACCAAACTTCCGGGAGACTGATCAAATGGGCGATCGAGCTGGGGGAGTTCGACGTACAGTTCAAACCCAGACTTGCCGAGAAGGGACAAGCAGTGGCGGACTTCATTGCCGAACTGACGCCTTCGAGACATCGGAACCTGAAGAAGCCCCCCCCTGGTGGGCTCCCGACGGCGTCTCTTGGACCAATCCATCCCTGCCCGGGACCTGCATGTAGACGGCTCGGCGAATGAGCAAGGATGCGGGCCGACCTTGTGCTCACCGCCCCCGATGGAACCAAGATAGAATATGCCGTCCGATTCGCCTTCGAACGTCAAACAACGAGGCCGAGTGAAGCCCCTCAGCCGGCCTTCGGCTAGCCAAGAGCATGGGGGCTAAGCAGGTCAGCATCCCACAGCGACTCGCAGCTCATCGTGAACCAGGGTCACTCCGATTTCGCGGCAAAGATGTGTCTATGACAGCCTACCTATCGGCGTCACTGAAATTGCTACGGCAGTTCCTGGCTTACGAGATTCGGCAGGTCCCCGAGATTAGAAAATAGCCATGCCGATGCATTAGCCCGACTGCTTCGGCAGTCGAACGACAAAATTGGCCGACGGGTCCCTGCCAAGATTTAGCCCAACCAAGCACCACCTCTTGCCACGTATGTACCGTTCGGTACGTGGACTCCTGGATGTCACAGACTACACCTACCTGGCAAACGGACCCTGCCAGAGGACAAAGCCCAGGCAAGAAAGCTACGCTCCCGGTCGACAAGGTACATCGTTATCAATGATGTGCTGTACAAACGCGGCTACACGACCCCTACATGAAATGCATTACCGAAGAGGACGGCGAGTACGTCCTTCGGGAGATCCACATGGTGTCCTGCGGAGACCACTCCGGTTCCAAGTCCTTGGCCCACAAGGCCTTCCGACAGGGATACCACTGGCCGTCACTATCGGGATGCAATAGCGATGGTAAAGAAGTGCGACAAATGCCAACGCTTCGGCAATATTCCACATCTGCCTCCGAACCACTCACACCGATCATAAGCCCATGGCCGTTCGCCCAGTGGGGACTTGACCTGATCGGACCCATGCCGCAAGGCAAGGGACAGGTTAAGTATGCGGTCGTTGCGGTGGATTATTTCACGAATGGGTCGAAGCCGAAGCCTTGGCCACTATTACTGCCGCAAGGATCGAGGAGTTCGTCTGGACCAACATCTGTTGCCGATTCGGCATCCCATACGCAATTATTACCGACAACGGGCAGTTTGATTCGGAACTCTTCAGGAAGTTCTGCACTTGGCCTCAAAATCAACCTATTTTCGCCTCCCAGGCTCACCCTCAGTGAACAGGGAGGTGGAGGCCGTGAACAAGATCATCAAGAAACTCCTGAAATGACAGCTCGAGTGCTAAGGCGCCTGGCCGGAGAGCTCCCGAAGCTTTGTGGGCTGTCCGAACGTCCTCCCGAACCTCCAGGAGAGACCCCGGTTCAGCCTTGCGTTCGGCTCCGAAGCGTTGTCCCAGCTGGAAATCGGCGAGTCATCTTACCGAATGGAAAACTTCGAGCCGAAGGCGACGAGGCGGCGCTTGCGGAAAGCCTGGACCTACCAGAAACGCGAACGGCATCTAACCTTCGGAACGAAGCCTACAAGCAGCGCGTGCTCTCTGGATTACGATTGGAGAGTCAAACCCCGCTCCTTCAGAATTCGGGGGCTGGGTGATGCGCAAAGTTTCGCTTGCAACCAGAGACCCAACGGAAGGAACCCTCCGGACCTCCTTGGAAGGACCATATGAAGTCATCGGTATCCTTCTGTCCGGACCTACCGGCTCCGAGGCACAGATGGGAAAACCTCGGCCACCCATGGAACGTGGACCATCTCAAGAGCTATTTTAAGTAGCCCCCTAGCCAACGGCAGGGATTTGTATTTTTGCCTACGGCAAGTAAATATAAAATGGGATTGTCAAGCTACACGTATCCGTCGGCATCATTTTTGGAAAAAATGTTTCGGAGTGCTCATCATTGGTGAGCCACTAACTTTGCCTACGGCAATCAAAAACTATGCTCTTTGCGTTCAGGACCGCACGTTGGGCACGAGCCTACGGCAATAGACCATAGACTTGCCCACGGCATTTCTATAGATATAAGGCTTGGGGCCTCGCCCCTACCGATGTCTATGACACTCGCACATTATTAACGTCTACAGGATTGGCCTACGGCATCCTACAGTTCTCAGCCTACGGCAATAGCATACAAGGATAAAACTGAAACACATTGAGTAACGATGACAAAATAATACTTAAACCAGTAAAAAATGTCATCGGCATTTAGATGTTCAGGAATATCATACACATCAATTAAGATACAAAATAAGATAAGAGATAAGGCTTCAGTCTTCTCAGGAGGCAGGGCATGCGAGGTAGGGCCATCTTTGGAGGGCCATCCTCGGTGGCAGGGGCATCCTCGGCCATCATCGGCGTCACCAGGGCGTCCTCCCTTCATACTCCTCGATCATCTCTTCGGTAACGCCTTCCGGGAGTGGGGGGGTGGGGCGAAGTTGAGATTGAGCTTCTGCCCAGGTTGAACCGCTTGAAGCGGTGGATCAGGTCACCCATCTCCGACGCCACCTCCTGATCCAAGAGATCGGTAAACTCTTGCGAGGAACGGAGCCCCCCTGATGGCCTCAGACGGCAGCCAGAATCTCGGACGCCTTCGACCTCTCAGAGGCCTCGAGCGCCGCTTGCACGGCACCCTTCCGCCTCTTCGGCATCACTTGCCGCCCGCTCCGCGCCGTCCAAGGCCTCGCGCATCTCGGCAAGCTTCGCCTCGTGCGCCCCGATCTGCCGTCGGCAGCCTGCATACCCTGCACGAGATGGGCGTGGTCCCTGGAGGGTTTTCACCGCCTCATTGACCTTAGAGCGGCCCTCGTCGTACAGGCCTTTGTTGCGCTCGGAGTGTTGATGGCCCTCTTCATGCACAGCCACATGTCCATCGATGCCTGAAGAAAACAACCGCATGTTAGTATGCCAAAAAGTAACAGCAATAAGAAGAGAACGGGAATGGGAGGTTACCGTGGCCTGGAGACGGAAGGCACGCCCTGCCTCTTCCGAAGAAGCCTCTTTGGCAGCTCGTCGATCTCTGAGAGATCCATCTGCGAGCCCACGATCATGTGGTTCGCAAACTGGACCGTCTTCGAAGGGCACGCGAGCGTAACCACCTCGGTAGGCCCCTCTCGTCCTCGGCGGCAAGGATGGCCCGTGGAGGATCGGCAAGGCGCACCCTCTTGGGAGTGGAGGCGGCATCCAAGTCTACCGTCAATGGCCGCTTCCCGGACGCCTGGAAGAAGCAGGATCGGCACCCTGAGCCGTGCTGCGCGTCCGGTTCGCTGAATCGGCACCCTCCCCTGAGGTTGGTCGGCATGGAGCTGCCTCTCCGTTCGGGAATCGACGCCCTGGTCGGGTCAGCCTCCCCATCCCTCTCTGCCGAAGCTTCGGGGCTGCCGCCGTTGTTTCTTCCCCTTGGAGAGAACCCTGAGGCGCCGTTTGGAGGTCTCCGAGAGGCTCTTGGCCTCCGGCAGTCTTCCTGGCCTCAGACACTACATGAACAAGACACGGGTTAGCCGAAGGAAATGAGCGAAAGCAAAGGAAGAAGTCGAAGTGAACTTACTCTCGGCAGGATTGGCAAGACGAGCCTTGACTAGGTTCCCGGTGAAGAGGAACTGGGGTATTCCCTGTCACGGAGGGACCTTCGTCCTCACTTGGTCAATCTGCGAAAATCTCTGATTGAGTTGCCGTGGGCTGTTCCAGCTGCCTGCAAAAATACAATAATAACAAAACTGTTAGTGCAAACACAAAAAATAATGGGCTACCGATCGGTATGGCAGCAACCTACCGGCAATTCTGAAGGTAGTGGGGATATGGAAGCGAACGGGAACTCCCGGACGGCGATTCCCAATCACCGGAGAGCAACACCCGCCGATTCCTCCAGGGCTTCTGAGAAGTCGGCACGGCGTCAAAAAATGGCCCCTTTCCGAAGCCCTGAGGCAGTCGCCTGAACCCAGCCACCATGATCGGTACTCTTGGACTTGGTGATGCTACAAATGGCAAAGCCTCGTAGGAAGGCCCATACTCTTCGGCAATCCCAAATGCCGTCACGACCCCATCAGGTTCCGGCCCAAGGAGTTCAGATTGAACTGGCCAGGAGCGTGCCCACTTGAGCCAGAATCCTCTGAACTGGGGGCTGCAACGGTAACCTGGCGCCTTGCTCAAGGACGTCAGTGAAGAGGCGACCTCGCCGTCCTTGGGCTTACTCAGGGATTCGGTAGGTGCGGGATCCTCATCCTACCGACTGTGGAATCTGCATTCCGCCCCCACCTTTTGCAGCTCTCGGTAGTCAGCTATTGGGCGGCAGGTAGTCCACGTCGAACAGCTGCTCCCTCGCCACCCCTTCAGAATCCTAGGATTCCCGCTGCTCACTATCGTCACCTTCGGCCTAGGACTCGGCTCGGAGACTCTCCACGGCCAGAAGTGGAAGCCTCCGGAATGTGACTGGAAGGTGCCTCCGGCATCCTAACGCCCTCCACCTCAGGCTCAGGTTGCATGTCTGACCCCAACGTCCACCTCAGGCTCGGGATGCATGCCTAACCCAACATGCCGACCGTCTCTATACACCACAGCCAACGGCATGGGCTGGCTGGTCATGAGCCCTTTCCGATCCCGTGAGTAGGCGGAGGAGTCAACCTCTCGCCAACCACTTCAACTTCGGAATCACTCCCACTATCGGCACCCTGGGCCGACTCTTCACCCTCGGTATACTGACTCCTCTCTCGGGACTCATCCTCGAAGCGTTGGGCTCGCTCTCGTATCCCGACTCGCTATCAGACATCTACAAAAACGACGGGAGTAAACTAAGGGCCATGCAAAGAACTATCCTACCGTTGCCTACATCTCTACCTATGGCAACTAGACTACCGAACTACACCCCACTTTAAAAAAGTTCTAGTCTAGTTTAAACCAAGGAAGGACGTATGCATAACAAAAGAAAAAAGAAAAAAAAAGATTACCGAACTGTACCTTGTGAAAATTGAAGTCAGAGAGTGAACGTCACTTCGTTTTCCGAATGGGCTAGCCGGATATCGCCTTGGTTACCGTTTGGAGTTGCCAGAATCGCCTTGGGTACCGTTCCAGATCGCCGAAATCGCCTGGGCAGAGCTCTCGCCTCGCTCACGAATGCAAAGTGAATTCCTCCTCAGAAGTCACCTGCAATATATAGGGCGAAGATGGCAACGGTACGCCTCGGAAAGCCAAACGATGCATTAAATGCGTCGTCCGCATGACTTGACGCGCGCCACGTGTCACGCATAGAGCGGGCCTTCCTGGCAGGCACGCTAGGTGCAGAAGACGAAGCGTCGCTCCGTCCCATCACTGCCCCAGGCGTGGAAAACCAGAGTGAAAATCGAACTTGCCCAAGTTAACTGACGACCGGCAAGTATCTGGCACCCATCAAGGCGTCGCGTGCTGCCGAACGGTGGAGTGCAGCCCAGCGCGCCTCAACGAGCTACCGAACGGTGAGTGCAGCCCAGCGCGCCCTCAACGAGCTACCGAACGGTCAGGTGGCCTCGCGGAAGCCAGACACCAACCAAGTCCCCGACCGAGAAATCTCGCTCAGAAACTTGGGGGACTCCTGTTTACACCCAAGAATCAGCGGCCCATAAGAGCAAGACACGTGGGACGGTGGAGCCTGGACAGAGGTGCCTTCGGCACCCCCGCCTACCGATCGCACCACTTAGGCACCGCCTCTCTAAGGACACGTGGCATGCTCCCCAGCGACGTCCACAGGTCCCACATCGACAGATTACAAATAGCGCTACCTCCCAAGCCCTATAAAAAGGGATCAAGCCATCCTTGAAATAGGGTAGGCAGAATGATCGGCATACTGCCTAATTAATCTGAAAGTAAAACTTATTACATCCCGAACTTACTTAAGCTTCGGAGAGCCTTCGGCCGGACCACACGGTGCCCTTGGCCTTACCGAGCGTTCCTCTATTTTTGCAGGTCACGCTCCCTCCGAGGCTTCCAAGGTGCCGAGGCAGCAAATTCCTAAGTTGACCCTCTAAGTCAGAAAGAACCACTTTTGGCGTCAACGTCGTAAACCATGTGTTTTCTTTCGAAGGTTCGATACAAACAAAACCAGTTTGACAGCAAGAAAATAAGAACATTCATTAGTTCATAACATTAAACTCATTGGCCATCTTAAACAAAGACTTAGAAGTTAGAACATGAGATAAGACAACAAAAGCAATCGCACACTACAACTGCCTCACCATTAAGAACTAATCACCAAGTTGTAATAATAATAATAACAGCAGCTTTACACAACAAAAACCAATTATGTCCCCAAAACCCACGACCCTTGACCTCAGGAATTAACCTCGTACCTGCAAAAGATACTATCAGCATCAGAAAGTTATCCTTGATATGGTGGTTGGTTAGACAGTACTGATCCTTTCCTTTTTATTAAAACCTGTTGTGTTGTGTCACTGTTGAAATTACCTTGTGTTGTTTTGATTTTATTCACTCGGAAGAAAATTTATATGGCATGATTTTCTTTTCTGAAATTATATTGTAACTTCAACTGCAAACCAGTCTTCATTTTGTCTCATATTCTGTTTTATTCTACAACTTGTGCATACTTTCTATCTCCAACTTTAATACCTTTATATCAATGATTGACAAAGCTATACGTTATTTTGTCTCATATTCTGTTTGTTGCAATACAAGCTTATTCCTCCAAAGTCGATAATTATCTGTCATCAAGCCAAATTTGACTTCCATGACTCTGACTTTGTTATAGAACTTCTTTTTTTGGTTGTCATGGAAGTTTTACAAATGTTAAGCGACAACCAAATTATGACAAATATGTATGAAATTAAGTAAAGAAGAATCTAATCTCAGAAAATTGATTTGATTCCATGAATGAAGTCGAAGACTGGTGTTGGTGGGACTTGGACAAGCTGTCAATCTTTTCCTGCTTCTTTCATATCAGAGAAAATAGGTTGCAAATAAAATTTTCAGGGATTGAACCTGGCAAACCTAACATAGAACATAAGAAACAAAACCCAACTTCTCCTTAATAATATTTCTCTTATTTGTTTTAGTATAATGAAAAAAAGGACAGAGATTAAGACAGCGTTGATCTACTTTAAGTATTCTCTGAAAAAGCTGTCTGCTTAAGTGGATGGTGTCAACTGTTACAAAGCAATTGGTTCCAGGGTTGCTTACTCTTCTGCTATCCAAATTAAATAAGTTTTGCTTCTGGGAAAACCATATTAAATAAGTTGTTGGTCGTTTAAAAAAAATGACTCTTGAAAAGCCAACACAGTATAGGACAAGAGGATATGACACAAAAAATATTACAGTATCCTTAAGTAATCCCATTGACCAACTCTTAAACTTTGTTTTATGGCACGTGGAAATGATACCTTTGGCTTGGGGGGCTTGAGGGGCTTGGGGGGCTTGTCATACACTTCCAACATCTTATCTTAAGAAAATGAAACAGGGTTTGCACGTCTGCCTTATTAATCTTTTCCAAAATTATTTATACTACACTTGATCATATTACACCAAACATCAAGTTAGATTTGCCAAGATTCCTTCTTGTTAACAAAACCAAATGCGATTAAGCAAAGACAAGGATCATTCTCAATTAATAAGAAAGCTGCGTGGATTCAATACACTCTCAAGTTGGTTGCTTTTTTAACCCAAAAAGGAAAAGAAGTAATTAAAAGAAAAACAGACGGAAGCAAAAGAGCTACTGGATCAGTGTGCTCCCATTATGCAAGGCATGGCTTGTTCCTTAGAGCTCAACCTCTCAAAAGTATTGCCACAATGCGCATTCAGACAGTTAAAGCAAATACATGCCCTCATTGTCACAACCTTTCTCAACCAAAACATCCAAATTTTCTCAAAATTTCTTCGGCGGAGCGCCGAGTTTGGAACTATGGAGTATCCCAATCTCATATTTTCCCAATTGGGTTCTGAACTCAGTAACGACATTATGATTC
This sequence comes from Prunus fruticosa, assembly GCA_018703695.1. Taxonomy (NCBI): domain Eukaryota; kingdom Viridiplantae; phylum Streptophyta; class Magnoliopsida; order Rosales; family Rosaceae; genus Prunus; species Prunus fruticosa. Next base: position 57,174,494 of record CM031918.1, on the reverse strand, counting down.
AGAATGCCATGATTAGAGGGTATGATACAAATGGTCCCTTCGAGAAATGCATCTCACTGTTTGATGAAATGCCTCTTAGAGGACTCAAACCCCATAATTTCACCTACCCATATGTCCTAAATTCGTGCACTAAAATGGGTTGGTACAGAAAAGGGAAACAAGTGCATTGCCATATAGTAAAGCATGGGTTCGAGTCAAACCTAGCAGTTGCTAATGCGCTTTTCAATATGTATGTTAAAAAGTTGGATTCTTGTGAGATGGCTGTTGTCAATCATGGGACTTCGAATGATGCCCGCAGGGTTTTTGATGATATGTGTGTGAAACCTGTAGAAGTATGGAACCGCATGATTTCACGTTATGTCAGCGTTTGTGATGTTCAGAGTGCAAGAAAGCTGTTTGATGTAATGCCTGAAAGGGACGTTGTTTCATGGAATTCTATGATTTCTGGTTATGCTGAAGTAAGGGATGTAGGTAATGCGAGAGATTTGTTTGAGCGGATGCCAGAGAAGGATGTCGTCTCTTGGACGTTGATGATCGGAGTGTATGCCAATGCAGGTGACCTTATAACAGCAAGAAAGATTTTTAAGACAATGCCATGCAAGAATGTGGTTTCTTGGAACTCTATGATATCAAGTTACACCCAACATTTACAGTATGAAGAAGCATTGGATCTTTTTGTCCAAATGCAATCGGAAGATGTTGTTCCAGATGCACAAACATTCGTTTCTGTTCTGTCGGCTTGTTCCCGCTTGGGTGCTCTAGAGTTTGGAAAGTGGACACACTACTTGATAGAAGATTGGTCTCATTTTGGAACCATTTTAGGAACTGCCCTTGTAGATATGTATGCAAAGTGCGGGGACATAAATAGAGCTTTTACGCTTTTTGTCAAGATGGGAAAGAGGGATGTATTTTGCTGGAATGTTATGATTAGAGCAGTAGCTATTCATGGAAGGACAGAAGATGCCATGAAGGTATACTCACTGATGCAAAAGGAAGGATTGAAGCCGAATGACTTCACATTCACCGCTGCTCTCTTTGCTTGCAGCCATGGAGGCTTGGTAGAAGAAGGTGAAAGAATCTTCTACGCTATGGAGAGAGAATTTGGTGTTGTACCAAAGCTCGAACATTTTGGCTGCCTCATTGATTTACTGAGCCGAAATGGTCAGCTGGAGGAAGCACTACGTATAATAAAGGAAATGCCATATAAGCCTGACATTGCTATTTGGGGAGCCTTGCTTGGGGGTTGCAGACTAAGAAGTCACTTTAAGTTGGCAGAGGAAGTGATAGAGAGGGCTACTGGGTTGGAGACAAATGAATCTGGGGTTTATGTGCTCTTGTCGAATACGCATGCCTCAGCAGGGCAATGGCCAGAGGCTCAAAGCACAAGAGAGAAAATGGATGAGAAGAAAATTTGGAAGAAAACAGGGTGCAGTCATGTTTATGCTTCTAATGGAACCTTGGAACCCGGGAGCAGAAGCTATTTAGATTACAATGGAGAGGAGAAAATATGAAGGAAACCTTCAAATTGTAAAAATACTAATTCATTGATTTAGTCCAAAATCTTATGTTTAATGTTCATCACTTCTTCCAGCTATATGGGTCTGTATCTTCCCTCATCGTCACGGTGGCATTCCTTGGGCACAGATATTTAGCATGAATGAGAAATAAACTGAACCCGGAGAACAAAACGCACCAGGCAGCATTCATCAAACCACATCTTTTAAGAAAACTCCTTGATAATAGAAAGAATTTTACTGATGCAAGGCGAATTCTACAAAGATGATTACATGAGGGCTTCAACAAAATGAAGCTGATAAGAATGCTGTGAACGCATCCATATGCTACCCATCATTACACAAAGTTAAGAAGCTGTCAGTACACTCTAAAAACATACATCTCCTCCTACCCATCATTACACCAAAGCAGCTACGAAATCTTATATTAAATGAATCTCAAAACAGGACTGACCTGTGACAACTAATTGTATCGCTCCCCAGTCTTAAGAAACTAACATATCTTCTTTCTGAGAAACAAGAATATCTCAATTTTACCACTAGCTACTACATGAACTGGAACAATACAAACACAGTTTTAACAAAGTTCCAAGTGCAATGCAAAAAGCATTAGCAAATAAGATTAATGGCCAAACATAGATGGACGGTCAATATCCTAAGATAAATCATCTGGATAAACTGAAGAATCTCATACTAACCAACTTAAGTTCAGTAACAAAATAATATCCAGGTCTTGAGTTTTAGTCATCCATGTGATGATATCAAGATATGATCGTCAGTATGATGGATAGTGCTATCAGGGTAACTTCAAAATTCCTCGCTTCATGAACTGATCATGTTGAATTGGAATCTCGAAAGCTGCTGGGGAATTGTAGATATGACGGGCCCATATCTCTGCAATTAAGAGAAGAATACCATGAGAACATAAAGGCAAAAATTAAGATATAGTGAGAGGAAGAAAAAGTTTAGGGTTCTTATCTTAAACTACAAACAAAAGGAGATCAGGGCAAGGGCAATCATAAGAAGTAATTACATAAAGCTTATGAATCATAATTCTGAACAGTTTCTGATGCAGCAAACCTATTTTTTTTTAAGACTTAGAATTCACAATGAAAACAAGTCATTCAAATTCCAATATGAAGTAGGAAAGCAGAAGATTGTGAAATGATCACACTACCTGAACATTATCATAGAGTTCAAACAATGGAACTGCAAGAAGTTTCAGGTTTTTTGGGACTGCAAAGTACTCTCTCTCAGATAAGTGGACAAGAAAAAGCTTCTTACACTCCTGCATTACCAAAACTGGGTAAATAAAAAAGTTTTGTGTCGGTAAAAAATCAGTGAGTGGAAAAGAGAGGAAAGGAGATATCATATGCAGCCCAACAAAGCTGTCAACAGAAACAATAGCCCAAGATTTATCTTTTGATAGTCATTTACCTTGGGTTTTGTTATATGAGGAGGGCAATATGGATACATTATGGTTTCAAAGTTTGGCCTCCACCAGATAGCCACACACTCTCCTATCTGCACCAAAGGGACAAGGTAAGTAATGAGCATTGACAAAATAGACATGCTGTAGCCTTGCAAGTTCACACTAGGGTCATAGGATAGACGCCTTTAACCATAATTTCCAAGTTCCAGGTTTTCAAACAGAATTAGTGGCACTGTGACATTGACATGCTACAACTTCTCATAAACCAAGTTCACTTTGATGAAACAGATCGCTGAAGAAGCACATAGAAAAGGCTAATATGTCTAGCTATATTGCATTTTTGGTCGCCTTGGAACTTCCATTCATTTGTCGTTACCTTTTCACACTTACAGTCAACTCACTTCCAACTAATACTTCTCATGTGTTTTTCCTCTAGTCCTATATGCTTCTAAAATCTTTCTCACATCTATACTCAAATTGATAATAAATCAGAGAGTAGTACCTGCCAGTCTGGCACAAGGGCAGCTGAATTAGCACCAAGCTTGCTAGTCAGCTTTCTTTTCAGCCCCTCAATTTCTGCAACATAAAGATACCCATCAACACAAAGAAACCAAAAAAGAACAGGCGTCAGTCATCAAAAATATGAACTAGGAAAAATGAATGCACCATGAAAGGGATGGAATACAGGGTAGGGTCATACCATTCTCTCCTGGCTTGAGTCGTCCACCAGGAAGTTTGCAGAATGTGTTCCCAATCTGCAGGAGAAGTATGTGGGGATGATTATGTTCCTGTACCTGCACAGTGTAGACATACGTTGAGGCCAGGGAAAGAATGAAAATGCTAAATCAAGTTCATGTCTAATTTCTGTCCATCCAAGCGATAACATCTACAATTACAAGAACGTGGAACATGAAAACATAACAAGAACTAAAAAGCTAAAATGACACCTAATACCCATTGGTAAGTACTTCTATATCCTTTTATCAGAGACCATGAAACAAACAAATCCTATTCTCCTTCCTTGCTGTGCTCTATTGATAAAAGAAAATTCCTATCGAGCTAGTGCCATGTGTGATACATTAATTCCTCATTCAATGATGCACGAAGTATTTAACTCAAAAATCCATGTATTGCAAGGAAGGCATGACCTCAAGAGCCCTTATAATGTGCAATTGAACAAGAAATAATAAAATGAAAGGCAATGCAACAAGTTTTTTTTTTCCTATTTATAACAAATCAACAAAATAAAAGGAAATTATGAGAAGAGGGGGGTTGTTGAGTCAAATCACATACCAGTAAAATCGCTTCGACGCTGGTCCTCATTCCCTCTTTCATATAGCTGCCGATTCACACACCAAAACGAAAAAACTAGGGTTTAGAGCCTAAACAACTTTCAAAATCTAAAAAGTGTTGGAACAAATTGAAAGGAGTAAATAAATTTTAAAAAATGAGGCATACTTGATTTTCATTCGAGCGAGGCGATCAGCGACGGAGGTATCCTTCTCCATCTTGGGCTCTTTGGTCCCGAACGTGTAGCTCGACAGTGGGTACGTGTTCACCACCGCCGACGTCACCATTTTTTATTCTCTCTCTCTCTCTCTCGAAAATCCCAACCCTCCTCTCAGTTTCTAGGCTGCTCGGAAGAAATGGAGCTACCCAAAACCCAAATCAAAGGCAGGGTTTAGTTTAATTGGAAACGAGAACGACAAGGAGTATTCTACAGTTTACTTCTACACTGGTGCCCTCGTTTTAACACTGTGAACTTCCAAAATCAACGACTCATCTTCTCCCGTCGAATCTCATATAAAGTCTTCCACGTCTCCATTGACTCCAATCCAACGGTGATCGATGTTGGTTTTGACTTTTGACTCTTATGGGCAGGAAAAATGTGTTATGGTACATTAACGCATCGTTATTAATTCACGGGTAATGCTAGAGATAATAAATTTGTATATTAAATTTGTGTCTCAAATAACGTGTGGTGTATCTACATCATAAATATTTAAATATCTAATTACAAATTAGATTATAATTTAGTTGGTTTACTCTAAAATGAAAATTTTAAAAAATAAAACTGAATCAAAATCAAAATCCCTGCAACCCTAAACAACTTAGTTTGTCTCATTTTGGAAATAAGGATCAAAATTTGAGACTTTTACCATGATCATCATCTTCATCTTGAAAACAAGGATGTAAATTTAAGACTTTCACATGAAAATTCGGTTCCATTTGTGACTCCATGCAGGCACGGACCTTAGTGTAGCTTCACCTGGGCTACAGCCCGGGGGGCTTTAAATTTTTCACAGTTCAAAGTAAATTTTAGCCCGCCTACTCTTTAAAAAAATACTCACATGTCTTGGGCTATGGCATAAATAAATATGATATATAGGTTAAATGAATAAAAAAATAACAAATATTTGCCCTGGGTTTGGGCAGGCCGACACGCATGGGTAGTAGTATAAAGATAAACAAACTATATATAATTGTTTGTTGGTAAAGAATACTATATAATTTTATTATAAGGGAGAACTAATGTTTTCAGTCAAAGGGAGAAATAGAGCTGATGAGAGAAAGTGTGTGTTTTTAATAGTTTTTTTTTGTTTGTTTTGTATTTAGGCTTGTTTTTCTTCATTTTTTGAAAAAAAGACGTTGCCTCTTCACAACAAAAAATTTAATATTTAACATGTAAATTTTGCTTAGTTTAACATAAAATAAAATTCACTTGTACCATTGAGTTGAATATAAAATTTTTTCGTACCTTGAAAATTTAGCCCGCCCCAATTTGGAATCCTGGGTCCGTCCCTAACTCCACGAAGATATATTCAGTTTTGACTCCATTAGCTTGTCTGTATATGCACATCGGATCTTACACTAAGAGAGTTTGAAAGAAAGAGTCTCCACTGAAACCCATTGACTGATAATTTAGTACGAACAAGCTTTGCGGACGGTGGGAAAACGGTGGCGCCACGGCAAGTTGGACTCTTTAGGGTTCGTTGTACTTGTAGGGCTGTTGATTAAGTAAGTTTAGCTTTTTTTTTTTCCCTAAAATAACTTAACTAAATCATAATTAAGTTGAAATTGGTTAATTAAACATTTATGGTGTGTCATGTGCCATATTATTTGGGACTCAAATTTGGTGTCTTACTCTTGGGACTCAAATTTGGTGCCCTGTCTCTAGCCTTACTCTTAATTCACATATTATGTAGTATTGACAAAGTGAGCGAACAAACGGGTCCCCACATTAAATATTAATTTACCTTAATATGTTGTTGTAGCTTAGTAATGATATTAATTTAATAACACTTTTCATTTGTGTTTCATTACAAAATAAGGAAAAGTTGGGCTCCATTATAAATATTATCTTATTGATGTGAGTTTATTATTCATGAGAGAGTTGGGGTTGGTTATGGAGGATAAGCCAGATTTATGTGTATAAAGGTCTTGCTTGGCTTGCCTCAATATCTGAATTTGTTAGAGGTTTGGGGTTGGTTATGGAGGATAAGCCAGATTTCTTTGAGGAATTTTCAGAATTTGGGTGATGATGATCTGATGCTTATTGGAGTGTCGAGAGGAAGCTGGGTGGTTATGCCCTTTCTCTTAGGAGCAATCAGATGTTGTCTATATTGATTATTGAATTCACTTGAGGCACTGGTTTTGCAAGTTTGGTTACGGCTTCTTGTCAGCTGGGTTTAGTGTTAATTTTTTGCTCACTGATTCTGGCCTTTGTGTGCATTGTTGTATTTCTTAGCTTTGGCTTGACCCCTTCGTGTTTAGAGGGTCTGAAATTATGTCAATTCTGTGTAATTGACCTGGTTTATGAATGAATTCTTCTGTTATCCGCAAAAAATAAACAAAAAAACAAAAAAGATGAAGTTATTTTTGGTGAATTTATTTTTTGCACAATAAAGAGAAAAGAACAATTCAAGAAAATTCAGATTATTCCTTTCGTTTCTTAGAAGAAGGTTATCAAATCCAGTGAACTGTTTAATTTCACAAAGAAGTACTTAATGATCAAAACCCTAATGAAAATATTGGCATCGAACAAAAGCTTGCCAAACTCTCGATGCAACCACCATGTTATCGAAACGACCATGCGAGCCATCTCCTGCTCACTACATACATGAACTTTATTTATTAGAGTCACAAAATGCCAGTATTTTTTTTCTTCACCAAATGCCAGTTGTTATCATTTTTCAGTAATGCCATGCAATAATACAAAAGCCAACGGGTGTAACTTAGTCAAAAATGACTTTGATTTGACTGAGTAGTTTCATGTTCAAATTATATCATGACACATTACTAATGTGTGTGAGAAAATATTCCTCCTTTTAATTTAGATTTTTTTTTTTTTGAAACTGCATCATTCCAAACAAAAAAAAAAGGAAATATTGGCTGCATGGATATGTAAGTCAGAAAATTGATTGCAAATGACTTGAACAAAAACAAAATGGCATCTAGTTTTTTCTATTAATTTCTGCTAAAATTAACTTTCTCGTAGCAGTACTTCTCTCCATATGCAACAATTAATTGAAGTTTCAGCAAATGAATATTTGGAGTAGGATAATGGGAGATGAAAGCTGTTAAAATGCTAATAATCCAACATTAATGGCTTTCTTCTGCCCAAAAAAACCTGCAAATCCCCATCCGACCCACCAGCGATGAGTGTGCACTGCTCCTCGCCAACTTGCCTCCAGCAAACGCTGCTCACAAACCCATGCTCCTCATCGCACCCACCACTACTACCCTCACCCACCGCTCCAAACCCATGCAACCAAATGGGCTCGCCCCACCTCTTATCGTACACATACACCCTATTGTCCTCCGACCCGCACCCGATTAGCCCCCCATTCCTCCACACCGATAACCCGACAAAGCTCCGATTATTTGTGTGCCCTTTGTACGTCCGAATCTCCCGCGAATCCTCCGTGTCCCACAGCTTCAAACATCCGTCCGTGCCAGCTGTCACCACCGTACACCCGTCAATAAACCGGACATACGTCACGGTCTTCCTATGCCCGTCGAAGACCAAAACCGGGTCCACCATTTTCCGCACATCGTACCCGTATGCCCTCCGGTCGGCACATCCGACGGCCACCAAGGCCCCACCAAAAGGATCGAACTCCACGCAGCAGACCGGATTACGCGCCTCGCTGGGCTGCACACTAGCCACGCATTCCCCGCTGTCGCAGCGCGGGTCCCACATCTGGAGCGTCCCGTCGTCGGAGCCGGATGCCCCTAGAACCGGATCCGAATGGGAGTAATCGACGCTCCAGACCCTGCGCCCTCCATGCTCGTCGCGCTCGAAGATGGGGAGGCGGGTTTCGAGATCGTACTCCGTGACGACGCCGTCGTAGTCTCCCGAGCAGAGGATCCGGCCGTCGGATCCGGGTCGCCAGCGAAGGCTGCTGAGCTTGGCTGGGGTGCACAGAGTGTAGGCGCATGCAGTGACGTGGTCTAACAAATTGGCTTGGCAAAATTGATCACTGGGTAGCAGAGAGTTGAAGCTGTAAACTCTGATTTTTCTTGCGATTCCGCCGGTGGCTACGACGGCGTTTAATGGGTCGAACTCGATCACGCCGATGGTGTTTGATACGGCTCCTCCGGTGGAGCCGACGCTTGAAGACACAACTGTTGAGAGATTGAAATCCCATTCACAAGTTCCCGATGATGATCTTTCTTTTTCGTTTGCTTCTTGGGTTGGGAAATTGAATTGTGAGGAGACGTTTTTCATTTCCCATTCATATATCAATTAGAGTGGTGGAGAGATGTTTGATTTTCTTGGAGGCTTTTGATTGGAGCTAGCATGCATCGATCCAAAGGCGCTGTCTTCTCTTCTCCCATAACTATGCAGCTATGCTACTGCCTAAGTGTAAAGGGGACTTCGATGGAGACGTGGATAATCCATAACGAGCGAAAGTAGATAGGGTCGTTTTTTTGCTAGCTACCTATTTTCAAATCATTTCATTTTTCTCCATCTGTATTGTTTGTTATCAACTTTGTTTGTTTCCTGCTTCGCAGAATCAATTATTCAAATTACTATAATGCCACTGTAGTCGTCCACCACCAACTCATTATTTATAGAATTAGCTAGTGGTTTTATTTGCCAAATTGCTTAGAAGAAGTTGAAGATAATCTGCTAGTTATGGTCAAATTGCATACATGTACTGTGTCATGCGTTACTCTAGGAAGGGAGGTTTATAGTACCATGCGTAATGTGCTTAATCAAGTAACTTTAATTAACTCGGATTAATTACAATACAATTGTGTTTTTTTATATCCTATATTTTATACAAGTAAGTAATAAGGGGATTTGAACACAAGACACATTGAATATAAGTATAACATCTTTAACTTTTTAGAGTTATGTACTTATATATGTAATTGAATGGAATGGGCTTTTGTGGTATTTCATAAGGAATCCGAATTTTGATAGATTGTATTAAGAGAGTAGGAGGGATTGTATTTATTGCATGATGAGATGTTCGTGGCGAAGGGGGAGAAAGAGAGGAAAAGGGGAGTGTTGGTTGTTTTTGTGCCTCATTTTGTGCACGGGGAGACGGTGTGGACACACAGGCTCGTCCCTCTATGCATGACGTGGTCTAAGCAAAGCCTTTTATATAATAATATATATATCTAAAATAAGAAGCATATTATGAACGAGAGATTAGATCTAAATGATTTTTTCATATCAAAACTAGTTTTCGAAAATTAAAGCCCCTCTATCTCTAAATTAATAAATGCAAGTAAAGTAAATTAATTTTGGATAGAGGTAGCCGATCGAGTAGGGTCATTTTTAAGCAGCTGTCAGAATCAAACAGCGTGGTTGTATATTTTCGTACACCAACTTGCACTTTTACAAAACACATAGTTTATTTATGGATTGATTGAAATGAATAAAGGCTCAAGTCTGAAATTTATTTAAACTGTTAGGTCATGTTTGGTATGCCTAATTGAATTGGACTGGGTTAAATGACACTCGAAATTCATATTTGGTAAGAGACGAGATTTACTTAAATGAGACTGTACCCATGTTTGCTTGTTTTTATATAGTTTTTTTTTTCATGACTTTATAAATGGATATTTAAATGGTATACCCCTTTTTTTAATTTTATGAATATTTAAATAGTTAGACTATCGAATTGCACCTATCAATTCATATTTGTTACACATCGGATCAGATTATTATCGGATTTATTTTGAGATGTACACCACAAAAGAAAGATAAGCAAAATAAGAAATTCAGAAACACAAATGGATGCAGCTATGTGCTAGTTTGGTTGCCAAGAAGAAGATGCAGGAAAATATTAGCAACCAGTTTAACAATTGCATAGAGGTCTCAAGAACATAACTTTTATATTTATTAACGTACTATGTTTCTTTTTGTTTTAGAGACAAATAATGACAGATGCGCCCAAGATTGATTTTAGGGGTAACATAATAATCATACAGTTGCAAGCATTGAGAGACAAAAACTCTGAAATCTTATTCGTGTAAAAAATTTGTTGTATGGAGTTGCTAGGGCTTTGAAACACTAATAAAGTGGTGACACCTATTAGACAGAAAGGAAAAGCGCCTTAATTAGCTCAAATACATCACAAACTCAAGAAAAACAAAACAAATTGAACCAAACACATATACAAAGCCCAAAATTACTACAAACCCTAACCCCTGTCAAATAAGGTCATCTTTAACCATCAACTGTTGTCATTGCCACCGCCAAGATCAGGCACCACCGTGAAAACCACCAGAATAAAGGCTCGTGAAGACACCCAAGAGACCGACCATCTAGAATGTGGGCGAAACCGATACATACTGATATGGTCAAACAAATGGATATAAAAAGACCCTTAACTCCCAAAACCAAGCATCCCTTTCACAAACATTATCTATAATGTGAAGGGGGACAAGCATGAGGGAGGAGAAGTTGGTGGAGCACTCAGCAGCGAGGGGAGGGACATAGGTATGGATGTGACGGTAGGATTGCGAGTGGGAAAAAATAGGGGTTGGACATCCACAAACAAACGTGAATAAGAAAATGAAACTCTCACATAGGAGAGGGATAGATGATTAGTAGACATAGGAGGAAAAATAGTAGAAGGAAAGAAAGAAAGGAGAGGGGTAATAGGGTTGGAGAGAAAAACGCATTGTGTGAAGCAAATGTAAGGTTTTGAACTATTTCGTTTATTTTAGCGATATGTTTCATCTTTTGCAACGATTCGCACATCTATATGATTCATGCCGTGCAATTCAATTAAAAAGTTGTATTTTGTGTTGATTGACACGTTCATGTGAATTAAATATTACATTTACATTAGTTTTTTTTCCATGATCATATTCTAGTCTACGCAATGAATGGACATTTTAATAAGGTATGCATAGTGTTCCAACAAAAACAAAAGGTATGCATAGTGCAATATTACACATTGCACCAAGAAAATACAAACCAGAAAGAACATCATAAGAAAATGGATCCAAATGAACAATGAGCGTGGAACGAAAAAAAAAGGACCAATGAACGCTATAAAATAATGTATCATTTTGCTAAACCCTAGTAACATCGTCAAGGGAAATTTTCAAATGACAATTTCAATTGATAGCTCGTGTGACGTCAACCAAAATATCAAATATCAAATATTATATTGTATTAGGTGTGGGTGGAATATTCATTAAAAATTTATATGAATTGGCGTTCGTTTTTTTCGTGAGCGCGCCAAATCATAAAACCCCCCCCTTTTTTGGGTCCTCCTCAGCGATTCAGTTCAGATCGTCACCACCACCATGGGAAAGCAAAAGCAGCAAGTGATATCGCGCTTCTTTGCTCCCAAACCCAAAACCACAAACCCTTCGTCTTCTTCTTCATCATCATTTCCTCCCTCCTCATCATCATCTGCAAACCCTCATCACCCGCCAACCCCACCTCCCAAAATCACAGCCACTGTCAATTTCTCACCCTCCAAGCGCACTCTCCTCTCCTCCCACCTCACCTCCTCATCTCCCAAACCATCCAAACTACCCAAACTCTCTCCCCACACCCACAACCCTATACCCACCACACCCAATCCCTCCCTCCACCAGAAGTTCCTCCAGAAGCTTCTAGAACCACATCCGACGTTCCAGAGCCTTCTTCTCCCAACCCACCTGCCAAGTTCACGCCTTTGGAGCAGCAAGTGGTGGACCTCAAGAAGAGTTACCCAGATGTCCTTTTGATGGTGGAAGTCGGTTACAAGTACCTGTTCTTCGGCCAAGACGCCGAAATTGCTGCGAGGGTTTTGGGGATTTATGCCCATATGGATCACAATTTCTTGACTGCTAGTGTGCCCACTTTCCGGTTGAATGTCCACGTTAGGAGGCTGGTGAGCGCTGGGTACAAGGTCGGCGTGGTGAAGCAGACCGAAACCGCGGCCATTAAGGCCCACGGGTCGAACCGGTCTGGCCCATTTGGCCGGGGATTGTCGGCATTGTACACCAAGGCGACGCTAGAGGCGGCTGAGGATGTCGGGGGTAAAGAAGAGGGGTGTGGTGGGGATAGTAATTATTTGGCTTGTGTTGTGGACAAGAGCGTTGCGTTAGAAAATGTGGATGGCGGAGTTGACAGTGGGATTGAAGTGAAAATTGGGATTGTTGCGGTGGAGGTATCGACTGGAGACGTTGTTTACGGAGAGTTCAATGATAATTGTATGAGGAGCGGGCTTGAAGCTGCGGTTTTGAGCTTGTCTCCCGCTGAATTGCTTATTGGGGACCCACTCTCCAAACAAACAGAGAAGGTATTTGGTGTTTTATACTGGAAAGTTTCACTGGTTTAGTTAGAGAATTGAGTTAATTCCAGGGTTTAGTCTTCGAAATGTTAATCAGTGTTTGTATCTGTTTCATTGCTTAGTTTAAAATTGAGGGCTTTCCATTAACCTCAGCTACTTTGTTACTCAATAATGATTGGAAGTTTGGAACTTGGAAGCCTGCTCATCATAATTTTTTTTAAAAAATGGCAATCCAAGCATCAGAAGAAGGTTTTCAGCTTGCATAATGTCATTATTGCATTACCAAGTTTGATTCGTCTTTTGGTTTGATTATTGTCATTAGATGTTACTTGCTTTTTCTGGACCTGCTTCACATGTCCGCGTGGAGCACGTCTCACGAGACCACTTCAACGAAGGTGGTGCTTTTGCTGAAGTAATGTCCCTATACGAAAACATGGATGGAGATGATTTAACAGATCATCCAAAGATAAATACCGATGTGAAAGATCAGAGTACTATTCGCTTGGGAATTGAGGTATGATATTTGTGATATTTTATCTGTCATTTCTTTGGTTCTGCATTTTACCCTTAGCTGGTAGGTTTGCCCCATGCCAGTGTCTTTGGCACTCTTATCCTTGTGGATCAATGAAATGTTAGCAATAGTCAATAAATGAGGATTAGTTTGGTTGCCTAACTGGTTGGTTGCCTAACTTGGTTGGTTGCCTAACTAGGTTGGTTGCCTAATTAGGTTGGTTGCCTAACTAGGTTGGTTGCCTAACTTGGGGGGCTTGACTAATGTCTTAGGAACTTGTATATATATGTGTTGATTGTAAGTAATGAAATATAAGTGAAAATCAGAAAATATTCTACAACTCTCATTCTCTCTACACTTTCCACTCACTTCTCTCAATATTCTCTATGTTTTGACATGGTATTTAGGGCGCGATCTTGCTAACTCTAGTCTTGAATTGTTGTTTCCATCATGTGAGAAGATGATTTTTCCCCTCTTGGAAGTAGCACCACCGACCCTACTACTTTCACCGAATTTACTGCTCAAATGGCTGAGTTGATGAAGATACAAACATCAACATCAAATACGACCCCGACCCCGACTATTACCTACGAAACCTCTTCTGCACAAATTGGCATTAAGTTGGATGGCTCCAACTATGCTTTATGGTCTCAAGTTATTGAGATGTATGTTGCTGGCAAAGACAAGCTGGGATATCTCACTGGTGAACTCCAGCACCTTCTAGACGGACTTGGACATTCAACCGATGGCGGCAGAAAATGCAATCGTGAAAGGGTGGCTAATCAACTCCATGGAGCCAAGGTTAATTGACAACTTCATTAGATTCTCAACAGCCAAAGGAGTTTGGGATGCAATAGCCACAACTTACTTTGACGGCACTGACACCTCCCAGGTGTATGATCTTAAAGGGCGAATCTCCCGTATGCGACAAGGAGGAGGTTCGATTGAAGCTTACTACAATGATCTCCAAGGCTTATGGCGAGAAATCGATTTTCGTCGTCCAAATGAGATGAAGTGCGAGTTGGATATCAAAAAATACTATGATATCATCCAAGAAGATCGAGTTTATATTTTCTTGGATGGTTTGGATGATCGACTAGACAAAGCCCGAAGTGATGTGCTCCAAATGAGTCCATTTCCTCCAGGAGAGCAAGCTTATGCTCATGTTCGACGAGAGATATCCGACAAGCTGTGATGTTAGGAGCTCCAACACCAACCGGAGTAGGACTGGCAACAAAAGGAACATACCGACCCTCTCGCCCAATTCCAACTGCTCATCTCCAGGCTACAGACCGCTGCCACAAGACTACTCCACCTTCTCGACCCAAGGCTCCCACAGATGGGAATGGTTGCACTCACTGCGGTAATCCAAAGCACACTCGAGAAACCCGTTTTAAACTACATGGCTATCCAGATTGGTGGGATAGTCTCAAGGCTCGATAAACTCCTCCTGGAGGAACGGGTTCGTGCCTGCCCTTGTCACCATCGGATCCTCTATAATGTTAATTCCTCATGAAGAGTCTACCTCAACACCAGAAGGACTCTTCATCTCTTAGTGACTCAGGTAACTGTGGATATGTATTTCATACATCATTTACAAGTGACTCCAGGTTGGATTATTGATTCAGGAGCCACAGATCATATGACGTTTGATCCAACCGATTTTCTAAGTACAACCACACCACAACGAACAAGTATTGCCAACGCAAATGGTGTTACCTCTCCTGTGATTGGTGCTGGAACGATTGGCCTCTCTCCATCTCTTTCACTTCAAAATACTTTGCTTGTTCCATCATTGTCTAATAAATTGATGTCTGTGGGCCAAGTTACTGAGCAACTAAATTGTTGTGTACTCATGTATCCCAACTTCTGTTTATTTCAGGATATTCTCACCAAGGAGATCATTGGTCGTGGTACTAAGAGAGGGGGGTTGTACTATGTGGATGATTTTAGTATGGGAAAGGCACATAGTGTGAAGCATTCATCGACTTGGAAGGACCAACAACTTTGGCTATGGCACCGACGTTTGGGGCATCCATCTTTTGGCTATATGAAACATCTATTTCCAGATTTGTTTTCAAATTCCTATACCACTGACTTCCAATGTGATACTTGTATCTTAGCCAAGAGTCACAGAGTCTCTTATCCATTAAGTACAAATACAAGTGTTACTCCATTTGCTTTGATACACTCTGATGTTTGGGGTCCTTCGCCTATCTCTACAACTTCTGGCTTCCGATGGTTTATCACTTTTATAGATGATTGTACCCGCATGACTTGGCTCTTCATGATGAAAAAATAAAACTGATGTGTTTCCCATATTTCAGTCATTTCACAAGCAAATAGAAACTCAATTCTCTACCAAGATTCAAATCCTTCGTTCTACAATGGAGGTGAATATATCAACCATGACTTTCAGACTTACTTCCAAATGCATGGCATCATCCATGAGACCACTTGTCCTCAAACTCCCCAACAGAATGGTGTTGCGGAACGAAAAAACCGACAACTCCTTGAAAGGGCACGAGCCCTTTTGATTGGAGCTCATGTTCCTCGTCACCATTGGGATGATGCTATAGCCACTGCAGTCTACCTCATCAACAGAATGCCTTCCAAAGTTTTAGACTTCCGAACTCCATTACAAGCACTTGCCCAACATGGGCCCTTGCCCTCCGTTCAGATGCTTCCGCCTCGAGTCTTTGGTTGTGTGGCATTCGTCCACCTCCATAAGAATCAACGTGGCAAACTTGATCCATGTGCTCTCAAATGTGTTTTCGTAGGCTATGCCGCTCATTAGAAAGGATACCGATGCTATCACCCCTCCAGTCGTCGTACGTATGTTACTTTGGATGTCACCTTTATGGAGTTCTGGAGATGTTCTTTCATGATCCGATGTCCAACTCTCCTCCTCAAAGAGGTGTACAAATAGTAACAATAAACGAGGAGGCTCTGGAAGTCAAGAACTTGAAGATTGGAGCAAAACAAACCCAAGCAATGAAGTTGAATTTCGGAACAGGAGCCAAGCGACCGGTCGCAGGAGCCCAGCGACCGGTCTTCGGAAAATCTTGAAGCCGAATTTCGAATCTCCCAGAAGCGACCGCCGCCAGGAGCCCAGCGACCGGTCTCCAGAAAATCCTGAAGCTGAAAATCGAACCTGCCCAAAAGTGACCGTCGCCAGGAGCCCAACGACCGGTCGTCTCTCCACCAAGAACACGATATCTCTTCATATTTCACCAACGAGACTGATGAAGACCCTCACATCTCAGGACCCTCTGATCAATCTCCTGAGAATAATCCTGAGGTACGTGATTCTACTACATCTACCTGCTTTAGTTGATAAACCTGTTAGATATCAATTACCTGAGAGAGAGAACCGTGGAAAACCGCCAATTCGGATCTGCCCAATAATGGCAAGGCATCAAAGTATCCAATTGCAAACTATGTTTCTACCTGAAAAATTATCTGCACCCTTCAAGGCTTTGTACACCAGTTATCCGCAATTGATATTCCAACCAAAGTGAGTGAGGCATTGAAGGATCCAAAATGGGTTCAGGCAATGAAGGAGGAGATGCATGCTCTGAGAAAAATCACACATGGACACTAGAGAACTTACCTCAAGGAAAAATGACCTCGGATGCAGATGAGTTTACACTTTGAAATACAATGCTGATGGTCGATTGAACGTTACAAAGCACGGCTTGTGGCAAAGGGATACACACAAACATATGGTATTGACTATGAAGAAACATTTGCCCCTCTTGCAAAACTTAACACTGTTCGAGTGCTCTTGTCCATTGCAGCAAATCTTGATTGGCCTCTCCACCAATTTGATGTGAAAAATGCCTTTCTCCATGGAGAACTCACAGAAGAAGTCTACATGGATATCCCACCAGGATATGTTACATCTACTCATGCTAATGTGGTGTGCAGATTACGAAAGGCATTATATGGATTGAAGCGTCTCTCCTCGAGCATGGTTTGGGCGTTTTACCTTGGCCATGAAGAATTATGGTTTTAAGGAGAGTAATTCTGACCATACTCCGTTCTTAAAACACAAGGGAGGAAAGGTAACAGGCTCTAATCATTTATGTCGATGATATGATTATTACCTGGGAATGATATGCAGGAAATTTCTCAACTACAAAAATGTTTGGCAAAAGAGTTTGAAATGAAGAATCTTGGTGGACTCAAGTACTTCTTGGGCATTGAAGTTGCTCGATCAAAGCGAGGCATATTTCTCTCACAAAGGAAGTATGTTCTAGATTTATTGGCAGAAACAGGAATGTTAGATTGCAAACCCTGCTGACACTCCAATCGTTCAGAATCACCACCTTGGGGAATATCCCAATCAGGTACCCACTAACAAAGAAAGATATCAAAGATTAGTAGGCCGATTGATCTACTTGTCCCATACCCGACCTCACATCGCATATGCTGCAGTGTTGCTAGTTCAGTTATGCATTGTCCAAGTGAAGATCATATGGATGCGGTTTTTCGAATTCTTAAATATTTGAAGTTAGGACCAGGAAAAGGACTTATGTTCTCCAAAAATGGTCATCTGAATATCAGTGGCTATAGAGATGCAGATGGGCAGGGAACATCACTGATAGACGATCAACATCAGGGTACTTCACATTTGTGGGAGGTAACTTGGTTACTTGGAGAAGCAAGAAACAGAATGTCGTTGCTTTGTCTAGTGCAGAAGCGGAATTCAAAGGAATGACCAAAGGAATTTGCGAACTTCTTTGGTTGAGAAAATTGCTTACAGAGATTGGATATGCACCTACATTCGGAATGCATCTACAGTGTGATAACAAGGCTGCAATATCCATTGCACACAATCCAGTTCAACATGATCGCACCAAACATGTTGAAGTGGATCGACACTTCATTAAAGAGAAAGTTGAAAATAAAGAAATTCAGCTTCCGTTTGTCAAGTCCGAAGACCAGTTGGCAGATATATTGACAAAAGCTGTTTCTAGCAGAGTATTCCACAACTCACTGATCAAGTTGGCCATTGGTGATATCTATGCACCAACTTGAGGGGGAGTGTTAGCAATAGTCAATAAATGAGGATTAGTTTGGTTGCCTAACTAGGTTGGTTGCCTAACTAGGTTGGTTGCCTAATTAGGTTGGTTGCCTAACTTGGTTGGTTGCCTAACTTGGGGGGCTTGACTAATGTCTTAGGAACTTGTATATATATGTGTTGATTGTAAGTAATGAAATATAAGTGAAAATCAGAAAATATTCTACAACTCTCATTCTCTCTACACTTTCCACTCACTTCTCTCAATATTCTCTATGTTTTGACATGAAATACTTCTTTTCTAGGTGCTCTGTCAGTGGCGAAAATTTATTTTAGTCCTCTCCTTTTGTTAGATTATCATCATTTTCCGGTTTAACGTTATTTTCCTGATTTCTTCTTCTCATCTGCAATTTGCGTTACTCTATTTCCTTTTTCCTTTTGTTTTATAGGGAATAATGAACATGCCAAATTTGGCAGTCCAAGCACTGGCCTTAACTGTTCATCATCTGAAACAATTTGGTTTAGAAAGGATCCTGCACCTAGGAGCTTCGTTTAGGCCCCTCTCAAGCAGCACGGAGATGACTCTCTCGGCCAATGCACTTCAGCAATTGGAGGTATCTAACCCTATTCTTGTGTTATGCTGCAAAGAGGTTTGCTTTAGATTTCCAGTAAAAGAGTTTGAAATGCCAATGGGTATAAATGTATGACTATTTTTTCTTCCACCTACCTCTAGGGTTGAATTAGGATAGCCAACAAGAGTGCATTTCTCAAAGAGTGATGTAATTTACTTCAATACTTATTCCTAGCTATAGATAGTTGGTTCAGGTTTACTAATCTATTGCCATTACCAACATGGATCCGTTGGCACTGGTGATTCTATGTCGTGTGTTTATTTTTCATTAGTATTCAATACTTATATCTATGATTAGGTGTTAATTTGGAATTTATTGATGAAGATTTGTGCAAAAGAATGAAGATAGCTTTTACCATGATGACTAAGTATTGCAGGGAAAGTATTAAATGCTGCATACTTGGTTGCAGGGTTAGAAAATTCCCTGTGTAATCATGATTGAAATTCTGCTTGCCCAGTATGTTGAAAGCAACAACAGTTCTCCTTTTTTAAACTTTCTGGTTTTTACCTAGCTCTGACTCTAGGTAAACATTCCAAATGCCTTTAGGTATTGAAGAACAATGCTGATGGGTCTGAGTCTGGCTCTTTGCTGCAGTCTATGAATCAAACTCTTACCATATTTGGTTCAAGGCTTCTTAGACACTGGGTATGAGCTGCCTGCAAATATTTTGTAATTTCTCTTGGGATTTAAAATTTTCATTCTTTCCAGTAGTTGATAGTTCCTTTGAATGGTACAGGTAACTCACCCTTTATGTGATAGAAACATGATTTGTGCTCGTCTTGATGCTGTTTCTGAGATTGCAGAGTCAATGGGGTCTTCTAAAGCTCCTCAGAATGTTGAACAGCTTGATGCGGAAGATTCTTTTGTAACAAATTTGAAACCAAAGTTAAATTATATACTTTCTTCAGTTCTGACGACTTTGGGACGGTCAACTGATATTCAACGTGGGATAACAAGAATCTTTCATCGGACTGCCACTCCATCTGAGGTGACGCACGGCTTCTCCTCTACCCTGCTAGTTTGAATGGCCGTATGTTTGTAGATTGTTAATTTGTTACCATCAGAGTCAAATTTTGTTGTATCTTTTTTCTTTTAAAGAAAAATTGAGATAAAATTTAATGATGTAGATTTGGAGAAGGATGGATAGATATATAAATAAATTAGTGTAAAGAAAGAATACCTATAAATCAAGATGTAGTGACATTCCTTTCCCCGAAAAAGAAAAAATATCTAGTGATGTGTGCTCACAGGCTGGCTTTTGCATATTGGGCTTGGTACCCTCAACTAAGTAGTTTGCCTCACCTAGCTGGTTCAGTAACTTCAGTTTCTGAATAAGGGGTATGCTCAGTTCATTGCAGTGATTCAAGCTATTTTATATGCTGGAAAACAACTTCAGCAACTTCAAATTGAAGAAGAGGGAAGCAAAGAAAATTTGAGAGGAAAGACAGGACGCTCTGACCTGCTGAGGAAGTTGATATGTACTGCTTCATCATCCACTGTAATTGGAAATGCTGCAAGACTGTTGTCTACCCTTAACAAAGAAGCAGCCGACAAACAGGATCTACCAAACTTAATAATCTCTGATGGCCAATTTCCTGAGGTTTGTACTATGAGCTTAATACTCTGAATTTCGTGTATGTTTTTTGGCTACTCTTTGCTACCTTTTTGTTTGCTCTCCTTCTATCTTGTTTGTCAAATTTATTTGGTTAGGTTGCTGAAGCACGGATGGAGGTTCAATTGGCAAAGGAAAAATTGGATTCTCTCATCAGTTTGTATCGCAAACAGCTTGGAGTGCGCAAGTTGGAATTCATTAGTGTGTCTGGAACGACACACTTGATAGAGGTAGTTGGTTAACTTCATTCTGGGAATATTCTTCTCAAAATGGACACACCTGGTGCAAGTTACATATCATATCTAATTTAATGTTGCATTACCTGCAGTTACCCTTAGATGTAAAGGTGCCTTCAAATTGGGTTAAGATCAATAGTACCAAAAAGAC
This sequence comes from Prunus fruticosa, assembly GCA_018703695.1. Taxonomy (NCBI): domain Eukaryota; kingdom Viridiplantae; phylum Streptophyta; class Magnoliopsida; order Rosales; family Rosaceae; genus Prunus; species Prunus fruticosa. The sequence continues at coordinate 57,153,625 of CM031918.1, read as the reverse complement.
TGTCCGGTATCACCCACCTGATGTTTTGACTGCTTTAGACCATCTAGCCCTTGCAAATGAGAAACTCACTATCGCCTGTCGTGCTGCTTGGGATAACTTTCTAAGTGGTTTTGGTAAATATTATGCTGAGTTCCAAGCTGCTGTTCAAGCACTAGCGAGTTTAGATTGTCTTCATTCACTTGCTGTTCTTTCAAGAAATAAGGTATCCGCTGAAGGTTTAATTAGAATATTTTGCTTCAATACACAACTTATTTTGTCATCAAATTATTACGAGTATAATCCTATGAACTTATGTGTTGCAGAACTATGTTCGTCCAGTGATCGTATATGATGATGAACCTGTCCAGATACATATATCGTCTGGCCGTCATCCGGTACATATAATCCTTATTGGGTTTAAGAACACTAAGGACTTGTTATTATGAATGCTTGAAGTGGTATTATTGGTTGCTTCAAAATTGCATGTCGAGTTGAGATCTCTTCTCTATCTTCTGATATCAAATGTAAACGATCTTAATATTTGATTGAAATTAACAAACATGCTAAAAATAGAGAATAGGGTAGAATTTGCTAATGATTTATTCTTCTCCCAATTGGAGGTATTTATAACTGTACAGGGTATGTGAGAAAAGGAAAGCATGCGAATACAGGAATAATTACAAATAATTGGAAACTTTCCTAATTCTTGAAGTTAACTATACATCTCATATACCACTCATGCCAAAAACCATTAGGTCCCAACTCTCTATTGGCACTTCCACTTTCTTCTGCTGATTTTAGCTGAGACATTGTGTTTGCCTAAGTTCTGAAGAAATCAAATTACATCCTTATTAAAATTGAAGAGTCCTGCATTTTCAATAAAAATGTTGCATGCACACAATATTATAGCTCATTTCAGATTGTCCATTGCTACTCTATTAATGTCATTGGGGGCTTCTCTTTAATGGTTGCAATGTCTTACCAGGTCTTAGAGACTACATTACAAGACAATTTTGTTCCAAATGACACAGATTTGCAGGCAGACAGAGAGTATTGTCAGATTATTACTGGACCTAACATGGGTGGAAAGAGTTGCTACATTCGCCAAGTTGCTCTCATTGCTATCATGGCTCAGGTAAAATCAGAGCTCTCAATGATTTATTGTTTTCACATGGCACTAGTGTTTTTTTAAAGTGACATATTGGAGGTATATATGCTAAAAAAGTAATTCAAACAATGGTAACCATAGCTGGTCCTCTTCTTCTTTGTATAAATATGCATATATGTGCATTATGTTCTTCAAGGGATAGTACTGTTTTAAATTTCCTAATCTATAGTTAATCGCTATATAATTCTCATAATGTTCCAAACTTTTCCTTTTGCTGCTTGATAAATGAATTTTTTACAGCAGTTGCTTTATAAAAGTGTGTTCTGATTCTTTTAGGTTGGTTCCTTTGTACCAGCATCATCGGCAAAGCTGCATGTGCTGGATGGAATTTTCACTCGAATGGGTGCTTCTGACAGTATCCACCAAGGGAGAAGCACTTTTCTTGAAGAACTGAGCGAGGCTTCACATATACTCCACAATTGCACAGCACGCTCATTGGTTATCATTGATGAGCTTGGGAGAGGCACGAGTACACATGATGGCGTGGCTATTGCTTATGCTACATTACATAATCTGCTACAGCAGAAAAAATGCATGGTCCTCTTTGTCACGCACTATCCAAAAATTGCTTATATTAGAACTGAATTCCCAGGCTCAGTGGAGGCATACCATGTTTCTTATCTGACTTCAAATAGAGATATGGATACGGTAGGCATGCAATCTGAAAATGAAGATGTCACTTACTTATATAAGCTTGTGCCTGGTGTTTCAGAGAGGAGCTTTGGATTTAAGGTTGCGGAGCTTGCACAGGTATTCCTCTCTCTCCTCCCTCTTTCCCCTCTCTCCCTTTCCCTTCATGGCTCAGGTAATTTAAGCCGGGCGCTCTATGTTTTTGCAGCTACCTTCCTCGTGCATAAGACAAGCGACTATCATGGCTGCTAGGTTGGAGGCAGTAGTAAACAGCCGAGCAAGAAACAGACATGGAAAAAATTGGTTGCTAAAATCACTGGTAACAGATCAAAAGAAAGAAGCACAAGATGAAATGCTGGAATCTCCCGAGTGCTTTCATGTAGGATGGAGTCCGGTTTTAGAGGAGACAAATGGTGGTGCGTATCAGAAATTCTTTATGAATTTGAAAGCTGCAATAATTGATGTTGACGACCCTGTACAAAGCTTTCAGTATTTGAATCACGCAAGAAGCATTGCAAGAGAGATAATAAGCAGGTAAAGATGGAATTTATTAGTTTTCATTGGTTTTGGTACCCTAGTATATGGTAGTTTATATTTATAACATTGAATCATAAATATAAACTGCAGTATTGTGCATTTCTCAGATAAGCAGTCATTCCTGAAAAGTGTGGATACAGCAGCAGCGACGGAGGCTGATTCGAAACGTCGAATTTCATCAATTTTGTAGATAGTTTTTTGCCTGAAGAATTTTGTATTTCTTGAAGTCTCCATCTTCATCTTTTTGTAATTAACCATACATATATCTGCATGCTTCTGAAGAAAGAAAGAACATAACTATACGAGACTGAATTATTATGATATGGCAATAGAGAGAAAAAATGGTGATAACATTTTTCTTGCAGCGTTTTAAAGTATTTTTTTTAATCCAATTGCATTGAACTTGGATGTACGGATCAAATTAGCAACACTTGAATGCAATCCAAATCAGACCCAAAAAAATAAAATAAAAAATCTGATCCAAATCTTGCAGTCCGAAATAAATGGTAAGAACCAAAAAGAGGAAAAAAATCTAAACAACATTGTGAAAACGAGGACAGTCTAAAGCCGCAGGTTATGGTTGCTGAGAGACAGACAAGTTTTTCACGTGATTTGAACACGTGGCCAAGAAGACAGGTGTTCTAGTAGCTACGCACAAGGGCAGAAAACTGACTGGCTCAGTCAGACTTTGGAGGGTAGGAGGAGGTTAGCTAGCTAGCTGTACCAAAAAAGGAAAGAGGCCCTTTCTAGTAATTTCGACACCTAAGAATCCGCTTCCTTCCTTCTCTTCTCTCTCTCAGTTACTTGTTTAGGGGAGAAGCCAAAATATTTCTTTACATTATTGCAGGTGACGACCCATCAAACCACAGATGACTGATAAACCCTCCTCAAGAACCAGAGCACAAAAGTAATCGCTTTCTCTCTCTCTCTCTCTGTCTTCTCTTCTCTTTCTCTCTCTTCCCTGCATGTGTGTTGCATGTTTCTGTGTGTTTCTCAGTGAACTGCGGAAGTGAAATTGATAGATCTGACTGCTACGATTAAACACCAAAATCGTGGTCAAAATTTGAGCTTTTAGCGGCTATGCACTTGAATGATTCCAACTTAGAATTGGATTTGGAGATTTCAAGATCTACCAGTGCTACCAAGGTTGATCTCTTCACTTTAGTCATGAAAATTTGGTTTTAGGCATTGAATTTTTGTGTGAGGTGGAAATTGGATAATGAGCGAAGTAAATTAGCATTTCTGTGGTTTTTGATGCATAGAATTTGCTTGTCTCTTACATAGGACTGATATTAGGCTTTATCCTTATTGTCAAATTTTTTTATTTTCCCAAACAAAGCGGATTGTTAAATCAATCCAAACCTAGTTGCTCTGATTATTTCACAGTTAGCCAAATAAAAAAAGTAGAAAAAAAGTGCTCTTAAGATCACTATGCAAGTTGCTGTGAATAATGTGTTCTCTTTATCTATTCTTTCATCTCGACCCTTTATCTCTATGTCTAAATTTACCTCTGTGAGACTCCTTACAATTCCTCAAGGTGATTATTTAACTCAACGCTTATTTTGTTTAGTACTCGTAGGCCTTGAATTTTAAACTCTTAAAGCCAGCCCACCCATTTAATTGTAGACAACCCAATATTGAGGGGCTATGTGAAGGAATTATAAATGTTGTATGGCAGCTTGTTTTAGCGAATTGAATATTATGGCATGTTTACTAATCCGTAATTGGAATCAAAATAAGTAGTTGAATTCCTTTTACGGATACTCCTGTGTTTACTTCACATGGAGGAATCAAAATGCCAGTGGGATCCACGCAAAATCAGGAATTCAACTCTTGATTTTGGAGGAATTGGACCCTTGGGTGGGAGGTGGTATTCTAATTCCTCACACAATTTTTAAAATTCCAAATTTTCCATCTACTTGTACCCAACAACGAGGACATTTTAGTAATCAATTTGGTTTCTATTCCAATTCATGTGAATTTAGTAAATAACTTATAAGGAATTAGTACCACTCCTACCCCAATTCCATATGGTTCAGTAAACAACTTCAATAGGAATCCGGAATCTAACTCTCCTCAATCCACCTCATTTCAACGCATTGTGAATTCTATTCCTCCTGCATGCCATTAGAGTATTGATTCCTTTTATTTGTATATGTAGACATTGTGACGGGGTAAGGTTGTTTGGAGAAGTTTGGAAAGCTGGTGAAATGGAGGACAGTGAGTCCCTTGTGAGAAGATGGGAGGACCTGGATACTGACATATTGGTGAAGATCTTTCAGTCTTTTGACATCTATCAGTTAACTTCAGGCATTGCGCACGTCTGTACTGCATGGCGCTTGGCTTGCTGTGATCCTCTGCTTTGGAAAACGCTTGATTTATCAATGATGAAATCTAACTTCATCAAAATCCCATTAGAACCTTATGTTTATGTGCATGGACGGTCTGATAAGAAATTGACTCATGTTTTGAAGACTTCCTTGAATCTCAGCCGGGGAAACTTGATGACTTTGATTTTCCATTTCAACTTGTATGTGAGTGATGATCTGTTGACTTATACTGCTGAAAGGTAACTCTTAAACTCTCATTTACACGTGTCTACCCTATCTACATGTTTGTTTGGTTTTTTTTTCCAATTATGATTTTACTTCATCAATCCCACCTCCCTTTGGCATCTGCCTATCCCCTTTTACATTCCATTACTATATAAGTTATATTGGCCCATATATAAAAATGGTAAATCATTCAACTGGTGCATTTAGCTTATCGTTTTAAATGTTGTATAAGACTTAAGTAATTATGTTTTTACTATACTTTGTAATTTAGACATGTTTATTGAATCCCTCGCTCCACATAAACAAATTTTTTGAAATAAAACTGCATCCTTTTAAGGAACAAGTTTATTTTTCTCTTAAAAACGTAGCGCTCTTATAATGTCTTGTCTATTAAAGAAAAAAGGTATGCTAGCAATCTCTCTCTCTCTCTCTCTCTCTCTCTCTCTCTCTCTTATATTATTGGTTTCACCTCCTCAATTCTAACTTACTTCCAATTCAGTTCACATTGGTTACAAATTTTTTATAATTAACACCAATAATTAATTTTTGAATGTTGGAGTCTGTTTTTGTGTGTAGATTATATACTTTAAAGTCCAGGCTAGGTAATAATTTTATACTATTCTGTAATTTATGTGTGAGTGATGCATGTGCTAATGTTAATGTGCTAGCATAATGATAAATGTTGGAGGTGTGGATGCAATTTCTGCTGGTTGTTTTGACTGCATTCTTGTTTTTAAAAAAAAAAAAAAAATTGAAAAGAAATGAACTAGGCATTTCATTATTAATACAAGGAGGAATGCCAAAATCTGACATCCGCTGAATTAGATATTCGTTTACATGGTAGATGTGTTCGCTTGTCAATTGTTATGGAATTATAATATTTCTTTACACATTAAAGTTTAGTCCTGCTCTGTACAGAATGTCCTGCACGGGTTAAAGTTAATCTGAGATTTAGATTTATGATATGAGGTTGTTTCTCTGTCACAACAGGTGTCCACGGCTGAAGAGACTAGTGATGCCAGCTTGGAACAGAATTAAAAAAACTGGAATCTGCAAGGCCATTCGCTGCTGGAAAGACCTTGAATCTCTGACAATGCCTAGCATAGCGAATCCCCCATACCTTATGGAGGAGATTGCCAAGAACTGCAAAAATTTCAATGAACTAAAGATCATGGGGCCTTGCGACATCTTCTTTGCTTCGACTCTAGTTGCGTATCTTCCAAAACTGAAGGTTTTAAGCCTCCGGTGCTCAATGCTCTTAAAGGACGCGTTAATCATTATCTTGGATGGCCTACAACACCTAGAAGTTTTCAATATCTCACATTGCCTTGTAATTGATACCGCTCCGCCTCGTGCACCCAGGAGACTTATTAAAGAACTCGATCCAGTTATTCTCGAGAAGGCATCTCGTTTACGGATGTTCTTAACTTGCATGCAAGATTCGTGCATCATGTGCCAAAGGACCAAAAACGACGAGGGACTCATGAGGTGGTATAAGTATGAAGAAGGGCTATGGCTAGAAGATGAGGTGAGGTCCCTTGCTTATTGATGATGAGAGCAAGGGAATGAGACTCTAATTGTATTTGTGGGTTAGAAGCTAATTAGCTCGCTTGTGTAGTCTCTGCCTTTGGTGAATGTTTTGCCTTATCACACCCGATAAAGCTCCATCTCCTCTTCTTCGTTAACGCATAAATAAAACTGCCTGATGAAGAGAGGTGTTTCTAAATAATATATGTTTCAGTACTGTGCATTATGTAATTACCTGTCTTTCTTATGTGCTTGCTTTTTGGGAAAGCTGCTATACCTGTGCTGCTTAAGCATCGTGCTCTAAACCAACTAGGTATTTTTGGGCTTGGGCTTGGATTTTGGGTTTTGTTATTATTATAATACTTGTTATTGTTTTATTGGTTAGAACTCAGAGGGCTTGTTATTACTTATAGTTATGGGAAACAAATTCCTATCCAAATGGGACTTGGTTTCTGTTCAATATTCTATATATACATCTAACGCCAACCCAGTTGACCGTAGAAAACTCAATATTAAGCTTTTCCGCTCCCTTGTGGTTACTACATACGCTAACCATTTAACCAATTTCTTTATTTAAGAATTTATACGATTTGCTTGGCTTCTTAAACTAAAGTTGATTTGATTTTGGAGAGAAACAATGGAATGGGAAGATGGGAAGACTTTGGGGAGATGGGAAGACCTCAGCACTGACATATTGTGGAAGATTTTTGAGTCCTTCAACGACGTCTCTGATTTATCTTCCGCCGTTGAAAAGGTCCATTGCAGTGCCGTTTGCAGTGCATGGCGTTCGGCTCTCTGCGATCCCCACCTTTGGCATACACTTGATTTGTCAATGATTAAACATAATTTCATCAAAACCAAAGATAAGCCGTATGTTTATGTTTGCAGCCACTCCGATTTGACATTGAGTCGTGTTTTGAAGGTTTCTCTGAGTCTCAGCCACCAAAACATAACCACCTTGATTTTCAATCTCCAGTTATATGTCCCCGACGATCTCTTCACTTACACCGCTGAAAGGTATACGTACTCTTTCAAAACGAGTGTGATTTACATAATTAAATAACTAATTGTTTCTCTTCTTAATTATTGATCACAGGTGCCCGAAGCTGAGACGATTAGTTATGCCATCTTGGAACAAAATAAAGATTGATGGCATCAGCAAGGCCATTGGGTGTTGGAAACATCTTGAATCGCTGACAATAGGGAACATAGAAAAGTATCAATACCTCACTCTCTTGCAGGTGATTGACCACAACTGCAAGAACTTCAGAGAACTCAAATTGATGGGTACTTGTGATACATATTCCTTTGCCTCGGCAATGGTTAGATATCTTCCAAAACTGGAGGTTTTAAGCCTCCGGTGCTCGATGTTGTCGAAGGACGCTTTGATGGTGATATTGGAGGGCCTACCCAACTTGGAAGTTCTCAACATATCGCATTGCGTTGTATTGGATGAAACCCATCAGCCTCATCAACCTTTTAGAATTGTTGAGGAGCTTGATGCATCCATTGTTGACAAGGCTTCAAGGTTAAAGAGATTTATAACGTGCATGCGTATGCCTACGGCCATGCATGTGCAGGAAGACTCGTGCAGCATGTGCCAAAGGGCCAGAAACGACGAGGGGATCATCAGGTGGCAATTTTTTTTTTTTTTGGTCAATGTTTGGTTTCAAAGAAACCAAAACGGGATATATTGCACACTAAGCCAGAAATACACGAACCAGTTAGAAGCAGCTAGACCTCAGTTCAAGGCTAGAACCAAGCTTCATATCCAGTCAAATTACAAAACAAAACAAAAAATACAACAAAAGCCAAGAAATAAAAAGAAAACCAACTGAGGAATGCCGCCCCACCAATAATCAAATGGCAAGGCACCCAACGCAAGACCCAAACCACTAGAGAAGTCACAGAAGCCAAAGAACCAAGAGGAAGATGGTGATGGATACGCCATCACAGCTACAGAGAGCGCTACCATAATCCGAGGGTAAGTGCCAAATGCACTTTAAAAGCATACTCAACAGCGATAGTATTACCGAAGAGAGACGCACCAGAACGTAACACGGTGGAAAAGATCCAACATCGAGACAAAGCCGCAAGGAATCGGAGGAGAAAAAGCATAATAGAAGCAAGCACTTGCATCTCCAGGTAGAGCAGAAAGCAATCCAGCCTGAAACAAAACTGAAACCTGCAAAAGAAAACAAACAGAGCAAAACAAAACCGCCGGCAACAACAGGGGACAAAACACCCCAGCCACTGAAACACAAGCAAACTCACAGTAGCTCCAGAAAAGGAGCAAAACAAAGCAGCCACCCACACCCAACCACACACTCCCTACAAAACAAGAAAAGAAAAGGCAACAGTAGCAGCAAAGGAAAGGGGTGAGGAGGATAGTTCAGGGAGGGAGGGAAACTTTGGGCTAATTTCCAGTGAGGTTAAATCACCACAGTGAAGCAAATCACCACAGAGGGTGAGGGGGGAAACAGTAAAAGAAAAAGGGGCAAAACCAAACCAAGGAGATATTAAACGAGAGAGAGGAATAGTAAGGAAGAGGGGGGAAGAAGAAGGACAAAGGACAGAGGAGGAGGGGAGAGGAGGAGGGGCAGACCACCTCCCCCCAGGATGCGGCGCTGAAGGGTTGGGAGCGTTTGATCATCAGTTGGCATAGATATGAAGAAGGGATGTGGAAAGCAGATGAAGTGGCCTCCCTTGCTCTTTGATCGATAAAAAAAGAAGGGTTAATTAATTGTAAAGAATGTTTTACCAGCCTCTAAACCTTAATTAATAAAACTTTCCGCTGTGTGTGTGTTTATTATAATGTATTTCACTGAAGCTGTTCATTGAAAAAATATTGTTGTTTATTAGTCTTGTCTGAGGAAATTAAAATGAAATTAATTTCATAAAAGGAAGTAAACTATAAATAAATAAAGAAAAAACATAGAAAGAAATAGACGGATTTTTTTTCCTAATTAAAAAAAAAGAGTTGGTGGGTGGGTGATGGTGGGACCAGTGCGAATTAAGACCAAACCAAACCAAACGTTACTTACCCCGCTATGACTCGGACTAGGAGTTGATAAACATTTCACCGCTTCTTCAATCTTCTCCGTCTCTCTCCTTCTCAGTCTCTCTCTCTGTGGCTCTCCAGTGAAACCAAAAATGGCTCTGCAACTGTGGGAAACACTGAAAGAGGCAATCGTAGCATACACAGGGCTCTCTCCTGCGACCTTCTTCACACTGTTAGCTCTGCTGGTTGCCATATACCATGTCATCTCGGGCCTCTTTGGGTCGTCTGATAACCATCAGGCGCCCAGGAGCATGGAGGAGATGCAGCCTCTGGCCCCTCCTGTCCAGTTGGGCGAGATCACTGAAGACGACTTGAAGCAATACGACGGCACCGATCCCAAGAATCCTTTGCTCATGGCTATCAAGGGTCAGATCTATGACGTGTCTCAAAGCAGGTACCATATTCGGGGGTTTTCTCTGTTTTTTTAATTTTTCTAATTCGTATTTTGGGTTTTAGTTTTTGGCTTCTGGGTTTTCAATATTTATGCTTTTCTTTGCAGGTGTTATTGTATTTTTTTTCTTTTTTCTTTGTGTGGTCAACGGGTGTTTTAGCTTCCCTTAGCTCCTGGTTTGCATGTTTCTTCTTATCGGCTACTGGTTATCTGGTGATTTTTGGATCTTCATCAAACCAATAGTTTATGGATTAGCTTGGGTAAAGGGTACTTTAGTTTTTGGGGATGTGAAATTGTTGGATGCCTTTGTGATTTCTGGTACGTTCTGCGTATTTGGTGGCCTTGATCATCGATGTTTTGTGGATTTGTAATTTGTTGACAAATGGCTCACATAAAACCTTGGAATTCTAGACTTGTGTGTTATAGTTATTCTGTGATCATGAAATTCCTGTAGAATTAGAGCAGCAAATTACATAATTAGGGGATTGCAGTTCTCTGTGGTCTAGTAGTTACTATCTATGAGATGCATTTCATTGGAGTTTGAATTTAAGTAAATCGATCATATTCACATGCTACCAATGTTGATGTTCAATCTTATCAAATGATTAAAGATGCGATTTTCTCAATTAGTTTATTGTTTGTTTTTTAGGAGCGTTGGCTTGAGAGGGGTGAAGGGTAATGATGTCTGTCTCTGCAAAATAGAAGTGTTTGGAATTGTTTCTTACACAGCGTCTTTACTTTGTCCCAACTCATTTTCTACATGATTTTGTTAAGCTATGTGTTTGTCTATCCACGGTTTTTCAATTCAAGTTGGTTTTTGAAGAGTTGTATTCGTAGTTTTTAAACCTATGAACAAGTTTGACCTCTTTCAACCTCACCAAGCGGGAAATGGGAACATACCACACCAGTTTACTGCTTCTTTTCGTACTGACTTTTATTTGTTATATGTGCATTTTAGGATTTTCATTATCGGTTTAGGGTAAAAATCATGTTTTGGCCTAAAACAACTTTTTGATGGACATCAGATTGGTTGAATATCAGTAAAAAAATACACTTTGCCATTCTTGCTTAACCATCCATGTCATTAAGGGTTATGTGCAACTAATAGTTTGATAGCTAATAGTACTTTGCCTATACTGTCTTAAATAGTTTTCTTGCTTATGGATCTTAGTTTGTTTACTTCTGAACCATGGTTGCAGGATGTTTTATGGACCTGGTGGGCCTTACGCACTGTTTGCAGGAAAAGATGCTAGCAGAGCTCTTGCAAAAATGTCTTTTGAAGACAAAGATCTGACTGCTGATATCTCTGGTCTTGGTCCATTTGAACTTGACGCCTTACAGGATTGGGAATACAAGTTCATGAGCAAGTATGTCAAGGTTGGAACTATTAAGAAGGCAGAAACTGATGGAGAAGCCGCTGGTGAAACCACTAAAGCTGCTGAAGATATTCCATCTGAAAGCTCAGCTGTTAAATCTGAGGAAACCTCATCTAGTGCTGAAGCTAAGCAAGAGTAAAATGTTGTGTAAACGATTTCTCTGGATGTAGTTGCAAGGTTGGGGTTTGGCTGCGCATATTTGTGAATCTTGTGCACTCATAAGTTAACTGCATTCATAGCCTAGGATACTCCTGTTAAAATCAGATTTTCGTGGATGTTTAATTTGCGATGTAATAAATCAGCAATGTCAGACTTCGTTGAGTAATTTATGCGGTTAAGGAATTATATATAGATGATGCGAAACAGCTTTTTGGATCCATAAAATTTTCTTTTCCCGTCCCATAGACTGCAAATTTTGTAATTCTGCTCTTATAATGTTGCCAGAGATGGTACCCCTGTTTTTCAGGTTCAATCATTTAATTTGTAGGATGATGGAACTGAAGGCTGCAAGGGAAGCGATCCAGCAGAAAAAAATGTTCATGGCCAAATTATTGGTAATATAAGATCGCATGCTGGGTTGTTTGATGTGGTAAACGACATAGGTGAGGGAGAAATGAAGAAAAATCCCATCAAAATTGAAGTCGTTTTTATTAATTTTAATGATCAATGATTCGATCAAGATTGTTAATGGTCACTCTAGCGCCTTGTCTAGGAACATTACAAGCTTCACAAAGCATGCCATATAAAAACAGAAGCATACTATCCTTTTCTCAAAGTCCTTTCTTTCCCATCGCTTTGGAACACAGAATCAAATCACGTCCATATAGAGATTTGGGTGTTTAAAAGATAGGAGAAACATGTTCCAAGTTTTCTACCCTTCATGTCACTTGAAAATCAATGTCCCCTTTGGAGAAAGCATAAGCTACTTCTACAGTAGATTGTGATACATATCTTGAAAATCAAGGGCACCTACTAGACACTTGGAAATTTTGAGAAGACAAATTTAATATCCCTAAAAATACAGAAAGACTGTAGTAAGAGGGTCCTTAGTAACCATTCGATTAGTTTTAACGTCAAAAGGTTTATTTTAACCCCACACCATAGCCCGCTTATTATAGAAGTTCCCCTACAGATATTGGCAATGCAAGATTGGCGTCCTTTATAATTGGACCACAAAGGACAGGTTCAATAGCTGCACCATTCGCTGTCTCCTGCTGGCAGTTGAAGTTGGGGCATTGAGATATCTTTTCAATGCACTGTTTTACAACAATGTGTACGATTGATTAAATGCCTTGCTCCCATATTATGAAATATTGATAATATCGACGAAATATCGAGGATATTTCAATTGTTTGAATAATGGATATGTCAGAATATCCATGTACATATCGTATAAATATCGACAATATCGACGATAATATTGGGAAAATATTGATGTTGGTAATTTCGCTCACACTTCAATAATATTTTGTCAAAATATCGGTGTAATATCTTGAAAATATCGATGCAAAGGAAAAAAATAAAAAGTAAATAAAAGGGAAAAAAATAAAAGGTAAATAAAAGGGAAAAAAAATTGAGAAAAAAAATACAAAGGGGATTTGAACCCTTCCCAATTTACTCCTCCAACACTTTAACCACCATATCACTTATGTTTTTTGTGATAATATGTTAAAATATTTATATTTATATGGGTGACATGTTAACAATTACATGCAAAACTATTTTAGGGATTTATCATTTGATGACTACTCTTTACAATACACTTACTCTACACATAGAGATGATGAAGATAGTGAAAAATTTGAACCTCATAGGAACTTTATGTGGTACTAAGTCACTCATCTATCTTACCATGCAATGTATAAAGTGTAAAATATTGTAGTAAATCATTATTTATAAATGATTATGTTGTGTTTAATCTTTTTTCATTAATTACTACATATTTTCTACACTTACAGTGTTTGTTAGCTCGCTGTATAATCAACTTAAATCAATTAAATCCATCATGCAATGCATTTCCTTCTAAGTTTTTGTGATAAACTAATAGATAATTGACTAAATAAACATTCTCCAAAGTTTCAATAAAAATTTCAAAGTTTTTCTTACAATTTCCGTGGTTTTTATTCAATTTTTATCGATATCGAATAATATCCCGATATTTCCATAGAAATTTCCATGTTTTTGGACTAACGATATTTCCGATATCATCGATATTTTAGACCTTGCTTGGTCTCTTGGCCACTATAATGTTTTTGACTTGCCTTGCTAACACGCTTCAACTTTTCTCATAAAGTACTTGATAAATATGCATGCCTGGCAGACTAAAGGCCTAGAATTTCAACTTGTTATGAGCCATGTAGCATCAGAAAGCTATGCATCATAGTTGGGAGATAATTAGGAGCTGCCAATGCCATATACCAAATGGCCTTGATGTCTCAGCATCATGCCATCATGTGTGCTTTAACATCATCAATCAGCTTCTATCTGATGTGCTGAGCTTCCTGTTTCTAATGTGTTGTCCTTTATGAATGGATTATCTGTTATTTCACTTGTATATTTTTCTTTCATTTAAGCCTATCAATGATTAGAAAATGAGTGTTCAGTCGTGTGATATGATTGATTGATTGTTAATTTTGGATCTTTCTCAGCAGTGGTTGCCTTGATCCTATCCTTGGTAAAAAGAGAAAAAAAATGCAGAAGGGTGTGCCTGATGATCCTTCCCTATAAATAAACCTTTTAGTTGAAACCTGCTTGCCAACACATACAAACAACTTCAAGGAAACCTCCCTCATTCCTTTGCTATAAAAACTAGCCCTGAATGCACATGTACCCAAGTTTTCAGTCATGAGAATTCATAAACTGTCTCCTGTGTTTTTGTGCTTTGTTGTTATTCTAGCACTGGTTCATGTTTCAAGTTGCCGGTGCATCAGCCTGCGTTGTCCTAGAAGTGAAGATTCGGCGTCAAGACTAACAGCAAAGTTTTCTTCTCTGTTTGCCCGGCGCCTTATTTCTGGCTCTCATTCTTCTGCAGGATTTGGATATAAGAAGATCAACCAAATAAATGCGGTTGCTCATCAAGCTGTCCCTAGTGGACCAAATCCACTTCACAACTGAGTTGGATTTTCCAGACACCAATCTGTTTCAATGAAACATATATTCTACTTTCTTCTCAAGTCTCAAGGCTGAGAGACACAGTTGGTTCTTGGAAAGAACATGAAGGAAAAGGTCCAAATTATGCAGTTGGTTCTGTTGATGAACCAATTAGTGGTTTAGTTTGTCGCATAATCATGTCATAGTGTTGTAAATCAGAGATGTAAAATATCATACCTTTTTCGAATGTCTGATAATTTTGTTTACATCAAACTCAGAAAAATTAAACCAGTACATCTCAAGGTGTTGGTTGGGTTTTACCTGGAATATGGTAATTAAGATTCTCTGTTATGTAAATATGTACGCAACATGATCTTCACAGCTACTAAAAGCAGAGCCACTCTGCCGAATCACTGTAATGCTCAATCTTTGGATGAGCATTTTATTATGTGCTGGAAGAGACTGGAAAAAAAAAAAAGAATATCAAAAGTAGAAGCTCCCAGATTTCCAAGTACTCTGTCTCCCCTGCAGCTAGCCATCATCCAATCCAACTTGCATTAATTGGATGTTATTTGCATGACAGTTTTCGATCGAAAAAGGTCACTGCTATAGAGAATCAAAGAAAATTAGGCTATCGGATTGTCGGAAGACTTGTCTTGGATGAAAATGGGGCTAGCTAACAATGTCTGCCATGTCATCTAAACTGCTTAGTTGTCAAAACCAAACATTTCAAGACTATATTATTGACAGACATACTTGTACCACTAAACAACTTAACTTGATCAATTTTCTTACTCATAATTTCAGAACTCTCTTACATAACATGAATAATACCAGACTGTATTTAGTCAACTGCAGATGCTGAAATAAGACAGTACAAAAAGTTTTTAAATGTGAAACAGGTCAAATCTCATACATATGCAATAAGAAATGGCAATTGACTTTATTTTCCGGATTAATTTTAGTGTCATTTATAATGTTAGTTTACTGGTGTAGCCTGCTTGCTGACAACATGAATTTGGCTGTATTAAAATCAAATAATTTCGATAAAATTGCCAAGTTACAGTGAGCCTTTTAGATTTATCTGTTTTATGGTGCAGTGCATGAATGCTAGAAGTCTTGCCTGAATGTTGTCTTCATGCGAGGAAACAGTAGATACTAGAAATTCTTCTGCTATCATATGGGAGTTTTGGAATTTAATACTTTAAACAATGCACTCACAACAACAAAAAGTCCAAATGGCTTGAAAGTTCTAACATAATTTTCGCATAAATTTCGCCCAGAAACAAAGTAGACTGTAGAAGTCGCTATACCAATGTTCAAAACTCTGAAAAATAAAAAGATTAAAAGTATTGATGGCTACTCAGATATTTCACACCAGTTGCATAAATAATGCATTCTTGAGAGGAAAGAGAAGGAAAACTTCATCATTCATGCCATAGCAATGCCTGCCAGCCATTCCAGCAAGACATGGATTAGATTATGCATTTTAAAAAAACAAAGCTCTCTATGAGGATAAGTCAACTGTGCAAATTAACATTCGAGCTTGAGCTACACATGGGGGCCAGGCGGCCAGCTTAGACAGTGCAGAAAGCGACTTTCTTTAAAAGTCAACTTTTGTCATTTTGGATAAACGTGGGAAAGTACATGTATGTAACACAGCATCGATCTCATTAAGAATTCTGACTTGGTGGTAGCATTTTTAATTATGAGTTCAGGAATATTTTGGCCACTGCAGGCAGCCTGCAGGCAAAAGCCAGCCAGCTCATCTATTAAAAAAGAGCAGTTTTCAAGTACTCGTTGACAAACGCCAACACCACAAAGTTACAAACACATACCACTTCCTCTGCTCTTCTTCTATATATACAAGCCTTGTTTTATAGCTCATAATAATCTCATCATACAAATCCTGCAAGCTCAAAAGGGCATAATCCCGATTCTTATTTTCATTCTCTTCTTGGGAATAATTCAAAGTTGCAGTTGTGGTCGATCTATTAGTATTATTAGTACTAATCAAGCTTCTAATGGAGATACAGAACAAAGGTTAATACACAGCAGAAGGTATGCTCCAATGTTTCGAAGCTCCATCGAGTCCATGAGGAAGAACAAGATCAACGCAATCCACGCAGTTTCGCATCGTGTTGTCTATGAAGGACCCAATCAGCTTCACAATTAGCTTAGTTAATACAATAAATCTGCTGTCACTTGATACAGAAGATACATACTAGTTTGGATATTGTATGATATATAAAACTTTCTGTTTCTTTGTAATTTTGTAGATGTATAATTATTATAATACATGCTTTTGGAGATTTCTAAGTTTCCTTTCGTTACCAAACTCAATTATATGTATGCTTAGCTTATTCTATGTTGGCTGGCATCACAAGTTTTTCCTTATCCTTTGGGAACATGCAATGACAATGGAAAGGAAGTTTTCCAACTTTTCCGTTGGCAGAAGTTTGTTTCCTTTTCTATGTCTTTACTCTTGTTTGCTTTTCTTGTAAGGAAAGAAAATTTGAAAGAACAGATTCATAAGACAAATGAAAGAATACACACAGTGCCAATTCTCATTCTGTGTGCCAAAAAAAGGGGTACAGCTAAATTTCAAACTGTTCAGGGGTGTCGTAGAAAAATCCCGAATTTTAGTGTCAGAGATTCACAAAGCAACAATCCAGTGGTTCTGTAGCCAGTTACTCCCATGTCACCTCCACTCCAAACAAAACAAAGTTAAAGAGCAAAAGTGAACAGCAAGCAACAACTATAAGAAAATCCACTCAGCCACGTGTCAATTTCTAAGTGGAAGTGTTAGGTTAACTGATGGTACACTGACTACTACAATAGTGGAATCTCCGTTACCAGAAAGTGCACATTCCACTTGATGAAACTCAATCCTATGCAACCCGACTCAGAAGCTTCTTCAAACTTTTCGATTCTAAACATTGTACGTTGGGCTAAATGAGTCATTTGGGGAAAAACAAGAGGGTACTTTCATCCCAGAGGTACAACTTGATTAAGCGCATTACTGAGCCGTACTTAAGCGTAGCAGAGCAGATGATTAAACAATCACGTTCAACGGAGATGTACACGTTCCCTCCCCGTAGGCCTCCCTCGCATCGCAAGAGAGTTTGGGCAACACGTGGGTCTGAGTAGACCTTTTATCCGAGAGCACTCTAAATTTCCAAGCTTTTGACTCACGGAGAGAGAGAAAGAGACTGACTGAAGTCATATTCCGGCGAGATGACGGACCAAAAATCCGAGGAATGGCTCCCAACTGGTTGGACCGTTGAGGTCAAAGTTAGAAATAACGGTAAAAGAGACAAGGTAAAAAATCGATATTTCTTTGAGCTCTTTCTATCTTCACGACTGCAAGATCCTCGACTAATTTTCCATGTTAAAGTTATAGCTTGTTTAGCTTTATGTTCCTGAACTTGGCGAAGAACCAATTTTTATGCTTAGTGCAAGTTAACAGAGGCTTACACTGATCGGGAAGTATGGAATTTTGTTTTCTTTGTTTGTCAAAGTTTGGAAAATTAGTTTTAATGTTAAGTGGATTGCATTACTTGGTAATCCACGTAGCTGATTAGGAAGTTTTCTAAACTTACAGTGGGTTTGGGTGGATTTTGGAAGTCACTAGGGTAGAAATGTGGTCTTGTGCCTTGTGATCGAAGATGTAAACTAGAAAATTTATATGTTTTTTAAAGTTAGAGGGTTCATTCCATTGTGATTGTTATGTTGATCAGTGATGTTTATCTCATAATTTGTATGCCCTAGAAGTTAGCATTTCAATTTTCAAGTCTTGCCAAAAAGGAAAGATGTTATGGGAATCGTTTGAGAACATTGTAGGATATAGAATCTGAAACGAGATAGGGCCTCAGTACCCGAAATTTCCATGGATTTTCTATTGTTTCTTTAAGACATATAGCAAACATAAGAAAATGACTGCGAGGGTTTGGGGATAAGTGTTAATTTTAAGCTAAAATTTGAAACAGTTGTATATGGAGAGAATATCAACTTGATTATATTTTGTGATGTGTCTCAACATACTTGATGTATATAATTTGCGCTTATTGCAGTATTATTACGATACCTCAAGTGGACATAAATTCAATTCCAAGGCAGAGGTATCTCGCTATCTCAACACCTCTCAAATCAGCCATGAAGTCAAACAGAAAGTTGAAGAGACTCTGAAGCGATCAGCAAATGATGTTTGTTGACACAAACTGCTCTTTATTATTTACATTTAGGTGTTTGATTTTATCATATTTTATTAATTTGGATATAGAAACTTCAATTATTCAAGCAATTAGGTTGTGGTTGAGAAGACTATAGCAGAAGGACTACCTCCAGGATGGATCAAAGAAATTCGGATGACAAAAAAGGATCATAAGATCAGGAGAGACTCGGTAATCTCTCAAAAAATTTCACTATTTCTTGATTTGCTTTGCTGCATTGCAGAGGATTTGCATGATATTTGTACTGCAATTTGGCCACTGAAAAATTAATACATTCTTTGACCTGATATTCAATGTATGCAGTACTATATTGATCCTGTAAGTGAAAGATTATTCCGCTCTATGAAGGATGTGAATCGCTATCTTGAAAATGAGGAGCCAAGAAGGCTAATTCTAGAGCCAAGTCATGGAAGTGGTAAGGAATTGGAAGATGAAATAGCCTCTGTAAGTATTATACTGAAAAAGGGATTGTTTGGGTTTGTACTTTATTATGGCCATCATTAACTTTGATTGTTAGGCAAAATTACATTGTCTGTAACTTCAATCAGAGCTCGTACTTGAATGAGATCATGAAGGTTGGACAGATACTTAATCTAGCATGTAATGGAGAAAGCCCGACCTTTCCTGCACAAACTTCTGATCAGAGTAATGTGCAACTTTCATCTCTTGTTTACACTGTTTCTTTTATGTGGAAATAAGATTTGAGGCTCTTAAAATAAGTCCTTTTTTTTGGGGGTGATGATTTAGGAAGTTAGATTGATTTCGAAGCGCCAACCCTTATTCTACTTTACTATATATAAGCTTTTATCTAATTTGAAATCACACAACTGACTGCAGCTGAGGTGGACACTGAATTAGGCAGCTTAAATCCAACAGAAGCCAAAGGTTCGGAGCAGAAAGAACAGGACGGTGATTCTTACAAAAGTGAATTTATTTCAGTTCCAGCAGGTGGAGGCCTGGCAGATAAGCAATGCCTGGAAAGTGGGCTCTTTAAACATGAAAGTAAAAAGACCCAACTTAGCCTGGGCAAGTCCAAGAAGAAGAAAGAGCTGAACTTGCCTCGTCGTGCTTCAAAGCGACTAGCTGGAGTTGAAGTTGATCCAGTGCTAGAACTGAAAACAAGTACTCGAGCACGTCGAGTTACAATTAAACAATCAGGGGAAGGAGTACATAGTACAACTGAAGGTTCTTCCTCGGGTAATTCCACTGGTTCTGTATTCCGACAGCCTGGTTATCCTGAGGTTGAGCCAGAAAAGCATGTTCAAAATGTGGAAACAGTGATTAGTGGTGACGAGAAGCAAACGTGTGCTTCTGTTTTCCCAGAAGAACATGCAGGAAAACTTGAAACCACTGATAAGGCAGAAGAGAAGCCAGGACTTCAACCAGACTTGCCGCTGGGGGATTTCTTGACAGATCCATGCATTGCATTTGCAATAGAGACTCTCACTGGAATAGCTTTTGACAATTCCAGGAGCAATAGTGAGCAATCTTCAGGTGACTTGGCTACTCCCAAAGATCGTTCTGGAAACAAAGAAGAAGACAATAAGAGGAGCGATTTTGTTTTGTCTCCTGGCAACCTTTTTATACCAGAACAACATGGGGGGAAAGTTGGAAAGGATGATAAGGCTGAACAGAAGTCAGTATCCCCAGTGGAGTTGCCTTTCGGGGGTTTATGGCCAGACCCATGCATTGAATTTGCTATAAAAACTCTCACAGGTGCAATCCCACTGGACTATGATCCTCATATTGAGGAGTATTTTCAGCAGCAACTAAGCTCATCAAGAACCCAAGGAAACAGTGACTTGACCTTGAAAAATGTTGGTCTAGATAACTTCTGCCAAACTGATGTTTTGTGCCAGCAATTTTCAGAGCCTGCGCACACCAGGAATGCAAGTTTACGTAGTTCTGGTGGATCAGATACAAACGAAAAGGGCATGGATAGGCAATCAATGTGAAACATGGGCAATGCACCTGCACAATTGCACTGACTTCAATCCTTGTACAGATTATACAACACCTTGTTTATACCACCAACCTAGTTCCACGCCCCCTACCTTTTTGTTTTCATTTTTTCTTGTGTTAGTTTATCACAACGCAGCCATAAGGACAATCTCTTTCGGAAAGAGATTGCCTCGGCGGAGTTTTCTCTGTGTATGTTTAACTTTAATGTATTTTCTTGTTAACAGTGTATGCTCCTGTAATATTCATGTTAAAGGTTACACATTTTGAATTAATTTCTATTACAATCCATTAAAGCTGTTATAATCCTTTTATTATTATTATTATTATATTCGTATTTATTCTTATTGTTGGGCCCTTCACTGATGGATGGATGAGTTCAGGGTTGGGCCCTATCCATGCCCTTTTTATTGTGGGTAATGGGCTCTAAGCACTCAGCCCAAAACAAATTTCCTTCGCTATTTCACGTTCAGCTAGAATTCTATAGTGAGGAGAGAGGACTTCGTTTGGAGAGCGGGAGTTGTTAGCCGCCCAAAAAAAGGGTTAAATTGAAAAGTGAAGAAGAAGAGAAGAGAGAGAGAATGCAGATTCGGGTGAAGTGCAGTTGCGGAGAGAGCAACTGCCCAGAATGGGCGGTGGTGGAATTGCAAGGGATGGTGGACGTTCAGTCACAATTTCAAGATCGCCTCCACAACCTCCACATCGGCCTCCTCTGCCGCCCTTCCGCCTCCTCCCAGGACCAAACCTACACATTTACTATTGGGTATCACGAATTGACAGGGACCAAACAGCCCTTGAAGAAGCCACTCTTGGTCTTAAGGAAACTCAAGCCCTCCCGAGACGCAGGGGTAGAATTGGAAGTCATAGGAATTATTCGTCACCGGATTCTGTTCAAGACCAGACCTATGGCCCTCATTTCCAGTAAGTATTTCACTCTTTTCTTACATTACTTTTGGAAGAAAAAAATAATAATTGGATTTTTGGTGTACTGGAATTATTGAACATGACACATTGCCTTTTTTCCTTTTGATTTGCAAAGAACCACAACCAGCAGTGAAGAAGAATAAGGGCAGCGGGCAAATAGCAGCTCAGCTCAACTCCGTGCCTTGAAAAACTGAAGCAGCTTCTTCAAATGTATTCCTTGCAAAGGATGTCAAGGAAGGGAAACAAATGTATTCAAATGATCCAATGTCCCTATTATTTATGTGTTATTATTATCATTATTCAAGTCCCTGAATCTTGCTTCTGATTCTTATCGAGTACGAGACAATTGCAATGAGGGCCATGTTGATGCATAAAATTCCTAGGCTGCAACTGGATTCGTATGGAGGAAACAGCAATTTAAAATACAAGATTCACATAATAAGTTCTATGCTACATTCTGAATTTTCGGCTAAAAAAGTAAGAACAATTAGAAGCACTGGACTGAAGAAGACATGTGAAAACTTTGATCTTTGACATAGAATCATGTAATAAATAATCAGAATGAATTCAAAAGGCCTGATTTATTTACACAACTGTTACAGAAAGAAGCAGAGGGCAACCCAACTGCCATATCGGTTGTTGATACATGACATTCTAGTTGGAAGCAGGGCCTGTTGCTCCCGCACGGGCTCTCAACATTTCAGTTCTCTTGCTTCTCTCCATTACCTCCACCAACCACTCCACACTTTCTTTAATCCCCATCCTGCAATCCAATATCAAACTGTAAGAGCTACTGCATTTTGTAAATCTACCACATCTCCGTGCAGAGAAATGTGTACTGCGGATCTCTGGTTCAACCACTATGTAGTAGTTCATCAGGTGCCAAAATTTCTTTTCTATATCGCTAATGTATCAGAGCAATTAAAATTTAAATATTTGGCAAAGCAATGGAGCTTAGAAAAGATCCACTTACCCATCATATGCTGAAACGGCTTCAAACATATAAACCCTTTCATCCAACTTTTTAAGATCTAGATATCGAGCAAGTTCCTCAGCTGATACACTATCAGCAAGATCCTGCCATTGCCAACATATTTCAATAGAGTAAAGACAGAGAGATTTATTGAGCAATTTATTTTTTCTCTTAATTAAGAACCAGGTTAACACAACACAATGCATGTCAATTCTTCTGCCAGAACCCAAGGTTCATCACAGGCACACAAAAACTAGACTTCAGAGCACAACAAGACTTCAAAGAAAGAATTTGGTTTTGGTAAATGGAAGGTAGCTACAATAGAAAACAAGAGATGACAGAGGAATAGCAGATCGTCATATCAAACTTAGAAGGAAGTAATTCCATATGTTAAAGAAACAAGAAGGATGCACAACAAATTACAACCCTTCTATAGAAGATATGTAACCTAAGGATAACCATGCACATAGATTTCAGGGTGTGCGCATTTTAAAGAAAATACCACAACGTGAAAACTGTGGTTCCATAACTTCAGACATATGGAAGCCCAAATTTATGAAAATTCATGATTAGGTTGCTTATGAATTTGTGTGAAATGATACTATTCTTTTGGTTCGGAAGGATGCATAATTCGCCTCTCACCTGCTTGTTGGCCAAAATCAACAGAGGAGCTCCTTGCAAATCCTCATGCCGAAGAACTTTTTCTGGTTTTAAAAAGTTAAAAGTAATAGTATCAGTGTCTCAAGTATTTTTGTTATTCCTCAACTTCAATAGCTATATGATCATAGGAAATCATAGTAAAAAAACCCAACACAATATGTTCACAAGATTTAGCAATTTAATATCACCTACCCAATGCAGATTTTGAATCTTCAAAACGTGCTGGACAAGTGGCATCAATTACATAGACCACGGCATGTGCTTCTTCATAATATTTTTCCCAGATTGAGCGAAGACCAGGCTGACAGCAAAAACAAACAACTCTTGCATCAATAATTCTGACAATCCTGATATGTGATACTACAGAAAGGATTGATTTGCAACAGCTGGAGACTACAACAATCCTGATATGTGATAAACAGCTAATGATAGTAATATTAACAGAAATAATGTTCTCTGGAAAATGTAAAATTGAATATGATGCTAGTAGTGTATAGTATTCCCCAACCCTAAATTTTGTGGAACAATACTTGGAAACAGAGTCAAGTAAAAGGAGAACAAATCTATGTTAAAATAAAGAATAAGAAAGATGAAAGAATATAAATCACGGATGAATTTCACATACCTGACCTCCCAGATCCCAGAACACAAGTTTGGTATTTGATGCTTCAATTCGACCAATATTAAGTCCCACAGTTGGAACAATTCGATCAGGAGGGAGACCTTCCAAGTTTGAGTAAAGTGATTTCAACTTCTCGAGCAAAGTCTACAAATTGATATCAGAATAAGAATTACAGCTAATGTATCTGAAGATGTGTTAAAAGAAGACAATTCCACCAAAAATAAAAGCAGCTCAAAATCACAAAATAAAGCCCAATGAGTAAAAGAAGATTTCACAGGTGCATTACCGTTTTCCCAGCCTTGTCGATTCCAAGAATGAGTACATGAAACTCTGTCTTACTGAACATATATTTCCAGAGTCCATAAAACAACGAAAACATCTCTGCTCTTGATCTCTTTACTATTTTATCCCTACCGAAAGAATTTCATTATCAAACTTGATCTCCCTCAACCTTGTGAATTTTACCACCTGAAACAGAACAAAAAGGGTCAATGTTGCTGCAAATTTGAAACACTTGGATCCATTTGGCAATCTCAACAGAATTCGCATATACTCAATACATTTTGCTCAACTTCTGATTGCCCTCACCAATTGAGGTTCTAAGTCTTCAACTTTTTGTCAATTGTAAAACCCCAACTCTTTTTGAAGTAATTATAATCATAAACTACCCTTTTCATTTTCAGCAAACTACATCAAGCCTTCTTTAGTAGCTCAATCATCAAGTTACAATATTACCAATAGATCTAAAAACAAAAATGAAAATTAACATAACCCATTCTCCCTTCAGCACTAAAATTCAGACAGAACAAAGAAACCGTAAGAGACCTAGATCAACAAAGAATTTTCACGCATGATAATCAGATATTGACGGAGAAAAACAAAGTTGGATCCATAGTATATTGATAAACATATATATATGTGATTGGAAAAACTCAAATTCTTACTCTTGTGGGATGCTAGCGATGTCTTCACTGTTATGAAGAACTCCTACTACTCCGTGTAGCTATTGGGCCCCCAAGAACAGCTTCTTCTTAAGCTACGAAACTCTCTTTCTATTTTTCCTTCCCAAATTTTTTTCCATATTAATATGTTATTTGTAATTGACAAATTTGTCATTCCCTCGCCCAAATTACCCTTGGCGAAGTTTTCGGGTCTATAGTCTGGGACCTACATGGTGCAATTTCTTTTTCCTTTCTTTTACAGTAAAGTTAACTTGACAAAATTTTAAGATTAATATAAACGTACTGCCGTGCGGCTATACTTTTAAAATATTCGAATTTATCATCTTTGGACGGTATAGCCGGGCGGCTATACTCTTTAAATATTCGAATTAATCATATTTGAGAAGTATAACCGCACGGCTATACTATTTAAATATTCGAATTTATATTATAGCCGAGCGGCTGTACTATTAAATAATGAAATTTATTATATTAAGGAGTCTAGCCGTGCGGCTATACCTTTTAAATATTCGAGTTTATCATATTTGAAACGTATAGCCGCCCGGCTAAACTCTTTCAATATTCGCATTTATTATAATTAAGGAGTATAGCCGCCCGGCTATACCTTTTAAATATTCGAATTTATCGTATTTGAACAGTATAGCCGCGCGGCTATACGATTTAAATATTAGAATTTATTATATTTAGGAAGTATAGCCGGGGCTATACTCTGTAAATATTCGATTTTATTATATTTAAAAGGTATAGCCGATCGGCTATACTATTTAAATGTTCGAATTTATAATATTTAAATGGTACGGCCGGCCGGCTATACTATTTAATTAATATAATTTATTATATTTAAGAAGTATAGCCGAGCGGCTACACTCTTTGAAAATCCTTCTCGCCGTACCCTCTGCTGCTGACGTGTTTAGATCATAGGGGTGCCATTTGGATTTACGGTCGAAGATCTTCACTCTGCAAGAAACATCCTTCGGTGGCTTCAATTGTTATTACATCTTATTCAGTAGGGTAATTTAGTAAAACAGGACAACATAAGAACGAAAAAAGAAAATCGAGATTCAGCTCTTCGATTGATTCGCACGCTTATTTTCTTTCTCCCAGAGGAAGTGAGGTACGAAATCCAATTTTCTATTTCTTGTTTTCTCCTACTTATAATTTTTTTTTTACGCTCAAAATTGTCCAAGAAACCCCGGAAACGGCAGGAAAATGAAAGAAATTGAAAGTTCCGATCCGTAAACAAACTCGCTGTTTAATTGACCGTGTCTGTGGTTCCAGTGGTTCATTTTCTTCTATTTTCTCGAATATTGTCAGCAACCAAACGAAGCGTAAGCAAGGTGATCGATATATTTTCTTGGGCGCCTTCTGCGTTTTTGAAGATTAGGTTCGTTAGGGTTCTAATGCGCTATTGACCTGTGGCTCTATTGGATAGTTTTATTATTCTGCGTCTTTGATTAGTATATTATGGCCCATCTTTGAGCTTTGGATATATTTCGGAGAAATGGAATTTAAATTTCCTTTTCTTTTAAATTTTTTTTTTTTCCTTTCTTTCTTAGGTTCTTAGGTTATTGTGTAAATATAATTCGTTGTCGTTAATAAGGGGTTGATGACCTAGAATGCAATTGTTTTGGGTTTGTTCTGCTTAATGTTTAGAATTTAATAAGTTTTTCAATTTTTTTCAGAGAATTCAATTCAATTGAGCAGTTGCTTGTACTGCTTTTGCGGAGATCAGCTGTTTAGCAAAATGAAGTAATTCAATCTGTCTTCTTCTATTGTCTTTATAGTTTTTGGGTGTGGTTTATACTTGGGTTAAATTCTTTTTGTCTTAACAATGGATATTAAGAATGAAATGTTTATTAAGGCATTGCATTTAGGAGATGGATGGTTTTTCTGTTTTGTAAAATCTTGTATACTTTTTGTTTCTTAGCATATGTTTGAAGTTGATAGATATACTGATTTTTGATTTTGCTGATTGAGTGGCAGGGGCCGAGTTAGATGGGATGATGCTAATCTGGGAGAAATCGAAGCAAATAAACCTGTAAGGCAGAAAATTACTGAGCCGAAGACGCCATACCACCCTATGATGACCGATGATGAGGATGGTACGCTGGTTTCTATCATATTTTCCTTTCTATGGAGGCCTGTCAGTTGTATATGCATGAACGTTAATGCGTTTGTCTTCTTTTCCTTAAAAACAAAGTGTCACTGGTGTTACGTATAAAGTGGTCTTGAGTTTCAATGATTGTTTCTTTCATATGCTAATGTTTGATTTGTTGGTTTTCAATCCTTTGTGTTGGTTTTCAATACTCGTTTTCTGAAAGAAAAATAAATATGTATCTTAAATGTGGAAACTTATCATTTTGTGTGGCAACTTTAATCTTGGCAGGATCTCTGTCTCCTATACGGGGTAGCTTCAATGATTGTGTTGGTGATGCAGTTCATGCAGAAGCAATACGAACTGCTTTGACCGATGTGGCATCATCAAGTAGAAAGAACACCCCAAGATCTACTGGCTGGACATCATCTGAGGATGAGGCAGATGCTATGGAACAAGATGATGAAGGTCTTCTTTCATTCTCTTTTCTTTTTCTTCCCAAAGCTAACCCTTTCAATCAGATTTTGTTACAACTATTCGCTATATTTCCTTGCAGTTGGCTGATTAAATTTAAACTTGTCACCTTATTATTTAAACTATTAAACTTTAGTAAGCTTTTCCCCCCAATTTAAATTTAGTGTTAAGTTCTGTTACATATATTACCCTCTGTAAGGAAGGTATATGAAGAGAGTAGATGCCAAATGTTTTGTGCTACCAATGAAATACAATGAATTGGTAGAGGGGTATGTTGAAGTTGCATCATCTCACGCTGTTACTTCATGTAAGACACATGAGATTGGGTCCTAATGAACGTAGTCATGGGTTATTATTGCATCTAAACTTTCCCTCATTATATTCTGTTAATGCTTAGAACTTCGTTGTTTAATCCTCTTCTAGTTCTCACGTCCCTTTTGCCCAGTTAAAAAAAGACTGGGATATATTCAAATTGTTCTACCCCTCACTTACATTTATACTATTATCATCTGACTGTCTGTTCCGCCATTTTCTGCTGGGACTTTGCAGATTCTGAGACAGATAAAAATGGTAGGAGTTTTAGGGAGCACAGAAGAGCTCATTATGATGAATTCCAGAAAGTAAAAGAACTCAGGCGAAAAGGCTCCTTTCTCGACGATGAAGATGAGGACGAGGATGTTGAGATGGATAAGGAGAAGAGATCCGGTTCCTCGTTAACTGCTGGTGTGAAGGAAATAGATATCGAGAAAGATGGCACTGCCTCTTCGACTAAAAAATCTTCCGGACCTCCAGCTAATGGAGCTTAGATCAAAGCCAAGCTAAGACTTCCATTGATGATTTCACTGACATTGGATTACAGTTTTTTGGTGGTTGATACAGAATGCTCGTATAACTGCTATTTGTATCTTTCAATATGCTTTTTGTTTGTAAATACTTCACTTTATTTCCCCTTCACTGTAACGTCGTTACGCAAACCATTTCATATCCCCTTCCATTAACAATTTTTTCTGTTAGTTTGAGTTTATTTCATCACTGTTTCATGGTATGATACATACATACATACACACATCATCATTCAAACCAGACAAAATTATAGAAAGTCCAGAAACAAATGAAAAGGAAATATGAGGCTCAAATTTTTGCCTAATGCTGACGTGTCACTGATTGGCAAGAACCTCACCTCACATATACCACTTAAATTGATCACAGCCCTCTTATCCTTGACGCTTGAGACTTACGGCAATGGATTCGCAGTCCCAGAGCTCTTCAATGGCCTCCCTTGCCTCCCAAATTTGCAATCACATAGCCTCCATCTTCACTAAACCAACTCACCCACACCCGCCAGTCTTAGACCTTTTGGTCAACGAGCTGTCTTCTGCAGCGGCCCGAAACGGCGGCGTCTTCCTTTACGGAGTGGGCCGAGAGGGCCTAATGCTGAAGGCTCTGTGCATGCGGCTGGCCCACCTCTCGGCCTCTCGGCCTCTCGGCTCACATGGTCTTCGACATGACGACTCCCCCAATCTCCACCAACGATCTACTCATCGCCTCTGCGGGCCCAGGTGGATTCTCCACCGTCGAAGCTATTTGCTCCGTGGCAAGATCGCACGGTGCTAGAGTCCTGCTGCTAACTGCCCAGCCGGAGACCGGATCCTGTGTGACGCACGCTAGCGTGGTGGGTTACGTGCCAGCGCAGACCATGGCAAATGATGCGGATGCTGGTGATGTGATGGAATCTCGGCCGTTGCTTCCGATGGGGAGCGTGTACGAGGGGGCTTTGTTCGTGTTGTTTGAGATGGTGGTGTATAAGTTGGGTGAGGCCTTAGGTCAGAGCCCTGAGGCCATATGAGCTCGCCACACCAATCTCGAATGAATGAATGAATGAATGAGATTGGACCCACCAAGGGCTGTATGGGCCTACGGCTCTCGGCCCAAAAAAAAATAAGGCCATGGCTCACTTTGTAACCAAGAAGAATATAAATAAATAAAAGTTAATTTCAGCTTTAAGGCTTTTGATTTTCAACCTATGAAAATATAAAATGAGGCCCAATCATTATTAAATAGTCTATTACTCAAATAAAATTGGGTAAAATATTAAATAATTCTCAGAACGTATGAGTATGATGCCCAAGAAAGAAATAACAAAATTCAGAACCCTACAAGGGACCCCCATCTGGAAGTACAGTCAGCATCTTAATATCTTAAGAGACTCGCGGCAGATATTTTCGTATTTAGTCCTGCTACTCTTTGTATATACACATACATTATACAAATCTAGGCGCGTCTCAAAGATTCTTCATTCGTCCCAAAATATCTCTCAGAGCTTATTAGCTAATCGCATAAAGTTCATTTTACCGGAGGCCAAAAAAGATCGTATAAAGTTCTAAGATATTTGTTTGACCAAAAAGAGCTCTTTAGATATTTTCACCCTCATCCTCCACTTTCTATACCTCCTCGCCTGCACAAAAACTTCCATACTCGCCTTCTACTCACGGTATAGCCTTTTCTTTTCCTTCTCTTGATAAAAAATCTTTGTCAGAACACTTTTGTTTTTTATAATCTAATTGTGAGGCACCTAAGCTAGCTAGGCTAAAGGTGAGCCACTCCTCAAGTACCCAAAAACAAGGACACCCACATATTGTTCGAGTTTTTGCACGAAATTCGATTTGTCTTTTTTATAGGTCATTGTAATTTAGACTATCACTCGTATTAAAAAGCACACACACAACCATATAAGTAAGTTCGTATAAATATTCTCATATTAATTAGTTATTTGACGTTTTATATTATTTCAACAATTGGTGACTTGTTGTTTTTTCATTTTTTTTATAAATGTATAAATTGAATCGACAGTCTTACTCATTGATATTTCAACCATCTAGCCAAAGAAAAATATCTTCATTTTTTATCAACCACAGAATAATATCCCACAACAAACTGATATTGTAGAGATAAGAAAAATCTAAATTTTGTTAAAGATTATTATATTGGAGTTGATCGAGTTGGGATATTTGGAAAGTGACATGTTATGGTGAGCCAAACACATGTCGGCTGAAGACAGCGAGTAGGTACTTCTGAATACTCTCTTCCTGACTACGTCAAAAAAGCTCCAACAAACAAAAAAATGTCACCCTACCTATAATAAAAGCTGCATATATGCTCCATATAATGTTATCATTAGAAACCGAATGCATTAAACATACCAAGCAATCCCTTCAGATTTTCAAACAGCCGCTGGCTAGCTCCGTCCTGGTTGTTCTCCCAACCTCCAAACTCCAAACTCCGTCCGGCGAGTAGATATTGAAACTAAGAAATCAGGATGGAGTCGCACGTGCAGAGCGGTAAAAAGAGGTCGTGGACGGACGAGAAGCACGTGCAGTTCTTGAACAGCATGGAGGCATCGTTTGTGCGCGCCATGTTTGAGAAGAAGGATCATCGCCTTCGTCGTCTCGACCGTTACTTGCCTGACACCTCAGACTCCCTAGATCTCAAAACCCTCAACAAAACCAAAAAACAAGGTAATTATATGTTTTTATATATATATATATATATATGTATTTAATAGTTTAATCTTGTGCTTAACGTGAAAAATGTGTATTTAATACTTGGCTTGAGATATTTCTGTGCTTTTACCTTATTCAAATTAGAAGGGTAATTTTCTCTAAAATTATAAGCTTATCTTGTTAATGATGTTTTGTGTTTGTCCAGGCGGCAGAATGGACGGCGGAGCAGACAAAAGATTAAGGAGGTTTTCATCTCAACCGTTCAATGCATCACAAGATCAGGTTGGTGATTGACACGACAATGAGTAATGAGTTGGTAACCACCATGACAGACTGGATTGAGATTTTGCCTGTCTCTTCTTTTCTTTTTTTTCTTCGGAGAAGAGGGTTGATTAAGAGTTAATAATAATGTAATTAATTTTGTATCCCCACAGGTGGTCCCACAGTTTGAGATCAGAGCGGTTGGTGATAAAGATGAGAGAGAACAGCTAAATGTACCTGAACAGCTATAATCCAATTCTTGTTAATGTTAATTGTAGCATTAATTTGTAGGGTTTTTCGTTTATAATTTCTTTCAGTCGTTGTAGTAAATGCAGCAGTTGTGACTTTTCGGAAAATGATTGTGATGGTGTAGTTGATTTTTAGGAGGCAAGATTGGCATTGATTTGTTGCCTAAGATCGATCCATGATCAAATCACCAAAGTGACCCTATGATGGGTTGGGTTGGGTACCCTTCATGGAAGAAAGTTGAAAAAAGACAATAAGAAATCGATCAATAAATAGTACTCAATCTTGATCCTTCCGGCAGCAATCTTATCTTTTTGGATAGGAATAGGATAGAGTTTGTGGCTTAGTTGGGGTTGAATTCGACTTGGGAGAGAGTTTTATCATACATGTTTTTCTAGGTGGATGAACACAAGGAGGAGCATTGCATGATTCAATCCTTTGTGTATTTATTGGAATTAATCTGTTCATGAATTTTAAGTTCTCAAGTTTTGTATTTCCTTTTGTTCCATATATCAATGAATAAAATCTCCTCACTCTTGTGGGGTTTTTTTTTTTTTTTTTTTGACAAAACGGTATTCTAACTATTTGAATATATAATAAGGGAGATTAAACTCGGGTGCAAAGAGGGGCGGATGCACTTTTTTAATCAATTGACTTCACCCACATATACTTCATGTGCATGTGTGGTATTCTTGTACTTCAATATAGGGGTGGGCATTCAAATCGGCGAACTGGAAATCCGAGCCGAATTGCACCGAACTAAACCCAAAAAAAAATTGAGTTGACCAAAAAGTCAACAACCTGTCAAAAATCAAACCGGATCGGTTTTATGTCTTCAAAAATTAGATCAGGCCGAACCAAACCGATCAAATTAAAAAATATATAATTTCAATATTTATTTATATTCAATGCTATATTTTTAATCTCATAATTAATATTTATCCAAGTTCAATTTCATAATATCTCTTTTCTGGCTTTAATATTTATTTTTATATGAAATTGAATAATTTGTTAATTTTCAAGTAAAAAAATAAAATTTCAATTGAAAATTGTATTAAAAAGTAATTAAAAATAATAATTTTTATAATCCGATTCAAAACTAAATCGGACTGGAATTGAATTGGAACCAATTCAACCTAAACCGGATAATTTTTGAATTTTTTTTTATTAAAACCAAACCAAATCAAACCAAATAAATAGTATTGAATTGGTTTTAATTTGAGATAAAAACCGATCCAAACCAAACCCTGCCCACCCGTACTTCAATATGTCATACTTGACCCAGAAAAATCTTCCTTGACTATTCAAATCGTAGCATGATATGTAACCTCCATTGCTTGCTTGGCTATGGAGGGTTAAAGAGTACCCACAGGGCTACAGGCTTACAGGCCCACATACACAGAGGTCCACATGTCCACAGGCCTACAGGCCCACAAAACACAATTTCCAGAACACAAAGAGCAAAGTATAACAACCTTTATCAGAAGCCAAGCCAACCTTAAGATCTCAAACCCCACATTGTGTCTCTCTAACTTCTAAGCATTGTCTGCCCCCAACAACTCCACACTCTCTGGTCTTTGAAATACCCAAAAAGAATTGAAGAAGCTAAGAGAAGAGAAGAGAACCATGCTCCAATTCTTCATCACCTACAAGAATCTTATACTTCAACTCTCACTCTCTCTCACACTCACACTCCTCCTCACCTTCCTCAAAATCCCTATCTTCTTCCTCCGTGGCCTCCACACCTACATCCACCCTGACAACGTCCAAAGTGGAGTCCGAGCCGCCATTCGGAGGCCCGATGCCTCCGATTCGGCTTCTGGGTTACCTTCAAAATCCAATTCCGAGCTCAGGAAGAGGTCCAAGTCAAAGGACAAGCCCGAGTTCGATGAAAACAATGCTCAGATCTTTCGCCTAAAGCTTGACGAGGCCCATCTTCAAACCAGGCTCTATTTCAATGAGTATTGCAATGCTTTCACTTTCTCATTTGTAGCTCTATCTTGTATTTTGCTTCAGTTATTGTACTTGAATAGCGAATCAAACAATTCTGGGTTTTTGGTTAATGGGATGTTTATTCCGGTTCTGTTAGGCTTTGCTGGTGTTTCTAAGTTGTTAATGTTGCTTGGCAAAGTTTCGTATGAGAAATCTGCGTCGCGGCGGTCAGAGAAGCAACTGAGTGTGCTTTGCGGCGTTGTGGGGTTGGTTTTAGGATATATGGTTTGCTTCACATTTAGTCCCTCGGTTTTAGATTTCAATTTTGACTCAATTGATGGGTCTGGGAGGATCTTTGTTGCTGTTTTAATGGGATGCTTTTCGGGTTTCTTGTTTATGCCCGCAGTGAAGAGTGCGAGGTGCTTTTGGCTTGGAACTGATCAGATTAGGTCTGATTTGGTAATGCTATCATGTGATTGGTTTGGTAGAGTGGTTCTGTATGCAAATTATATGATGATTGTATTCACAGTTCTTTTGTGGATTAATCCCTTAGCTGGACTGCTCGTGAACAAGAACATAAATGGAAAAGTTGGAAATGCTGAGATGTTGATTGGCAATGTCGGATTTTCACCTTCAGATTTTGCTAAATTTAGGCTTTGCTGCTTACTGCTTTCGAGTTTTCTGCAAATTGTTTCTCTACGCCCCAACATACAAATGTATTTGAATGAGGCACTGTTATCTTGGTACCAAAGATTGCATGCTAGCAGGGTTCCAGACTTGGATTTCAGTAGGGCTAAGGTGTTTTTGCACAATCACTACTTATGCCTTGTAGTTGTGCAGTTTCTTGCACCACCAATTGTGTTACTCCTTTTTCTTGGACTATCTCAGATTGATGGTATCTCTTCGGAAAATTACAAATACATTTGTAGTCTAGCGCCTTGCTCTGCCTTTGTGAAAGAAGTGGCTCTCTTTATGGCTTGGTGGGTTATGTTTGTTTGGGCGATTTATAGTTCAGCAACTGTTCTTCTATATCGTCGCTGTGTTTTGTATATGTCTTGATGACTTTGATTTGCTGTCTCAACCTTCAAGATTGATCCTTGAGTTGGACCTTTGACGGATTTTGAGTGAGAGTGTTGTTGTGCATGTAACGGAATTTTCATTACTTAACCTGTGCAATTCTGCATCCCGGGGAAGGGGAAAGAGAAAATCGAAAACATTATCTGGTATATCCTTCACCTCCTCTGTTTATTTTGTCCTTATATAAAGTTCACACTCATAGAGTGTATGCAGTAGTTCAATTTGCATCTAACATATCAGGAGCAAAAAAGGAATTCATGTTAGAGTTCTATGACTGTATTCTCTTCTACCAAAGTCATAGCTCATGACAGATTAAATTCTATTTCCGCATATAACTGGGACTCCACTGCAATTTACATGAAACTTGGCAAAAAAGAAGGGACATTAAGGAAACTTGAGCTTTATATTTCTCTCTCTTTAGTCCCTTCTTGTTTGCTCTGCCTTTAAATTTCTTTCGTGTGTTTGATGATTTGGTTTTTTGAGGGTATGTTTGTGAAGAATCCTATGAAACATGTTAGGCTTGTACTTATTATTAGAGAGAACCATATTTTAAGAATTTTGTTAAGAAAGGGTGGTTACTATTATACATCTTGGAAGTATATTGTAGCTGTAAGTACATAGATTTTATGGTTTTTCTTTTGGAAGTTTGCCTAAATGTCAACTTTTTTTGCTCCCAAAATAGGTCTTGCACTCTCATTGGATAGATTTGCTCTAGGAACAGTCTATATTTACTTGAATCATGTGATGATCCTCATGCTGTATGGGGTTAAAATGGAAATGTCCAAGTGTTTTAACTTCCATGAGATGAGTTCTTGAGGATATGTCTTTACAAGAATGCTCTCAGTTTATGTTGGATTTTGCACCATAGTTGATTGTATTAGGTTTACTAACTTACTAGTCGTGCTGAAATTGGACTATGTTGTCTTTTCCATTTTGAAACCGACTTGGAAGTTCATGGTCATACATACATAGCAAAAGGTAAATTGTTCAAAGCAACAGCGTCAATAAAACCAGGCAGCTAACCTTATTTACTTGTACTTGAACGGTGCAAAACAATGGTCAAATTTACACAAGATGTTTATTGGTCTCTTCCATCACATACGCATACATACACCAATCCTATGTCGTACTCGGTAAACAGTAAACAGTAAACTTTGTTTCTGTCTTATGCAGGATGTGTTCCACAGTAAATTATAATTTATCTTATAGGTGTGGGTGTGGCATCAATTATTTTTATTAGCGAGATTGGACTAAATAGATAGAGAGTATTTTACGCTACTTTAATGTCAACGTCAATCTTGTTTGCTTCTTTACCCGCTTTTATCTATTTTTTCCTTGGTTTTTGCCCCCACGCGTGAGAATGAAACCAGACCATGTGACGACACTGTCCGCATCTTTGACCTTTTGCTACTAGTAGTAGTACTTCAATACTTTTCTTTAGAGTAGTTATAATAAGAGTTACAATTTCTTTATTAGAAGAGTATAAATGATAGTCTAAATTACTCTAATAGTATGTTTATTAATTTGTAATTAGATTAGGAGGGATTAAATTGATGAGGAGTTTGATTGAGGAGAATTAGATTCCAGGATTCTTACTGAAGTTGTTTATTAAACTATATGGATTGATGGGAGTTAGATTCCAAATTCCTATTAAATTTGTTTATTAAATCATATGAAATTGAGGTAAGAGTGGTGCTAATTATTAAAATATCCTCGTTGTTAGTTTAAGGTAGATGACAAATTTGGAATTTTTAAAATTGTGTGAGAATATAATGGGTAAAAAAGATGAAGTCATAATGGGTTAGTTCTTCACGAATTATAATACCACATTCCACTCAAGAATGAATTATTGATTTTGTGTGAGTTCAACTTTCTTTTCAATTCCTTGATGTGAAGTAAACAAAGAAATACTTCATGAATTCAATTCATGATTAGTAAACACACTGTAGATTATTAATCTTTATGGGATATGACATTTGAACTTGGATACTAAATAGGGGATTCACTGTCGTGGCAACTGGTCGAACCCACTTCATCTGCAAAGCTAGTTATTTTAGGCCACTTCGCTAGTAATATCTATCTGTGTCCTCTCCCGCCTAAGTTCAAGACACCATTTAAAACTCATAAATGAAAGTAATTTACAATTTCTATATGAGTTGAAAACATACTAATTAATTTGAGAGTGAAACGTCAAACTCATTAGAGTACAAATAATAGTCTAAATTACTCTAAATTATTTTATAAATAATAGTTTAAATTACTCTAAATTATTTTTTACGGGAAGTGACAATTGAATTTGAATACAAAAAAGGAATTAACTGCCTCAGCAACTGGTTGAACCCACGTCTCCATCTGCAAAGCTACTTATTTTAGGCTACTTCGCTAGTAATGTCTATCTATGTTCTCTCCTGTAGGAGTTCAAAACACCATATTCACTAATTAAAACTCATAAATGAATGTAATTTACATTTTCTATATGAGTTCAAAGCACACTAACTAATTTGAGAGTGAAACCTCAAACTCATTAGAATATCCTTTTGGTGAAAGGAATTAAAATAAAAAGGCACAAAGTCACTTTTGGTCTCTGTAGTTTGTCACTTTTACCACTTTGATCCATATCGCTTTCAATTTGGTCAATTTTCGTCCTTGTACTTTCAATTTTAAGCAATTTAAGGACAAAAGTGAGTTTCTGTCAAATGTACGTAATTTCCGTTAGTTTTTTGTCATGTGCCCCTCACGTGGAGGGGCAATTTTGTCCAATCATGCGTAGCTTAGGTCTGCCAACTTCCAACCCCCATTCCTTGCTTTGGGGATTTTCTGGGTTAGGGTTCGTAAAAAATTTTGATTTCTAGGTTTAGAATTGGTTCAATTTATAGGATTTTCTTCTTATTGTTGCTCCAAAACCCCACCCACTCTTCACAGAGTTCAAAGTTATGATTAAAAATGATAACAAGACATAAAACAACAAGAAGAACCAAATCACTTGTCAGACGACTTATTGCTCTGCAATCTCTCTCTCCTCTACTAATTTCTCCTCTATGTAGTTGATCCAACCTCCCCCCTCCTTTCACGGATTTTAATTTCCCAACACTCTGAGCACCTGTCAACCTCGCCAACACCACAAACCCTACTTCAAAATTCATATCCATTTTCTTCCTCAATTTTTGTTTGGTTTCATTCAACAACCAACCAAGCCCAAAGGCACGAACAAACACCAGCCAAGACCAAAGGAAACATCAATGGCACACAAACACAAAAACCAAAAACTGAAAACATCCACAAAGCCAAAGGGGACCAAATCACACCCTCAACCTTCTTCCTCAGTTCAATCAACCCATTTGACAATGAAGTCCAACAAGCCCAGCAGCGAACCAAACAGTTGTGAAGACTGATTCGAACATGTGGCTACCTGGGCAATTGGTGAAGATCGAAGGAAGAGTGGCAGCTGAAGCGACAAAGTAGGTGCTAACAAATACATCAGAGTGAATTTAAGCATAGAGCCGACAACGAGAGTTGAGAAGATGAAGTCGAACTCGTTGATGGAATTTCTCACCCTCTCCTTGCCCTCAATCAAAATTTTTGAAGAACCCTAACCCAGAAAATCCCCAAAATCGAGTCTAATTTGGAATGGAGGGAAGCTTGGCAAACCTAAGCTGCGCACGATTAAAAGTGGACCAAAAATAACCTTTTCCAAATAAAAATATAACTGGTGCCTTGAATACATACAAGAACTTGCAATACTATCGGCCTCTTATATGTTGCCACGTACACACAACCGAGAAAATCTGACTCTGGAAGTTTCTTGAAAATTAAAAAGAGTTTCGTGTGTTTTCCTCTGTTTTTTCACTCTCTCTCTCCCATACGAATACGATCGATCGTATAAATACTCTGAATTCCTCAAAGAACCTTCTAGAACTACGAAACCGACCCTCACCTTCATTCCTCCCAACTCTCTCCCTCTCTGTTTTGCTCCATCGTCTCCAAAGCCTTCATCTTTCATATTCTAAAATTTTGATTTCGATTCTATTTTTCATCTTTCTATAGTTAATTAGATTCTGTTTTAATTAGTTTGGTAGAGGCGTGACTTTCGATATGGCTCCGACGTCGGTGGAGCCGAACGGCGGCGAGTCCACATCCAGCGAGTCATCCCAGAGAGCTTTACCGACACCATTTCTGACCAAGACGTATCAGCTGGTCGATGATCCCTCAATCGACGACGTCATCTCCTGGAACGACGACGGATCTAGCTTTGTCGTGTGGAACCCCACCGTCTTCGCCAGAGATTTGCTCCCCAAGTATTTCAAGCACAACAACTTCTCTAGCTTCGTCAGGCAGCTCAACACCTACGTAAGTCCTCTATTTCTCTTCTTCAATTTCCGATTGAATTTGTAAAAATAATAATGTTTCTGTTATTTATTTGATTATTTTTGGATCTTTAGGGATTTAGAAAGGTTATACCAGACCGTTGGGAATTCTCAAACGATTGCTTTCGAAGAGGCGAAAAGCGGCTTCTCTGCGAGATACAGCGCCGAAGAATCATGCCTCCGGCGCCGTCGGTGGTCGTTTCGCCGATGGCGACGGCAACGGCGGTTCCGAATGCGAAACCTATGATATCTCCTTCGAACTCCGGCGAGGAGCAGGTGATTTCGTCGAGCTCGTCGCCGATCAGGGCTCCGTCCGAGCTCGTAGACGAGAACGAAAAGCTGAGAAAGGAGAACATGCAGCTCACCAAGGAACTGGCGGAAGTCAAGTCTCTCTGCAACAACATCTTCAGCATGGTCTCGAATTACGCGTGCGCACAATCGGAAAGCGGTTTCCCGGATGTGAAACCGCTGGATTTGATGCCTGGGAAGCGGTTCTCCGGCGACGGCAAGAAGGAAGAAGAGGAAGCGAGCCCGAAGCTTTTTGGTGTGGCGATTGGAGCCAAGCGAGCAAGAGTGACCGTCGGCGACGGTGTAGAGGAGGATGAGACCGGGTTACGACTGCAGCAACCGAGTGGTGGTGGCGACGTTAAATCAGAGCCGCTGGATGTGGATCGTCAGGAAACGCCGTGGCTGAATCAGCGCCACATGGCTAATCAGAGGGTGTGTAATTGATTATTGATTAGTTAGTTTAGATGTTAGAAGGAGTAAGTTGAAACTGTGTGGGGTGAAAGTTGAAACCCCGTTACTTACAAGGATTGCGGCACGTGTTAAAAATGGGTTCACGTGCGTCGTCAACCTGTAGGGACCCGTTTGAAGAAATTTCTTAGACTTTCCAGACTTATTTTTAATGGTTTCTTTTGCTATTGCATATGGTGCTTTGTTTGCATAATAAATAAAGCGCATGTAATCTGATCAAATATTTCCCACTTCGCCATCGAGCAAGGGAATAGTCAATTATCAGACCCAAAAAAGACAAAAGGCAAAAAAAGAAGGTGAAATGGGGAATTTATGGAACGTGCTTTTGTTGTTGCTAATTGTGTGGCAATTAGTTAATTTCCACTAAGACTAGGTTTGATCATAGCTTCATGGTATCTTCTTAGGACGGCTAGTTATTCGTTTCCAAAGTCTTCGTTTTAAAAGAGCATTTTTGCGGCTGTCCTCTTGGAAAAGTGTTTTGCACTCTTTTTTCTTTTGCTTGCCGTCCCTAAATTCCACAGATAAGAGAACTACCTCTCTTTGACTGCTTTACCATTTTCATCCCGACCTTATGAATTTTTAAGTGTTTCTCCAAATTGGGGTGAGGCTGAGATGGACTTGAAGCTGTTCAAACTTCAATTTTGCTTTGCAGGGAAAGAATTTGCAGATGACTTTGTTCATCATCAACATGTACCTTGTTTGTTACTATGAATACTACACTGAATTGATAACCTTTATGAGCTTAATGTGAAAGAAGAAATGAAACGGTAAAGTAGGAACCGAACATGGTCACCAGGAGCAGGAGTATTGAAATTCTGGCTTGTGATTAGGTTAGCAGACTAATATAGCATTAGCATTACAACTTAGAAGTCCTACTACTTGCTAACTACTTTACATCACCATCATTATTGTCATAACAACAACAACAAACCTATTACACTCTCCACCACATAGACAAGTCTACATTTTACTCGTCTTTGATCCCTTCAGGGAACTAAACACTTGAAGCATGGTTGGCCTGCTGGCAGGGTTATCAGAAAGGCAAACACGGGCAATGTCCAGCACTTGAAGCATCTCTTTCTTCGAATCCGCATTGAGTACGATTGGATCAAGAACATCGGCAGCTTGCCCTTTTTTCATCTTTTGAACTACCCAACCGACCAAGTTCCCGCCTTCCATCTCTTTGAAGTCAGGTCCAGTGGGCTCCTTCCCTGTCACCAATTCAAGCATTATCACACCAAAGCTATAGACATCTCCCTTTGTGGTAGATCTCCCACTTTGTCCATACTCTGGTGGGATGTAGCCAAATGTTCCTGCAATGTCAGTTGAAATGTGAGTCTCACAAGCACTGATCAATCTTGCAAGTCCAAAGTCTGCAACCTTTGGCTCAAAGTCTTCATTGAGCAAGATGTTGCTGGCTTTAATATCCCTGTGAATGATGTGGGGAATAAAACCATGATGAAGAAATGCCAGGCCACGGGCTGCACCCAAAGCAATTTTAAAACGTCTGTCCCAATCCAGGACTTCAAGTTCTCCAGTTCGATTCCTCAGCCAAATGTCTAGGCTCCCATTCACCATATACTCATAAACAAGGAGCTTCTCCTCACCAAGAGAGCAGTACCCAAGCAATGGAACGAGATTTTGGTGGTTTACCTTACCCAAGGTTTCCATTTCAGCAATGAATTCTCGATGTCCCTGGGTTTTATACTCGCTTAGCTTCTTAACTGCAACTGCTTTCCCATTGGACAAAGTGGCCTTGTACACAGTTCCAAAGCCTCCATCTCCAATTATGTTTGTCTTGCAGAAATTGTTGGTGGCTTCAAGTATATCAACTAAAGTTAGCTTCAGAAGTGGCTGCTGAAACATGGCCACATTGATGCTCAGAGGTTCCTTTGATCTGCTGCTACTGAGGAAATAGAGATTATGATCTAAGAAACTGCTTAACTTGCTTTCCTCAGTTTCTTCAGGATCATGACGACTGCTTCTGGTAACCCATCTTATTAAAGCTAAAGCTACGACAACAATTATCAGAGCACTTCCAACTACAATAGCTGCAACTCCCCCAGCATTCAACAAAGCTGACTTATCAAAACTTTTCACTTGGCAATCCACATTCATGATTCTCCCACACAACCTTTTATTACCAGCAAGTGATATTTTCGACAGATTCTGGCAAATACCAGTCTTGGGAATCGGCCCTTCCAACCTATTCTCTGCAAAGTTCAAGTAAAACAGATTGTTGAGGCTGCACACTTTCTCTGGAATCTGCCCAGAGAGCTTGTTACTTGAAACATCGAAATACTCCAGTTGCATCAGATTCCCCAGGTCTGGAGGAATCTCTCCTCTAAAAAAATTTGAATGAAGATCTAAATATGTCAAGTATGACAGATTTCCCAAAGAAAGGGGCAGCTCCCCATTAAAGAAATTATTGCTCAAGTTCATATTTTCAATCCTCCAAGCCATGGAATTTGAGAAGAGCTCATCAACACGACCAGAAAGCCTGTTCTGCTGAACATACAACCCCACAAGATTCTGCATGCTTGAAAGAGATGAAGGGAGCTCCCCATCCAGCTTGTTACAGCTTAAATCTAAGTGGGTTAGCCCTTTCAAGTTCCCAAAGCTTATAGGCACAGCACCAGATAACTTATTGCCAGTCAGATTAAGCTTTACCAAACTTCCCAAACGACCTAAGCTTCCAGGCATGGTGCTTGTTAGCTGGTTATTTCCAAGATACAAGCCTTGAAGC
Organism: Prunus fruticosa; assembly: GCA_018703695.1. Taxonomy (NCBI): domain Eukaryota; kingdom Viridiplantae; phylum Streptophyta; class Magnoliopsida; order Rosales; family Rosaceae; genus Prunus; species Prunus fruticosa. The sequence goes on along the minus strand of CM031918.1, from coordinate 57,111,528 downwards.
TTGGGGGATTCACCAATTTCTGGAGGAATGGAACCACTGAGCATGTTGCCGGACAAATCCAAGGTTGTAAGATTTGTTAAGCGCGAGAGGGATTTCGGAATTCCCCCAGACAGCATGTTGTTGCTGATCAATAGATCCACCAGAACAACACAGTTACCCAAATCTTCAGGTATTGTGCCAGACAGTCTATTGTAGGACAAATCAAGCACTCCAACATGTTGAACAAAGCTCAAATCAGGGATAGTAACTTGCCGAAAATACGAGGATGGCTTTGAAGGAATTGATCCAGACAGCTTATTATGAGAAAGTACCAGGCATTGCAATTGAGCCAAGTCCTCAATCTCCACCGGAATAGAGCCACTGAGTTGGTTGTTTCCCAGTTCCAATGTCGTAAGTCCTGTGCACCGGCCAATCTCAGCCGGAATGTTTCCTTCGAGAAGATTTGAATTCAAGTTAAGAACAGAAAGGGTACTGAGATTTCCAATCTCCTTAGGTATAGTGCCTGTCAACTGATTGTTACTAAGAACAAGCCTTTCCAATGCAGCTGCCGTACCAATTTCCTTTGATAGAGAACCCCTCAACTGGTTATTAGAAGCTGAAAATTCCATCAAATTGACCGAGTTCCAAAAACTTGTAGGTATTGTACCCGTGAAATTGTTTGAATCAAGGTCGAGCACCATCAGTGGAAGCTCTGAAAGGTAACCAGGGATTGGCCCAGCAATCTGATTATTGACCAAAACCAACTGAGTAAGGTTCCTACACTTCACAAACGTGTTCTCAATCCTTCCTGAGAGGAAATTACTATCCAGATCAATCTCGACGAGCGAGACCGCATTACAGAGCTCTTCTGGAATTGGACCCGACAACCTGTTGCTGCTCAAACTAAGGGACCTAAGCGTAGAACAATTCCCAATCTCAGGTGGGATTTTCCCAGAAAACGAATTGCTCGAAAGCAAAATTGATTCAACCTGATGCCAGTTTCCGAGCCAAGGAGGCAATGGTCCGGAAAGATTGTTCTTCTCAGCAGAAAACGTCAAAACGTGAAGCTCAGAAAGCTCCTCTGGTAGCGACCCAGAAAGCGAATTGAAGGAAAGCATCAAAGTCTTCAAATTCCTACAGTTTCCCAGCTCAGCAGGGACAGAGCCATTAAGTTCAGCAAAGACTAAATTCAGAATACTCAACTTCTGCAACTTCCCGATGGCTTTCGGTATGGAACATCTCAATGGGTTGTATGAGAGGTCAAGTTTACTCAGTGATTCCAACTTGGATAACTCTTCAGGCAATGGACCGGTTATGGAACATGAAGGAGAATCAAGATTCTCGAGCCGTGAAAGGTCACCGATTTCACGAGGCAATGGACCCGAAAAATGGTTAGCGCCAATGTAGAGGTCGGTCAGATTCTTCAAGCTACCAATTTCAGGTGGAAGAGTACCAGAGAGAGAGTTGTTGGATATGTCCAAGGAAACTAAAGATGGAAGCTTTGAAATCTGAGGTGGGATTTGGCCGTGGAGGAGGTTCGAGGAGAGGTCAAGGACGGTGAGGTTAGGGAGAGAGAAAAGCGAGGGAGGGAGTGTGCCTCTGAGTGACAGAGTTGGGAGGGCGAGTGAAGTGACTCGGCCGAGTTGGCAAGAGACGCCGACCCAGTTGCAGTGTGGGATGGATGGCCTCCATGAAGAGAGAACTTCAGGGTTTTCAAGTGCGGTCTTGAAAGAAAGCAGGGCTTCTCTTTCTGGGCTCTGCTCATTTTGGTCAACAATGGCATTGGTGAGTAGGAAGAAACACTGAAAGGCTAAGAGTACGAAAAACAGAGGCTTTTCCGACGCCATGAAACAAAGAGAGATATTGAACAAAAGAAAAAACAGAGGGCCCAAAGCTGTGTTGCAAAGAAATGAAGGTGGAAGAAAGCTAAGGGCTCATTGCAGCTTGCTGCATTCGAGCGAGTAGCCACAGAGAGTTGAGTGTTTGCCAAGAAGCCCCCATAAACATCAAAACAAGATGTTATTAAATCGGTCAGAGAGCGGCACGCAAATCACGTGAGTTGTACTCTCTTCATAACGCCAATTCTGTTTTCATTTGCAAAAAGGGCCCTATTTTGACCAAAACTATATCTTTCTCGAATTTATACTTTCAACCCAAATACTCTTCGTATTCTAAAATTCACCCTAGTGCCCTACTTCTAGGGCTGGCAATGGGTCGTGTCTTATGTCGGTTCGTGTCGTGTGTATATCGTGTCGGGATAATAAACGTGTCAAGAATGTTCAACCCGAACCCAACCCATTTAATAAACGTGTCGTGTTGGGTTCGGGTCGTCTTTTATCGTGCGGGTTTCGAAAATCGTGTAACGGGTTCATAAATAGTAACATGCATGTTACAAAACTCACAATTGAAAAAATTTAAATAAAAAACAAGAGGAGAAGATGGAAGGAAAAGAAAGAAAAAGAAACATTATAAATATCAAAAGTCATAGTATATAATTACAAAGTTGTATGTAGCATGGTGGATAAGGTATTGGAGAGTAATGAGGGTGGTAGGGGTTCAAAACCCCGTGTGTGTGATGAAGTCTTTATTTATGCTTATTTTTTTCGCGGGTTGGCGTGTATTATACAGGTTGACACGACCCGTTTAATAAACGGGTTATAGTAGGTTGACCGGAAATTGACCTGGATTTTTATCGCGGCGGGTTGAACCCGCTAATTTCTCGTGCGGATTTCGAATCGTGTATCGGGTCGTGTCCAAAATTGACACCCCCTACCTACTTCGCCCTACTTAAGAGAATCCGGCTTTTGTCTCTTTTTCTTTTCTTTTTCAATTCTCAAGTGTGCTCTTCTGCTTCGGAAATTAGGGGTTTTGTTTCTTGTGCATGTCCTCTCTCTCTCTCTCTCTCTCTCTCTCTCTCTTATTTTTTTTGTGATTGAATATGTATATGATTTGTTTTTGTAGCTGTGGGCTTGGTGGGTTTTGCAGCTTTAGCACTATGTATGGATATAATTACATTGCTCATGAGAATAAGTATAGTATGACCTTTTGTAGTTGGATCCCTACTTTCGTAGTGGCATTATTATTAGACTATGATTATGCTATTCTCCTTTCATGTTGTTTATTTAGTTTATTTACTTCAATGTGATTTGCAAGTATTTGGAATTTTAGCAGTTACTTCTTCACTCGAATTCTTGTATTCGAATCCACTCTCCTTCAACTCAAAGTCGCTTGTATTAAAAAAAAGTTTGAATTTTAAATTGGATTGGGGTTATTTCTTTTGATGCTACTCTGTATCTTTGTCAAAATGTGGAAGAAGTATATCTTTATATATGTTCATCCAATTGAATTGATAGGGGCAAATTCACAAATACTTGTACCTTTGATATGCTACCTTACAGTATGGGGGTCCACAGGATTTGGGTTAAAAGTATAAATAACTGAAATAGAGGAGTGAGGTTGGAAACGTGAGTTGTGTGAAGACTTCTTACAAAATGACAAAGAAAGGTGCTTTGGTTGCTGCCCAACGCCAGAAAGCTGAGGATGAAAGTAGGAAGTTACAGTGGATAAAATGTGACCGCATGTACTTTTCTGTATGGTTATTGAAAAATAATCCGTATGGTTCGCGAAAACAAAAACCTTTTTTTTTTTTTTTAATCCAACCAACCAACAGCAATAAATAAGTTTTCTCAATGCCAATATTGGAAAGCACAGCAAATGCTATACTAAAGAAAGAGTGCTTACAAAATTACATTGGAAAACACCAAGTGATACAAGTTGAACATTTATATCACTCTCCATTTTGGGTTTGCAATTGAACAAGAATTATGCAATTTTCTAAACACACGTTTATACTGCCGCTTATCAAAATATTAAGTTTAAATTAATTAATTTAGACTATCGATTATACTCTAAAAAAAAAAAAAAAAACCTATAATATAACACAAATGGGCCTGAAATCTTAAGTGAACTGACAAAAAAGCCATCGTGAGTCGAGAGTGGGGGACTTTGGGGGCATTCTCAGCTCTGCAATTCATCTGCATAGTTGAGGACAGACATTTTGACATGGGATTATGGTTATTTTGGTCATTGTGAATTTTTCTGATTACTTTAAAAAACATGGCAGTTTATTTGCACTTGGGATAGTGATATATGATGAGACATGAGAGTAGGAAAGGATATAGTGGGGGCTGAGCTGTCCCTTCATAGGAAGCAAAAACTCAAAACAGGAATTTTCCTCAGTTTTGATGCAGCCTTGCCCTGATTGACACCATTTCATTTCATCTATAATTTTTCTTTATCATATCAACTCTCAACATTTTAATGTCAAATATTGTAATAATAATATAAACCTTAATAATTTGCAAAGTCCACTGCTTCTTGTATATATGGATATGTGAAATATTACGAAAGAATGCTGATACCATTTGTCTTTTGTCCTCTCAGAAAAGCTGATATTGGCAGAAAGCTTTTTACACACTAGATAATAGATATAGATAGACGGGAGGTACATCTGCCTTGTCTTATTGAAGCATTTTTTTCTTCATAAAAATAATTGAACCAACTGTATGGTTTTGTTTGTGTCAGCGTGTTTGAGAGGCAAAAAACTTCAAAGATCGTGTTCATTGCATATATCACATGGCAAACAGATCTTTTGTACCAAAAGCATCAAACATTTACATTTTGATGCTCTTCTCTTCTCTTCAGAACCATAAAATTTCAAAACAAAATTTCCCAACACAACACACAAGACTTGTTATGTTTCAAAATTTGTAAGCTACGCAAGGTTTTGATTTTTCTTTGACATTTAAACTTTGGGGTTTTGTTTATGTTTTGGTACGTCCTTTAAACTTTTTGCTGAGTAGAGTAACTGTGTAAACAGCAAACAACAGTAATTAAATATTAGCAGCTGAGAGAGGCACACTGCATGAGCTGCATGAAAATTTGAAACATTACCTGTTCCTGCAGTAATAGATAGACATAAACAGATAGGTTCCCTAACAAAGTAAACAAGGCATTAATAACTGCATGACAGATGAATAGTGAAGGCAAGTTTTGGGATGGGATTTCTGGCGGGGGGCACATGTTGTTGAGTGTTTAAGAGAAGATTTATGGGAAAAATTTAAGAGTCTGCGATTGAATATGGAAAGCTTTTTACGATGGTGTACTGGTGTTGGAATCTGTGAAGGAATTCCAAAAATTGAAGATTGAGAAAGATTTGTGAAGTGACTTTGCGTGACAAAAGCAAGTGAGTGGATCAAAATTTACTCATCACTGACTGCAAGCATTGCAATTTGGCATCGGGGCCTCATTGTAAGTGCAAAGCTTCCGAGTGCCAGTGCCTAAACTCAAATAATCAAAACTCATACGTATATGTCTCTGTGGGTGACGACTGTGAGAGAAGAAGATAACCATTACCTACCATATATAGATTCCCTTTTTCTATGCACTGCTCTGATCTTATCTGCTCTCTTCTGCTCTGTGTGGCGTGGGTTATACATTGATGACACTAGGCCTTGATTTCTCTCTCTCTCTCTCTCTCTCTCTCCCTCTCCCTCTCCCTCTCTGTGTGTTTTGGTTTTGGATGACACTTTGTTGGACCATTGTTCTTGAGCCTCAAACAAGACCTTCCATCGAAATAGCCTTCACTTGGGCTCTTTATGCCTTTGATTGTTTGGAATCACTACAAATAGCCCAAGATAGTATGACGAGTAACTGGGCCAAGTCATATACATTGGTGGGTCAAAGAACCATGTCAAGCCCATGTAAACTTCTCCAAAATCCAAATGTCAATGGACCAATTTGGCCACAGAATTTAAATCCAATGATCAATAAATTTGAGCCTTACCCTGTTGAAATTGGGCTTTGTTGGGTTAAGTCCATATTTGCATCTTGATTTCAATAATTTTTTTTTAAATACAAGCAATAATCTAAACTCCTACGAGACGAGGAAGTTTCTCACTCTCTCATACAACCAAGGTGTCATATGGGTTCAAAACTCGAGACCACTGATTTGTAAGGCCATCACTAATAGGGCCTTAAATTGGGCTCTACCTCCTTGGGCTCCTAAATATAAAGCCCAAGTGCAAAAAGGCATCCCCAATGACCGAATTTTTGGGTTCTATATCATAAAACTAGCCGGAGATAATCCTAAGTGCCGGTTTGGCATTGCTTATTTGGGGTGATAAGTGATTTTTTTTTAAATTTTGGAAAGCCCAACCCTTTTGGTAAACTATGAGAAAATCACTTATTGTTAAAAATTGCCTGTGAGATAAAGCTATAAGGGAAAACAGCTAATGAGGTGCTTTCATTTTCTGATTATGCAGGAATCAGTTTCTAAAAGGCACCGAGTTTAATGATTATGCTGCAATTTTTTTTTCTAATTATGCTGGAATCAGGACCAACAATACTTCTAACAAAAAGTTTACCAAACGTCAAACTGTTTTCTTTTACAGCTGATTTCTCTCAGCAAAAATTGACAACGATTATTTTCACAACACAACAATGCCAAACTGGCTGTAGACTCGTAAAGAGCCTTAGAGCCCCAGCGGGACCCACATTTTGAAAAACTGAACCTGCAAAAGCATGAAAAACCATCAGGCCCTACATATTGAAAAGCATTAAAAAATACTTTTTCTGTTGCAACGATACCCTTACGTTTACTGTTTCATTCTTTTTCTTCTTTTTTTTCCTCTTTTTTTTCAATTTTTTTCTTTCATGGGCATACTTCAATTGTTCTATGTTTCTAGATTTAAATACGCTTCCTTTTTTTAAGTACAAACATTAGGACTTTATATTTTATTGTGTTTACTTTTTTTTTATATATATATAATCTTTTCCTTTTTTTTGGGGTAGAACATAAACATAACATAAACATAAACATACATTAAAATCTAATATAATCTTTTCCTTTTTTTATATATATATAAAATCTAATATAACATAAACATACATTAAAACAAAATAAGTTAACAACACAAAAATTAATGTGTAAAATAAATTACATCATACCCAAAAAAAAAAATTACTTATAGAGCCCCCCATTGTGAGAGATACATTTAGATCCCATAGTATTCCATCGGAGCTCTAAATGAGACTCTATCCACCATATTTAGAGCCTAAATAATTGGGGATGACCTAAGTCAATACCCCTTCCCAACCCCACAAACAATTCTAGCTGTCAATTTACTTTAGATAATTATGGGTTAATTGAAGAGGGAAGCATACTTTAGTTTATTTCGTCCAAAAAAAAGAGAGCATACTTTAGTTTAAGCACAATATACTATTAGGTCTAAATTTACCCAGGAAATGAAAATATTGCAAGGCAAGGAACAAAAGAGAACCAACAAGAAAAGGCTGTGATTCCATTCTGTTCTATTATTGTATAACATATTCTATATCTCTATAGTAGAGTAGAAGTAGTAGAATAAAATAAGCTATTCCCGGAGCATCTCGAAGGGTATAGACAAACAAAATAGGCAAAAGTGTATTATATGTGGCATGTTGCCTATTCAGTTGCCTCTTTGGAAAAACTACTTACTCCAATGGACTAGACAAATGAACTAGGCAATACAATATTATATTTACCTCATTTCACCCATAAAAAAAACAAAAAACAAAAAACAAAATTAGTATTTTATAATAATAAAATATGTGGGACTACCTATTTCCTTTGGGAAATATATTTTTTTACCCTCACCATTCTTCTCCACATTTGGCACGTGTCCTTTAGCATAACTATAGTTAACTCTTTACTTTGTATATATTTATGCAACCATGGTTATGTCAATAAACATGTGTCAAATATTGAGAATGGTGGTGAGAGTACACATTGGGTTAAAGTGATGAGAAAAAATACTCTCATTCGCTTTGAAGTATGCAATATTACCTTAAAGCATGAAAATTTTGATATGACAAGGTAAATGAAGTTTGCCTACCCTTTTGCCTCTTCCTTCAGAGATGCTCAACCATTCAATTAACATCCAAGAAAAGGACATTTGGGGGCCTATTTGACTAGAAGAAAGTGAAGGGTGCCCAAAAGTTATGAAACGTGTCGAATGTCGAAGAAAAGAACACACATAGATTGGCCATAATTTATGCTGATCATTGGAGAAGAGAGTGAGAGAGTGAATATGACGAGAAGGAGTCATGTTATGAAATGAAAAAAATGAAAAGCTTTCTATCATGATATTCATGATCAGACAAATGAGTGAGGTGTCAAGCTTGGAGAGGTTAATTCCCATTCATGCATCATAATCCATGGGGTAAAGTGGTTTGCATCTTCCAAGATTCCTTTGGTTTTTGTATTTGGGGAATTTTGTTTGGCATTCAAATAAAGTAGTTTGTGCTTAAAACCTGGCATTCAAAAACTCATGGCCAGCAGGCAGCAGCCACATCTATAGTAAATAGTAATTGAATCGTGCTCTCTCTTCTCTTCTCCAATAATATTTGTTTTATTATTAATTTTATATATAGGTCTAATAATAAGTCTTAGAAAGGGACTCTTAATATCTGCTGAGCAACTCACTCAAAGTATTCGACTATTCGAGATGAGGATGAAGTGGCAATATGCATGTTGCAGGAGACCTGGCCTTCCCTTCCATACCGTTGCTTGCTTGCCGCAGATTCACAGAATAGCAGGCTGCTTATTTTAGTTGCAAATTCAGGCTTTGTGACTCAATTCAATTTATGTATGTATCGATCTATGTATATAAAGGTATATTCTTTGTGGGGGAAAAGAAATGTATGTATGTACCAATGAACATGTTTCCTAGTTGCTGGTTGCATTAACCTTGATCCCAAGCTACTCACCATGTTTGTATACCACAAGGAAGTGTTATCATGCGTGTCATAGCATTATTAGCCGAAGATAGCAAAATAATGTTATTCCATTTCATATGGAAGTCTTTCTCCTTCTAGAGAGGTACTTTTTCTATTTGCAATCAACAATAACATGTTATCTTCGATATTTCTCCCTCGAACCCAAATTCCATCATTTTATTTTATAATTGTATCATTCAAAAATTTGAAAGCTACTAAACCCTAGCTCCTGCTATCCAAATTTCTTCATATTTTTTTGTGTTGGTCATTTAGGACATACGTTGTGTGTTCCCATTAAATTAAATTAAAACACTTTTTTCCGAGCTTGTTGATAAGATAATTTTTTTCTCTGTCTAATGTTAGAAAGCATGTGCATGAGAATTACTTAGCACTTTAAAAGCTGAATTCCCATTTGCCCAAGATATTGTTATTAAGTAGGAAAAAGGTTTATATTCTTCATATCTCATTTACCCAATAAGGCAATGACATTAGATTCTACAATTAAATAAACAACTTTATGCTTTGAAGGGGATCTCTTCTCTTAGCATCACAACTCATCAATTTAAAGTAAACTCATCTCTGTAGTGGGTTCTTCTTACACATGTTCTTTCCCCAAATAGACCACCCGCAACCTCTTACTTAATTAAATTGTAAGCCAAGCTCGCGAATATAAGCTTCCTAGGCCTCTGGTTGTGCCTATATATAACCCAGCATATTGATCTCACTTTCAAATATATTGCACCAAGTTCCAACCAACACTAGCTAGTAGCCCAAAACATTCATCCTTCTACTCTCCTTCTTTGACTCCATCTTCTACTTAATTGTACGTAGTATGTCAAGGATGGTGGACCCATTGACTCTTGGTAGAGTGATAGGAGAGGTTGTGGACAGCTTCACCCCAAGTGTGAAAATGAAAGTAGTTTACAATCCCAACAGACAAGCTGCCAATGGACATGAGCTCATGCCTTCTGTCATTTCTGCTAAACCTCGCGTTGAGATCGGCGGTGAAGACATGAGGGCTGCTTATACCTTAGTAAGTTTCAGCTTCACCAATTTATATATATACACAAAAACAGAAAGTTTCAGTTGAAGTGATCCCTCAAATAAGCTCTTGTGCTTGCTATATTTTTATTAAGTGATGTCTATTTTGGACTTTGGTTGTCAACTTGTGAAGATAATGACGGACCCAGATTTTCCAAGCCCCAGTGATCCTTACTTGAGAGAACATCTCCATTGGTTTGTACATTAATTTTAGTAAATTCATAGTTTAGATTTTGTTTCAATTCAACTAGCAGCACTAAAGTATGCATTTATGTTTCAGGATGGTCACAGACATTCCTGGTACAACTGATGCATCATTTGGTAAGTTTAATAGACAATGTGATATAGGACAAGAAATAGGGTTGCGCATTAAAGATATATAATTAAAATCTGTTCCTAATATATAAACTAATTTGGTTTAATTATATGTGGAAATAATTAACAGGAAGGGAAAATATGGAGTATGAAAGTCCGAGGCCGGTTGTGGGTATCCACAGATACGTGTTCCTGTTGTTCAAGCAGATGAGGGGAAGAGAAACAGTGAGAGGTCCAGCTTGCAGGGACAATTTCAACACAAGGACATTTTCACGAGAGAATGGTCTTGGCCTGCCTGTGGCCGCTGTCTATTTCAACGCACAAAGAGAAACTGCAGCTAGAAGAAGATGATCAATTATTAATTAGTTAGTTAACTAATACCAAATAAACCAGCAATAAAATTAGATTAATGAATGCCATGGATATTGATCTCCTGGTCTTCCATGAAGCCTGGAGGGAGGGAAGGAGAAAGCTGTTGTATTTCTATGATCGTACGGTCACTGTTTATGTTGTTGTACTTAGGTTTAGGGACAGTGTTGTGTTGTGTTGTGTTGGGTTGGTCCCATAAGTCAACTTTTTAATTTCTTCTCTGCTGATTGGTGTTTTGGTGATACGATTCATGTAGCAATCATAGCTACGTGTCACCCTGTGCTATATTCAAAAGTTACGTACGCAATTGTCTTTTAATGTGATGGGGGCTGGTCGACCGCTATTATTGTTATTATTATTATTCTTATTCTCATTTGCTTTTTTCTTTTTCTTTTTCATTTTAGTGTTGAAAAACGTGTACCTCCACGATCATACTAATGCCATTTGCATTGTTGTCGTGCCATTTCGAAGCCAGACACACAAAGACAGATGATCATATTTTTCATCCTAGTTCCTTCCGAGAAATGGAATAAATAGGGTCAAGATTTGAAAGAATAAAATGGGGGAAGCGAGGAAGTATTCCAACTTTTTTCTTTTAAAATTGAGAAGAGAAATATTATTAGATTAAGATTCGATCAGTCTTAAATTTACATCAAAAGAAATAAAAACAACGTAACTGGTTTTATTTATTTGGATACCATGCTCATACTGGCGCAACAAATTTTGTAAGAGTAAAAGCAGATAGACTCTAGCATTTTCAACTAGTATACTGTGTATGTTCATCCCAAGAAACCTTAAACCTCAATTGTAGGAAAGGAATTGCTGGGATAGAATACGTAAGACAAGGTGGATGTAAGTTGTAGGGATGGCGTGGGATCTTGAACATACAGGAAAGCACTACAGAAAATTACGACTACGAAGAGAAGAGCTTAAAGTCTCAGCCAGGGAAAAGAACGACAATCAACCGAAACCAAGTGGCTTTATTGCCCCCGGAATTTGAAAATAAGTAAAAAATAAAAACACAATCCAACACATGAGATGAAAATCAAAAGCAAAACATGTAGTGAAAATAATTTTCTTTTGCTTTCTTCACATTCAATTACAACCAATGTATAATGCCAAACATACAAATTTTACAGCCGTCGTAAATGCCATATGATATGATGCCACCACCCAAATCATCCATGTCGCCGCCGAACAAAAACCGGAAGCAAACACGGGTATGCATAATTTCATACTTGTGTTCTGTCCCACAAGGGATGATGAAACATACAGCACTGTTTGTTGTCGATTAAAAATTCCTTGACTGGAACATGACAAGGTAACTAAGCATCGTATCACCAAGCTAAGTTAAGCATTTATTTCAGCATTGCACTGATGCTCCCTACTGCAGCTCCTCCTGCTCCAAAACATGCTTGAACAGGTTGTTTTCTCAAGTCTTGGCCCTTCCATTTTATCCTGATCTACTGATGTTGCTTGCGGTCGTCTGGGCAATTCATCTTGAGTTCCAGCCTCCCGGGATTCAAATGGCGGGCATGGACCATCATTGCACGTGCACAAAGGAATGGTGACTGATGGAAACGGACTACAGGTGACTGGGCAGAGCATATCCGAAGAAACTGAAGCCACACGGTTCTTTCGGATCTCTGGTGCACAAGCTGGAGATAGACGGTCTGGATCACGAGGGTGAAGTATACATGGGGTACAAAGGCCAAGTGACATCTGTAATTTATTTTCCTTTGCTGGGGAGCCAGGCAATTTGACAAAGGAGATGATTCCGTGTCTACAAAAAGGGCATGGAATGGACCCGGATGGGCCTGCCATTTCCGAAGGTACGTTGCTTGCTGAGCAAAGATAGAGTGCGCATCTTACACAAAGCTCATGCCCGCACCCTGAAAGTACAAGTAACTAGAGGATGAATATAATCTAGTAAGGAAAATAACTGAATTTCTGTAGCCTAGACATTTGGTATATGAACTGTGATAATGGAACAACTCATAACGTTTCAATATCAATCCAACAGAAATTGGAAAATACCCTAGTCTTCCCTTCAAATCCTCCCGAAAACATAATCAATGAAGAACAAAAAGAAAGAAAGACTTGTACCATTAAGGATAAATTTATGAAATATCAAGCTTACCCATTAAGTAAGCAATCAATCATCGCAATTATAAATATATGACTTTCTCCTACATTTGTTGTTTTAATGATATGCCTGGAATGCCTTATTCATATTTATGCATATATTAATAGAAATGATTGGTCCTCTGTAATTTTAAGACTACTCTGTGATAACTTCCTTGATTAACTTACTCCTCTCAAAAATCTTTGGACAGTATTAGAAAGAAATAAACAGGCCCAATGAATCAAACATAGAATCGGATTTACATCCTATATCAGAATACGTAATCATGGTAACATGGGAAGTCCTCTTGAGACTACTGAGAATCTCAGTAAAGGATTATCAGTAAGGAACTACAATGGTTATAAGACTAGCTCATAATACGAATATTCAACTATACTATGGAAAAACGGTAATTTGGTAAAATATCAGGAAGATACAAACACATGACTAAAACATGAAAACACCACTATGGGACAAACCTTCTGCAGCTACAGAACATGCTCTTTCCAAGCACACAGCACAGATATCTGTGTCATCTGTTGAGGATGTCACAGACTTAAATCCACAATCCCTGCAGTAAATTCCAAGGACTTCAGTTTATGTGGTGACACTGATATACTTGTTAAACTTTCTCAAGTAAAAACTTCTGTAGAGAGGGGTTTTATCTTTCCTAAAGCCATAAGGCATGCAGAAACTTAATCGTATTAGTGTCCACAGATGTACTTAGTTGAAGCTTTACCTTGCTATGTTCAGTATGCTCATCAGAGGCAAGGACAGGTAATTAGAAAGGGAGAATGATGGTATTGTTGAGTCAGAATTGGGTGCTAGCAGTGGTTCAAGCCAGTGGCGCCCCCACATTCTGGCAACGTCAGCAGGAAGCCACCTGAAAGAATATTCTTCAGATTAGTCATGGCTCATGTCAATAGTATTTAAATACCAACTGTGAAAACCAGAAGAACCATACCCATTGCAATTCAAAGTCGTCTTACTGGCACCTCTTGCAAGGAGGATCTGCAATATACAGACACCATCAGTTTAAATTGAAAAGAGAGCAACTACTTTGTTTAGACACCATCAAAATTGATATAATTCTTGCCTGACAGCATTTTAAGTTACCCCCACAAGCAGCATAGTGCAATGGAGAACTTCCAGCTCCTACAAAAATAAAATTTCACTTCAGTTTGAAGCACGATCAGAAAGGAACATTCCTTCAGTTAAAGAACTAGTTACTAAACAACAAGCGAACCTATCAAATCCATAGAAGTTCCGTAATGAAATGTCACAGCTGATACATTCGCATGAAGATCAAGTAGGAGTTGTACGCAATCAAAATATCCATTCAATGCAGCCATATGAAGAGCAGTGATACCACAATCTGCTGCCTTATTTACAAACTTGGACAGAGCACTGCACTGGAATAGAATGAATAAATAACAAGAAAGAAATGTGTATCTAAGGGCACCCCTGTAAACATAATATATCTGATACTAGTTTCTTTGAAACCTAACTAAACTATAAATATCTAAGCAAAATTCCCTCCATCAAGAATTTGGAAAGTAATCCCATTTCATTACTCTTTTCCATTTGTGTTCCAATTGTGGAAGAATTTAAATTTACAATAAGTCTCATTAAAAAAGAAAGAAGCTACACACATACCTTTGCTCATTTTTGCTCATGACATTTACACCATCACTTCGGTCGCTATCTATCTGAGTATTCAGAGATTCGTAAGAAGCACTTGGAACAAAGTCAGCCACAACAAGTCTTATACATCTTACATGCCCATTTACAGCAGCAAAATGAAGAGCTGTCCGGCCAGTAAGATAGTCTGCTCTAGTAACCTAGTATCAGGAAGAATATATGATTCAAAATTGGATGCAGAATCAGTTCCTTTTCTTAGTGAAAAAGGACTAGAATATGTCGAAACATAACTGCTATATCCGGCTTCACTAGAAAAGATTCATGACTCAAATATTAGAATCAAGTTAAAAGGCTTTGCAGCTTTACAAGGCCCGTCTGGATATGGTCTAGAAATTGCATAAGCAAATTAGAACTTAGTAACTCACATTACATCTGAAGAGCAGGAGGGTTTGTACAACTTCCCAATGTCCATATCGGCATGCTTGCATCAATGCTGTCTTTAAACACAGAAATCAAATAACTTAATCAGCATTTAGTATCAAACTCGGAACGACAATTCAAGCCCGTCATGAGCTTCCATTTGCAATTCTAAGGTTCAACTTATGCAATAAAGCATACCAATCACGAATCTTTCTAATCAAATCGATACCCATATCCCAAAATTCTCTGTAATGGAGATTCGAAGTCCCAAATTTAAATGTTATCTGATACACACAGCAAAATTTAACGAGAAAAGCACCAATTGTCGCACCTGCCCACAGTAATTTCTGGAATTGACATCAGCTCCATTCTCGAGCAGCAAAGAAACAATCTAAATCAAACCCAAATAAGAAAAAGCAAATCTAAAAATGGGATAGCGGATCAAAGACGAACAATCACAAGCTACAATAAATTAAAACAAAAACCAACCCAGAAGAGAAAAAGGGAAAGGACCTCGTTATGGCCTTTAGCGGCGGCGAAATGGAGAGGGGAGTTGAGGCCACCAAAGGTGGAGTATTTGGCAAGGCAAGGATTGCAATCTAAAAGCATCTTTGCCTCTATTAAATCTCCATCTCTCGCAGCCGAAACTAGTCGTTCTCCGGAGGCAGAGCACCCAAATGAATTGCCCATTTCCCCCTCTCACCCTCTCTCTGTCTCTCGCTAAATATATGTGTAAATATGGAAAAGAAGATAATTTAGGTCAACCGTCGTGGAACATTACTCAGTTACCAAAATCAGAGCTATAAATATATAAATAATATCATACCAGAGTCAGTGAGCCCACAACAATGGCAATGGGATTTGGACAATGGAGGATTTATATATGGGATTTTGTCAAAAATAAATAAAAACATTTGTGTTCAAATATTTTCTTATTTGGTATTCGCTTAATTTCATTTTCTTTGGTAAGAAAAACATTTCCTTTGCTAGTTGTCCAATTCATATGGTTTCTAAAGTAAAAGGAAAATTATATTCATACCCTTCCAAACAAATAATTCCCCACTGAAAAATTATCCCATTCAGATTCTCTTGCGAGTTCAGATCAGAGATCTGACGGTACCCGTTTGGTTCATGGAATGGATTTGAAGGGAAATCAATTCCCATGTCATTTCCCAAGGAATGGGAATGAAAGATTCATTTCCCACGTTTGGTAATGTTGGGAAAGTAATCGGGAGATTTCACTTTGTTTCCTTTCCCATATTTGTTTTGAGTAGGAATGGAAAACAAAATTTGTATAATTTTCCAATTATACCCATATTAAATCAAATAAAAAAAGAATGCATTTAATAATACGTTGTAATTATAAATTGTTCATAGGGACAAAATAGTCATGAAAATTGTGCATTGAATGTTGGCACATTTTTCCAAACTTTCCAATGAGGAGGGAAAACAAAACCCAAGTTAAGAGGGAGGCATCACTTTCCCCCCTACTTTCCCATGTGCCAGGAATCCGTTTCCCATCCCCAAACTTACCAAACATGGGAAAGCAATTGAATTCCCATTCTCATGCCTCCTTTCCCATGAACCAAACGGCCCCAGATCACTATAATCATGCGTGCAGTGCAGAGGCCGACCAAAAAGAGAAAGCGTAAGCACATCGTGCCAAGTCACCAAAGCCAAAAATATATTGTAAGAAGAAAAAATCACGACAACTCTGATGCCTTTGTAGAAAACGGACACGTGGGAGATACTAGGTTGTCGATGATGAAGCTCACTCGAATCGGACGACTGAGGAGGCATTGATTGAGAAATAATAATAGGGTGGGATAGCTTTCACGTGAGAAAGGTGTGAGTGTCAGAGGTAAGATTTCTCTCATCAATAACTTGGGGCTGTACACGCAAGGAATTAGGTGAAGGTTCGGTGGGGCTGTGGGCCTATGGATGTGGGCTACTGATTCGTAAGCTAACGCCGTTAATTTTGTTTTTTCCCTTCTAAAGTTAGGAAGGGAGAAGAGAGGAGTATTCACACAAACTATCAAAATGTTATAGAATTCGAACATAACATGAGTTATAAGTCGATGCTCGTTTTCACTAAATTAGACCATGTTAAAATCTTCCGCGTCAAATAAAATCAACAACATGCATTAAGGCTGACATCGTTAACAGATAAATCTGCGAACAAATATATGATTACAAATATATCATTAAGGCTGTCAATGGTTGGAGGGATCATTCTAAAATCATATTTATTTTTAATACGAAACCACAAAAGCCTATCGAACAAATATATGATTACAAATTTTGATGTCATTGATGATATCGACTCTTATCGTAACACGGCTTTGAAAAATAAGAAAATTAATAAGGTTAACTTTGCCTTACGTAAACACAATTACAAAACAGATGTCTGTGAAATAAATAAATATATGATTCACGAATCACAATTACGTACTACTACTAGCATGGATTATCATTTCGTCAACCTTAAATTAAACAAATGGTGGTTGAGAATCTCCTTTCTTTCTCTTTGTTGTTAATTCCCAATTTTTATTCTTTTTGCCAATCCTTGGGAGGGGGAGGGGGAGGGGGGATATCAGTTAAATTGGTTATGTACAAATTTTTGTCAATATCAAGCGTCGAACCGAGGTGCCAATGTGAGGGGAGGGGGGAAAATTGCTGCCAAACCACCGCAGCTGAACCCGACTGGCGTTGTTAATTCCCAATTGGGTTGGTCCTTTATTGAAGAAAACGGGTTTTAGACTTTGTTGAAGTTCTATGACAGAACCCAGCCCCAATACTAAATGAGTCCTGGTCCAAGTCCTATAAACTTTTTAAAAGTTGACCTCAAATGGAAAACCCCATTTCATTTTTGCAAAGTACCTGGGTACCCATTGATCTGCATGCCCCCAAGCCCAACTGCTTCTGCTGAATATCACAAATCCTCTCCATTGGCAGTGTATTCTTCTTCACTTCCCTAACAAGAATTGGTAATATAGTGGTTCAGTGTTTCCCATTCATTCATCTCAGTGTTTCTTAGTCATGAACAAACGTGTTTCAAGTCAAAGAACAGATATTCTACAAATTTGGAGAAATGATAACCATTCACAAACCGAAACCCTCCTGCGGCAATGCATGGCACAATATTGAATAATTTCAACTCAGATTCTGTTCAACTAACATTCACCTGAGATTGCAGAACCATTTGAATGCAATTACACAAATACAAGACTTCATGAGTCCACGTTGATTATTTCTTAACTTCTGGATCAAGGGTTTGCAGAAGAATCCATTCTATTGCAGTTTATAATCAGTGTAACTTTTACAAAACACAACATTAGACAAAGTATTAGTGGCAATGGTTTAAGTTCAATTCAGAGAGTTGCACGAGCAATCTCCTAAAGCAAATCTCTTCCAATTCTTATAGACTCGTGCTTAACTTCATTTTCTTTATATGCTTCCAAATTGTTTCTTTCAGATTGATAAGGTAGAACAGCATGGTAGTGACCAAATGGCCACTTTCAAAATTTGTAACTCACCTCAAACTTTCTCAGATCTCTTCGAGTTCTGAAGATGACAACAAGGCTATCTGGCATCAAAACTTTGGCCACCAATTTTCAAGAATCCAACTCCATCTGAGGTGTTGTCCATGAATAAGAAATCCTGCTTGCCATAAATGACACCCTCAATCACCACGTTTCAAATACACTCAAGGTTAGATGATGTCATTGTCGATTCTCCACCTACTCATTGCAATTTCCATGACTGTGATGACTCAAGTAGCAAATACCAATTCCGTCTCACATGGACATCCTTTGCATCCATAGTTTTATAATGATCATCCTCATCAATCGGAGTCATAATCACCACCCATATCTGAGTTCATATCACCATCCACGCCCCTATCCTCCTGCCCAACGGTGTTCCCACCTCCAAAATCTTCAAAAGAATTCTCAACATGGTCTCTTCTAATATGCCCTCTCTCATCATCTTCCCAATCTCTGTGGTAACTAACCAATTCCCTATCCACTTTTGCCTTCCTCGGGCTTATTAAAACCAACTCAGCCAATTTTCTTCTCGCCAAATACAAATCATTCGGCTCTATCAACTCACCCTTCTTATAAGCCTCCCTAAGAAACACTGTATGAAGCTTCCCATGATTTCCTCTAGTTGAAATATAGAAAATACCCTGATGCTGAAGAAGAAATTCTTTCAACTTATTTGGCAAATTCATAGCCATCCTAAAATGGGCAATCCTCTCCAATGTAGTCTTCTTCTCCACCGTCAACGACAACAACTCATGAATCACAGCAACTGCTCTCTTCTCCATTCTCTTCTGAGCCTCAAGTGACCTCAAGTCATAACCGGAAACATCCTCATACGGTGACCAATAAGGAACTCTCTGCCATTTCCACACTGCAATCCTATAATACTTTCCTATCTTAAACCCGGGTGGAAAATTCACAATGAATGAGAACCTTATATCCTCAGCATCAATTCCTTTTTCCCTATACTCTATCTCCCTAAGCTTCTCTATAGCACACACAGATAAACTCCGGTCTTTCTCAACAACCTCAATGTACTTATTCCTAGTTTCCTGCGCATCAAACAGTCTAAAATACTGAGGGTACTTGATAATTACCGAGTATTCGAAATCATCAGGCAGCCCAAATTCAGCCCTTGCAATCCGAACATGCTCGAGGCGGAGCCGGCCAGTGTTAGACATCATCAAAAGCTTTCTGAGACAGGTCACGGCGTCAGGGATTTGCTCGATGAGAGCCTGCTTTTCCTGCTCAATCTGGAGGTGGGCTTTTCGGGTTAAGCGACAATAAAGGATTCTCTGAACTGGGTGCTCGTAAATCTCAAAGACATGAGGGAATTTGAGGACGAAAGCACCAGCTTCGTTCTGTTTGAAACCGAGGCGGCGAGCGAGGAGGTCGAGGCGGGAGATTTGGATGACTTGGTTAGGCTGGGAGAGAATGAGGTCCTGAAATTTGAGGACCTTGCGGGTCTTCTTCTCAACCTCCATGTAATTGTCGTAGCCATGGTCTCGGACTCTTTCTTGCTTCTTGGGTATGGAGGTGGACTGGGACATGGGTCTTGTGGAAGTGAGATTGCAGAGGATGAATGTGATGGGTTTCAGAGTTTTGGATTTGGGTTTGAAGAAATTGGACGAATAAGCTAAGAATATGTGCATTTTAGCTCTTCTGGGGGCTTAGGGTTTTGCGCAGGGTTTTGGCGTTGAAGGTGGTCAGTTTGCAACAGAAGTTAACAAGTGTGTGCTTGTTGCTGCTGCGGAGGAGGAGGAGACGACCGAAGAGAAAACTATTAAGTGGGACCCGCGCGGGTGTAAATTGAAGAAAGATCAAGAAAAATGGAATCACCGGAATTTATAAGGCGCAACGCAAGTGTAAAACTACATTTCCACTGGGCTACTTTTCAAAATTAGATCCTAAAATGGATTTTGTGGGCTTCAACTTCGTCAAAAACGAAACGATGCTGCAGGCCTGGCCTGCAAATGGTAATGGTATGGTACAATTTGGGCCACAGCTTATATTGGGGCCTCGGTGATGAGATAGGAGAAGCCCAAACAAGATGAAATAATTTCTAGCTTTCTTACTAAGGCCGTTTAGCATTACCTTATTTGGGGTGATAAGTTATTTTTATAAAAAAAATTGGAAAATCCAGCATGTTTGGTAAATTATGAGAAAATAATTTATTATTAAAAATTGCTGTGAGAGAAAACTATTAAGGGAAAACAACTAATGAGGTGCTTTCATTTTTTTTAATTATGCAATAATCAGTTTCGAAGAGGCGCTAGGTTTAATGATTATGCGGGAATTCGTACCAACACCACTTTTAACAAAAAGTTTACCATACACCAAATTACTTTCTCTCATAGCTAATTTCTCTCACAACAAATCTGACAACGATTATTTTCACAGCACATCAATGCCAAACTAGCCCTAAAAGTTCAATTGTTAGTGAGAAAAATGCACCAAGTTTAAGTAAATCTTGGAAATTTTTGAAAGAAAAGAGAGAAGTAATTTAGCAAAAAATTCTTTAATTGTAACATTTTCCCCAACCAAAAAATAACGGATATAGGTAGAGGGACGAAAACCGAAAAGAAAAAAGAAAGCGTTGAGGGAAATTAAAGAGAGAGACCCAGCCATTTAAACATCCAAGTTCAAAATAAAACCATTAGCCAAAAAGGTTGTTTTCAATGTCACAACTCTGTATGGTATCGATAATTTAACAAAACACAAAAGGCAGAGCTGAGCCTACCCCGCAGGTCCACTGAGTCAATACCCGAACCACTCTTCAACTCTTGTTTTAAATTCAAAACCAGACCAGATTAAGCAGTTTACCACATAATAATTCTCCACATGCGGTTCGTTCTTGACTCGAAACCCGTGTGCGAAACGTTTCATCTCGAGCTCCTTACTATCCCCCCAATTCTAATCTTCTATGTTTCCCCATATATCCCTTTTTCTTTTCCCAAACCATCAAAAGCAAAAAGAAGTTCACAAAATAAAAG
This sequence comes from Prunus fruticosa, assembly GCA_018703695.1. Lineage (NCBI taxonomy): Eukaryota > Viridiplantae > Streptophyta > Magnoliopsida > Rosales > Rosaceae > Prunus > Prunus fruticosa. Next base: position 57,090,286 of record CM031918.1, on the reverse strand, counting down.
CATGGTTGTCAAGCACTAACATTATGGTACTTGAAGAGCCGATTTTATCTTCTCAATTGTGTGCGAGACGAGGGTGTTAACTGTATTAATCGACTGCACATCGAGCTTGGCTGCAGGATAGTTACTCCCCAAAATTTGGAATCCTACAGTCAGAAAACATCCACCATCATCACAGCCATTGCCTTCAGTTTTGACCATACCACAGCCAGGTGGACCACCAGGGAGGATTGCAAATCCTGATGGTAGGAGAGCTACATAGGCAGAATCTCCACCACGCATCACGGCACTCATTGATGCTGGGTCAACCGGTGCATACACTACAAGTGAGCCTGAAGCATCGCTCCACGACTCTTGCAACATCAGCATGGTATTCTCATTGGCATCTATCACCTGAAATCGGCAAAGTAACATACACACAATGAAACAACTGGTGCATAGAGGGAGGAGAAAGAGTAGAAACTTAGCAACCACTCACATTGGCACGAAGGAGAGAAACACAGTTGCCACCTCCTTGGGACTTGGCAATGCGAAGAATGAGTTGCATTTTATGAGTTTTGGACAAAACGTCCCATTGATCCCTTAACTGTTCATCTCGCAAAAAATCAAACAGCCTATGCCTCGATACTGGTAGCCAAACAGATGTCGAGCCACTCAACACGATCCCAGAAGGCTCACCAGGGTCATCCACACTCTTCCGGGCCATAACCCTCAAATCTTCACTAACATTATTAACACACAGTTTGTCCCACTTGCGCACAGATGAGGCAGAAACCCCAGCACAGAAGTTATCGATCATACGCTGTGCCAGCTTTAACATGCTTTTTTTACCATTGGTACCTAACCCTGTCGAATATAGGTATTTGTCAGAACATAAAACTTGACATATTTGTCAGAAAATGTAAAAGAAGGCAAGTAGACTGACCTGTATGATCTTCAATTGAGTTGGTAGAGGAGATGAGAAATGCCAGGCACTCACATTGCCTTTGCAGAGTGGCAAGCCACCTCTGTGCACCAAAGCCCATACCCGAACGTAGTAATTGCCAGAAGAGGTGGTGCACGGTATTCTCATCGTATTCGGAGTGTTCTATCCAAGTCACCTGCAAAGTACTATCCATTAATTGGCGGCACCCACATACCATCCGTTCCAAACTCATGAACTGCTATTGAGTTCCACTAGTTACCTCTTTCAAATAAAAAAATGCAACAACAACAAAAAAAAACCTTAAAAGCTCCCTGTAGACTATATCTTGATGGTTCCTTTCACACCTAAAATTTAATTTGTATCTCTTTTTTTGTCCAGAAATTTACTTCATATATAGAAGAAGGCATTTCCTGAGAAAAGGCAAAAGGTACGCCCAGAACCAAGTTTTAGTTGTTCCCTTATTGGTCGTTCAGGCCATGCAGCCTGCTACATTATGAATTTACCAAAATGACCCTTCTCAGTTTTCACTCAGAAAAAACAAGCATTGCATACAAACATTTTATCAAAAGCCAAAAAAGAATGCCATGTGTATGGGAGAGAGAATATAACCTAGACATGAGTTGACATGGATTGAAGACAATCATAAACTAAGAGTGCACCAAACAAGTTTGTGGAAAAGATAAAGAGTGAAAAGTCAAAATTCAGGCTTGTGGAGAAACTAACAATATAATAAAATATTGTGCAGAAAATTACACTATATGGAATTCAGTATACAACAATATAAGACTGGATCCAGGTCATTCAGTCTCGTGGACAATAAAGAAAACATTAATACAGAAGGAGAGATAGGAATAGAAGCATCAAATACATAGTTTATGCAATAGAGATTGAAATTTCCAAGGGTTTTACTTTCTCCTGCACATAAAGATTATGAATAATGTTATATTTTAGATGCAGAAACAGATACGATGGTTTACACTAATATTAAACTGTGACTATCCTTGATTTTCTCATCTCTTAAGAGCAGCAGTAAACTAATTAAATACAAACAATGAGAAACCCTGGCTTCGAAATTTGAAGATTATATATAATACGCAAAATGAGGAAGCATCTTCTTCAGTAAAATAATAATAAAGTGTACATATTTCTAGGTGAAGTCCTACTAGATTACAATGGGAGCAATCCCATCAACCAGAAAGCAATTGTTTGGGTGATAATAAGAAAGTAAATTCTTTGGAAGCACAAGTCAGGCTATAAGGCTAGGTCTGGGAATATAACTGCCCATACCTTGTTGTGTTCTCAACACACTCAAATTATGCAGCTCAACAACCTCATTAATAAGGTAGAATGAAAACTACAACAAGGCTAACTCAACAATCATAAAGAAGCATAACATTGCATGGAAGATAAACACACAAGTAGTAAAGAATCAGCTATTACCTTGGAGCAATTATTAGGCATATCTTGAACAATACATCCAGAAGGAAACCTCCGGCAGTTCAAAAATGCGTTTGTATTGGAACCTTCTTGATTGATGTCAATGGAAACATCGACCACAGCCCAAACACCCTCTTGATGTTGCTTGCAGAAACGGAGGAACTTCAGCGGGCGGACAGGGACCAACGGGGAGAGCACTTGAAGCTCAGCATGCATCTACAAAATAAGATCCTCATGAGTTCCAAATTTGCAGCAGGAGAGGAAGAGGAAAGGTGGATAAGACAGAAAAGACAGAAGCAAAGAGACACACCACTTGAAGAGCACCATTTCTAGTCCCACCCATGCCACTGGATATCATATCAATGGCGGAGGCTCTAGCAACCAAACAAGAAAACATTTCTGCCCATCGATTCTGCTCAAGGAAAAACAAATGATTAAGTTCCAAATACATAGCTTCAAGCATTATTCAATCAATCAAGCGACTAAATATATCATCTTAATCTATAAACACTCAGATCAAATGTTAACAACGTGATACATCAAAATAGATAGAATGAAACACAAGCAAAAACTAAGATAGAGTAATAGAATCCTGATACAATTATTCAAAGAGTAGGATGGCATACCGCGTCCATCAATGTCTCTACAAGAGCCAAGCTGTTTATTATCACCATACAAGTGTCCCTTGTGCCTTCAGTTACAAAGTTGCTGGGTTTCGTACCAATACAAGAAAATGCCCGGTACTCCTCATGGTTCAATATTTCTGTTCCACCATCTGAAGTTTTGATCCACAAGGGGCTATCTGCCTGAGCCATCTTAACCAATTCATCCATAGCTGCCATTGCAAGATCTATGTACATGGATCTTTCATATGGCATTTCATTGCCCAGCATGCCTGTAGAACTCTTAATTAGAGGCATCATTGGCGAAGAGCTCGAAACTCCATCTCCTAAATTAAGTCCCATTGGCAACGCACTGCCTCCAGCACTCAAACTACCAATCCCATTTCTTCCTACCCCAAGTTCCAAACCGGAGGTTGAATTTGGAAGAGAGATGGGACTGGCCAAGGACGAGATTGGCCTGCCCAAGAACTTGTTCGCCAAAGTGCATATCCGGTTTAGTTCATCTTTCAGTCGAGCATTCTCAATCCTAAGTTGGTGTTCCTCAAATGATATTTGACCAGGAATGGCAGGCCCACCACAACTATTGCAAACTGGGTTTGCCATAGCATCCTTCATCACACCATTCTCAGCACGGAGCTTGTCATTCTCTTGCCTAAGAATTATATTCTCATGGCGTTCCAGTTGTGTCTGATTCAAAAATTACGAATTTACATTTCCATTAATCAGAGAATTAAAAACCAAATCTCACAAACACTGAATGAACGAAAGGAGAGAAGTAATGTGACACTGACCTTCATCTGGGTCCTTCTGTTTTGAAACCAAAACTTCACTTGCTTTGTTTCTAAGCTAAGTCTCCGGCTCAGTTCAAGCCTCTGCTTTTCATCAGGATGAGGACATTCTTTGAAGAAACTGCACCACAACAAGAAGAGAAAAACAAACCCCATGTTACCAAGTCCCCCAATCTCAAATAGAACAGTAAAATAGCTGAGATATAATTGAGAAATTGATCATACTTTTCAAGTTCTTGGATTTGGCTTGGGGTATGCCTATGATACTTCTTTTTCCTGGGGCGTCGCTCGTCCCCGGCCTCTTGATCATCACCTGATGCGCCTTCAAAATTATCACTCCCTGATCTGCTCTCATACTCATCATCCCTCATCCTCCCAATAATCCCAGGATCAAAATTCTCAGCAATCAGGCCCAGTTCACTGTGACCATCCATGTTCTTCTGCACAAACACATATCAAGAGGAAGATCAATAACAACAACAACATGGACTCAAATTAAAAGATCATCAATAGATATTTTAGAAGGAAAAAAAAAAACAACAACAATGAGTGATGATTTAAGTTTTAAGCCATGAATCAGGGGGAAAGCTCATCAAGGGAGAAAGGCATACTATTGAAAGAGAGAGGGCAGAGGAACTCCGCATTGAATTGGGAACAGGGGAAGTGAGAAAGTGTGGTTGAGCAATGGCACCACTGGACATGTAGGGGGTATGTGGAGCAATATCAGCCACAACTCTTGCACCCCCACCTCCACTATTACCACTACCACCGCTGATCAAACCTCCAAAACTCATCAAAAGAAACGGGGAAAAACAATGGCAAGATTGAAATTTGAAACCCCTCTAGAGTCTAGGCTCTCTTTTCTCTGCCTTCCTTTCTCTCTGATTTTTTTGACTATTTGACTCTGTGTCTCTGCAGGTTTTTATAGAAAGATAGAGTCACTATCACTTTCACAAGGGTATGTCTATGACTTGTTTTTTATTTTATTCTACATGTTTGACCTTACCCAGCGATAGCCAGATTGAGCTAAAGACTGGGAAAGTGGGAATGCATTCTAAGTAGAAACAGAAGAAAAAGCTGTTTCCTTGTCAACGCCCATGCATGACTGGAGGCCCTCTCTCTCTAGAAAACTCTTTTATCTCTCTAGAAAATATGTTTCAGATATGAAGAAAAAGAACAAGAAGACAAGAAAAGCTATTTGTTTTTTTATGATCCAGAGTTCACACAACCCCCTCCCTCCTATCTCTTTCTCTGATTAAACTACGAGAACAAATCTCTGAATATTATAAAACCACATAACCACATCCTTACACACAGTGACTGGTTACGAAAACCCTAAATCTCCATCCCTTTCTGATGTGCTTGACTAATTGTTTGGGAGGATTGAAAAAGAACCAAGTTTTAAAAGGAAAAGAAAAGATAGAAAGTAAACGCAAAAAGGGGTTATGGCAGAGGGAAAACAGACAAACACAAAAAGGTGAAGGGAAAAAGCTTTCACACTATTCCACTTATGACTTTTAGAATACATAATACCAAATCCAAACAGAAGGACTCAATGGACCTCTCTCTCTCTCTCTCTCTCTCTCTATAATGTTACAGATAGATAGTTAGATGGCAATGGCATGCAAACCAACCCAAGTACGGGGAAAAGGTTACCTTTTAATTTTGACAGTGAGGCCAAGGAAGCAGCCTCTGTCTATGTCACACAGCCAAGCCAACCAAAGTTAATAGGATTTTCAGAACCTCTCTCTCTCTCTTTCTCTCTCTCATGGGATCTGTGGAAGATAAAAAAGACGGACAAATATTATAAATTGACAGACAAAAGATATATCTTTGTTGACAAGTAAAGCTTTGTACTGTTAATCTATTAAATATAAATAAAAAAACAATAAATGATAATAAACAAAGGGACTTGAGGAAGGTTGTGCAGTTGACTCACAATTACTCTCTCAGAGAGGAAATTCAAAGAGTCAATGAAGCTTTTTTTGTTAATAATTTTTCTCCGTCTTTTTCTTGGCGCAAACCTCCCTCTAACTTATGCCTTGATTGTATCAATTTTCATACCCAAATGGTAAAATGCCTTCTTCCTCCTTCTTCGTGCAAACCAATTCTACTTCTCGTCCACTCTCTTTCTTTTCATATTTTACGAGAAGAAAATCAGAGAAAGCCATAATAAACGCATATTATATATAGATAGAAGGAGAGAGAAATAAAGGAAAGCGCCGTGGGGCGGGACCCACTAGGTTCGTGAAATCCGCCCAAATCTACTTTCACGCGCGTGCCGGTGTTCTCATTTTGTGTACTTGTCTCACTGGAGTTTTGATTCCCTGTGAACACATCATCGCTGTTGGTGCATTGACTGTATTGCGGACCAATGAGGTTGTGCCTTTTCTAAGGGTAATATGGTCACTTAGAAGGAAAGTGTTTGGGATTCCTTAAATCTACCACACCCGCGGCCCACCTATACTGCAGGGTTTGGTACTTTGGTTGCTATAGCCTGTATGTATGACATCACTGCCTTTTATTACTGGATGTGGCTTCCCCTACTATTCTTGTTATTTCACAATATACCCTTCATCTTTCAAAAATTACAATATCCACTCATGTCCAGTTTCCTCTATTTTTGTATTTGGGTATTTTTAAGAACAATATTTAAATAAAAAAAAGGACACACACAAAATACTTTTCTACTAATTAATTAATTTTGAACTTGTCTAACATTTCTATTAGCTTATTTTTCATTTAATTCATCAATAAACACCAAAATTCTGAATTAGAAAATTTGTAGTAAAACATATAAATTTCTTTCGTATCCGCAATAACTAACCTGCTTATTTTTCTAGATATAGATTGGATGTACACAAAGTAATACTAGTAATGTTATTAAGAGACCGTTTCCCTAAAGATGGTATAAAATCACTATTGTTTTGCCTTTTAATCGGTTTCCATTTTTTGTCTTATAATAAATTGCGCGTACTCATTTTATGTACTTCATTTTCTCATTTTCTACTTCAAAGTCTTATCGCATTGGACATGCGAGGCACGTGCATTTTCATTGGGAAAATTGTATAAAGTTGTAGTAGGTCTATATCTACCACAATGAGCACATAACCTTGTGTGTGGCATGACACTTGGTGAGATATTATTACAATTTATTGAACCATTTAGAATTTTTGTAAAATATTTACACTTTCAAATTCATTACATACCCAAAAAAACAAGAAGTATACAAAATAGATATTAAAGTTTCATGTGTCATCGAGACTTAGGGGTAATTGGTTCATAAATATATTAGCTAGGTTTAAATTGTCATATAGTAAGGTCTAGTGCATAGTCTCTACTTTTTGCACATTTGATTTCATGGGTGTCATAAATTAAATTATTTATCGTGGGCGAGTCATAAATTATTTATAATTGAGCTCACTATATTGTGGTTAAAGCTCTGAATTAAATAATTTTGTTGCATAATTATACTGGTAAAGAAATATAGAAACTTTTTCTCCTGTGTTTCAGTTAATTTGCAGCTGAATGTGAATCTATGGCCTTCGCTGAAATATATATCAAGTTAATAAGATTTATATCCAACACATTTAAGCTTTGGAAATAAGACCTGAATCTATCTATTTGATTCATGGTTTTAATGAACGGAATCATGTTCCTCTCATTATATAATTTCGTATTCAAATAATAGTTAATTATTATGATTTAATGTAAGAACAAGATTTGTCTCCTATTTTAAGGCATATTATTATTGATTGCACCGTCGAATATAAAGTGTATTATGGTGGAGAACTCAGTAGTGTAATGGTTTGGAGAGTCATAACATTCGTGCAGTGTGTATAAATTTAGTATATTATTGTCCATCTCAATAGAAAATGTCATAAAAAAAGCGTGTTATGATGTTGCTCTCAAAGCAAATGCATAGCGAAGGTTTCGCAAGGGGGTTTGAACAACATATTTTAATTATGTTTGAATATGGTATCACATTTTTGTTTTCTTGGTTATACATCCAAAGATTAGTTTTCTTAAAATAAAAAAAAGAATTATATAAGTTTAGAAATACCGCATTGGAGCATAATTGGATTTAAATTGTCATGTTAAAAACTTGAAAGACCAAGTTATATAATTACCACTAGCCTCTCTCCCGCGCGCTTCCGCGCATCCGAGAGGTTTTTTTAAAAAAAAATTTAAATTTTATTTTAGAATTAAAAAAAGATAATGGGTAGTTGTTTTCCATAAAAATAGGATTCATTATCCGATTTTTCTTTTAATTTTAATTTTTTTTAATATGAAAAAGTATGAATTTACCATATTATCATCATTTAATTAATAATTTCAATTCTTAATGTTTGCATTAACCAGGGGGCATTTTCCTGGTATTTTGAATATTTCACAATTTTTTGCCTTTTGCTTTATATATATAGATGCTTGCTAATTTAATATACTTTCCCTATTTGGAAGGAAAATAAACAGAAAATCTCGTATACAAATTGCCATATTTGGTCACTCAATGAGTTTGCTTCTTCATTAAGATTAGATAAATTGAATCCATTTCTATCCATAATCTAGCGAGACCTTTGCGAGTATCTGTATAGGAAATATCGAATATACCCTTATATTCTTATCCATTTTAATAATGAATCTTCTAAAAACTATTTTCGTTCACATTTTGTTATTTGCAACCTTAAGCCCAGCCCACTGTTTCACAGTTGGTACCGCCTGTCAGATGTTGCTGCTTTGACCAAAAATAAGAGTTCGTGGGCCCATAAAGTTCTTAGCTTACGTGGGCCTCTTCGGTCCAAATATGGCCCACCCTCCGCGATATATTCTGTTTTGTTTTTGGTAAAAAGTCAAAAGTCAAAAGTCAAAAGTCAAAACCCTCTGCGAAATACGAAACCATAATTTTATGTACTTACCATTTGTGGTATTTCTCAGAAACAGAGTGACAAACTGCCGCCATGCCATGGTAGATGGTACTCTCAGACTCTGCCCTGTTTATTTAAATAAAAAATTATTTATTTATGTATAAACTCTGTCCTGTTATTATTTAAAACAGAGTGAAATTTGCACGTGGGTTTTCATTTCATGGTTATGTGGTGATGAATGCGCACGTAGCTGATCATAATGATGTGTTGGTTATGTGAATGAATTCATGATGGTGGGTAGATGCCAATCTACGTTGCATGTATTGTTTTATTGATTACTTTGGTTGGTTAGTTGGCTCTGTCGAGTCGAGTGTATTGATTTTCCAAGAACATATTAATTTTTAATATGTCGGTCGGTTGTTCCAATTTTCTGTATTGTAATTAATTTGATCGTCATTCTGGTGCTGATGCATCATTTTAAGGTGTAGAAAATGAACATCAGCATCAGCACTAATAATACAAAGACATTGCTGCAGAAACTGTTAAGAAGAGAACAAGTGGAAACCTAAGGATGCAAGAGAGGCTGCTCTTTCGGTATGTTCTTTGCATTGTGCAGTGAAATTAAGGAGAGGATTAAGAAAACTAAGGATGAAAACAAGGCAGAGGTAATGGCCAAGTCACAAAAGAAAAGAGTCAACTTGCCAAAGGGTGCTGCACCCAAGGGTCCCAAGGCTGGTGGGGGTGGGGTGACAAATTCTTTTCTTCTTTCATGAAATTCTGATATTACTGTTGCAGCTCGATACATAAATAAAAGGAGGAGTGACAAATTTAGTATTGTGTGTTATTTTTACCTCCCCACCCCACGAGTCACAAACTTGCATATTAATGTAAGATACTAACACATGATTGTGAATTTGTGAGGGAGGTCTATCTGCTTTAGGATTTGTTGATCATAAACTGATTGAAAAGAATAAAAGTAAATCTACTTTACAATGATTAGAATGGGTAAAAAGGAAAACCAATTTGCGAATGATTAATCTTCTGGCTTCCTCAGCTTTAGGTTTCTTGTTTCTGAACCCTTTTAGAAGAAATGGGCAGACACAACACAAACAAAGGGTCTTTAGAAGAATGATGAAGAAAGAAAGGAAACAGAAGTGAGGCATAGAAAGTGTACAAACTGTCATGATGGTAAGTAGTAGGGTATAAGCAACACAGGAGAACCTCAACTCGATTGTCTGACACTTAGACCAACCAACAAACTTTACTAATGCATTCTGACAAAGATTATGATTGATTTAGCCGTCTCACCTTCCACCACGTACGTATCTTATTATGAGGAAACCAAACCAATCCATCCTCTTCTTTCTTTCGATGCCTCCTTGTCCTTGTACAAGCTTCACCACTTGTTTGTCATTTCCTCTCTACCATAATTTGTAATAGTTAACTATTAGCTGTCACTACATGAAAAGAAGAATCATGTACTACTCTCTCTATGTTTCATGTGTACAGAGGTAGGGAATAAAGTTAACAATTTTAGAATTAGGTAATGGTTTGATGAGACCATTTTGCAAGCAAGAGAATTTAACCCCGTTGCATTATCCGGTTCTCTTTTTTCTCCTACCCTGTTGCATTATATATCTCTTCTTCTTTTGTGGTATGAATCCTGCTCACTTTCGAAATGAGCCTAGATCATGGTCTCATTTGGGGTTGAGCAAAAAGGTCAAGAAAATAATTGAGTCTTTTTGCAAAATATTATTCTTTCAAGTTTGAACTTCCTAAAGCTTTTGCTTGGACCCCAGGAATAGAAATCTAGCTTTATTATTTGGTTGGTTCCCTTCCTTTCCTTTCATATTCCATGTTTATAAAGTTAAAAACGCGTTGAAGCAAGCAACCGATCACATTTAAAAGGCAGAGTGTCGGTTTCTTTACCTAAAAAAAAAAGCGAAACGGTAACTTCTAGTTAGTGACTTGGTGGAAAACAACGGAAAATTGAGAATCTGCGCATATTTAGCAACAGTCCAGTGGTTCATAGCTCACACTCCAAAAACCACATTACTCAATCATTCCAAGCCACGACACCACCCTGCCAATTGGCCAGATAGAAACTCACGTGACATGGCACGCGCCTGTTGACGTGGAAGTGAACCATTGGTTCAAAACTGAGACTTAACTTATGTAACAGCATGATGGGGATTGTAGCAGTTAGTTTGTGCCACTCTCCATTCCATTAAACCTTTCCACCAACTCCATCTGAACAATTGCACAGGCTCTGCTCTGCCACAAACCCAATTCCTAGATATAGAGAGAGAGAGAGAGAGAGAGAGAGCACCATAAACATACAAAACAAAGAAGGAACAAAATGCCTGGTGAAGTTGAAGATGTGGAAAACAGAGGAGTGAAAGACAGAGCAAGGCAGAGCTACTCGTCGTCTTCTTATGTGATAGAGGACTCAGAGGCCCAATGGACTTCTTGGTTGGTCCCCATGGTTGTTGTGGCTAACGTTGGTGTGTTCCTTGTGGTCATGTTTGTGAACAATTGTCCAAAGCACAATTCTCGGATTGAGGGCAAGTGTGAAGCAAGGTTTCTTGGGAGGTTCTCGTTTCAACCTTTGAAGGAGAACCCTCTCTTCGGCCCTTCTTCTTCCACGTAATTGAAAAATCTTTGGTTTTCTCTCATACCCGTTTCCCAATTTTCGGTTTTTTGTTTTGTTGGTGTTTCTGTTTTGGTACTTAAAATCTTGGTGTTGCTCGTTTTGAAGCACTTGATATATGTTGGTGGTTAAGTTTTCTGGGCACTTGTGATTTGATTACTTTATTGCTACTTTCAGCCTTCGAATTCTTACTTCTTTGTTTCACTTAGAAAATGAGTTGAATTGTAGTTACTGCATTAGCTTGATAGTGAAACTAGGATCTATTGAATGTCTAATTTTGATAACAAGGATATATTAATCGTATTAGATTAGTGCAAATTTAGTTCCTTTATAGCTAGAGCTTGTGTTTGATTGCATATCCTGATAATTATGATTTAGATTGAGTTTCTGAGACACTACGAATTCCGGTTACTCTGCATATAAGAAGAGGAAGCTCTTAGGTTGCTTTTGTTTGGTGGGTTCTCTTAGGCAGATTGCATCTTGAGATAGTATCAATGCTGAGAATCCCCTAAGAAAACAAGTACAATCCTTGAAGGGTCGTAACAAGTTCTAGCAAACTGTATGAGCTGAAAGCTTTTTTGTCTCAAAAGAATAGCCACTGGATACTAAACATGGTGCTTGTGCAAGCTAACGGAAAAGCTTTCAAACATCCAAAGTCTCGGGCTTTCTTATTCTTGTAACATGTTTAAATGTTTTTGCACCAAATACTTAAACTACGCTGAAAGTGTGTCTTTTTCATTGACCCACCTTATTATGACAGATTGCCCTTTCTCTTACTGTTTGTGTTTTTTTATCCTCCCCCTCCCTCAAAACCTATTGCAATTTGAACAATGCATAACCTTTTCATGATTTTGAAGATTAGAGAAGATGGGAGCTTTAGATTGGGCCAAAGTTGTGCATAAGCATCAGGGATGGAGGCTTTTCACTTGTATTTGGTTGCATGCTGGCGCAATCCACCTGGTTGCTAACATGCTGAGCCTGGTGTTCATTGGAATTCGTATAGAACAGCAATTTGGTTTTGGTATGTTTCTCTTCCTGTTTCTAAATGATGCTGGAGCTCAGTGTATTACTTTGACTATGAGTATATTTTCTTGTACCTTTTGTGTGTACAATCTGATCTTATTAATTATTATTTGATTTTGGTTACTAAGCATCACACATAATCTTAGTTTTAAATGTGTGTTTGGGAGAGAGAATCTCATTATATCCAAGTAGACTCAAGAGTTGTTACAATTGGCAGTGCGAGTTGGAATTATATACTCGTTGTCTGGATTTGGAGGGAGCATACTTTCGTCCCTTTTCATTCGAAAGAACATCTCTGTTGGTGCCTCTGGTGCTCTTTTTGGGCTTCTTGGAGCAATGCTTTCAGAACTAATTACCAATTGGACTATTTATACCAATAAGGTAAGCAATGCTTTCAAGAAAAGAAAAATGCTGATACTGTTAACCATTATGGTAGAACCAGATTAAATATTTGCTGCTGTTTGCTATCTGTTATGAGGCTATACATTTCAATCTTAGCAGCAAGAAGATACTGCCCCCGGTATTGAATAAATAATGTTTACTAATTCACTGTTTATTTGATTGCCTCCATAGGTTGCAGCCCTCCTCACCCTTTTGGTCATTATTGCCATTAACCTTGGCATTGGAATTTTGCCACATGTTGATAATTTTGCCCACATTGGTGGGTTTCTTACTGGTTTCCTCATCGGCTTTGTCTTGATGCCCCGGCCTCAGTTTGGGTGGTTGGAGCAACCAAATATTCCTGCTCGTGTCAATGTCAAGTCCAAATACAAGGCTTACCAATATATGCTATGGCTTCTTTCTCTTGTTCTGCTGATTGTTGGGTAAGTTATTTACCCTAATCGTTCTGAGTGGTTGTTTGTTTCTATTCAAATCAAACTGGTTGCAGTTATTTTAAGAGCTTGTTATTTTGATCATATGCAGGTTTACGGTTGCATTGGTGATGCTCTTCCGCGGAGAGAATGGGAATGACCATTGTCATTGGTGTCACTACCTCAGCTGTGTCCCTACATCTAGATGGCATTGTGAAGAAAATTAACACTCAAATTTTAAAAAAAGAAGAAGGGATATGTTCTTTTTCTACTATGTTAATGTTTAGTTGTTTTAGAAACTGGTTTGCTCTACCTGTTACTGTATAGGCAATTGCTGTATTGTTAGTGGGTTTTGGAATGCTCAAAATTTTGCATGTTTGATATGTTGCTATATGTAATTGCAATCATTCTTCATTCGATTGGTTTCTCTGTCAATGTTGAGTTCAGTACTAAATCGTTATCTTGCTTGTAAACCCAATAAGAAATAGGGAAAAAGAAATTTATGTACAGTGCCAAAAATGTTGAAAATGAATTGGCTTCGCCCGGGTTCGAACCGGAGACCTTCAGTGTGTTAGACTGACGTGATAACCAACTACACCACGAAACCGAGTTGACAATGTTGTTCCTCAGAAACCATTTATACAAACAATAAAAACTAGGTCTGGGTTAGCCCATGCAAGCAGCAGGCCTTATTTCTTCTAACTACATAGTAGATACGGGTTCAGTTTAGTTGTCTGACTTCAATTTTTTTTTTTTGGTCAACAGTTGTATGGGTCATTCAACCTTCATGAAGAAGACCACACGTTATTTATTTTACACCAACCCAACTATACCATCACTATAAAAAATAGGTGTTGCTGTTGGGTAAACCAGAACAAGTTTCAACTAGTAAGGTGTAAGTTGATGTAATTTTGCGAAATGGGAAGCCGGAAGTTGATGATCGGAGTAACAATAATGGCGTTGTTATCGACAGCGGCGACATTGGTGTCTAGCACCATAGAATGCTCCGCCGTGACAGCACTGGTATCCACTTGCTACACCTTCATCACGTATGGCTCACCAGACCCTTTCCCGGGGTCTCCATGTTGCAATGCCATGGCCAATCTCAAGGTTATTGCTGACACAATTGAGAATCGGAGATTTGCATGTAGATGCTTATTGGGCCTCATTTCCACATACAACCCAAATGTTTATGCGATTGCTACTCTGCCCGACTTTTGTCAAGTTTCTTTGGGCTTTAACATCGATCCTAACACTGATTGCAACTTGTAAGTTTCTTTGGCTTTTTTTTTCCCTCTTCTGGGGAGCTTATACAATGATGAGGTTATGTTGAGGGGTTCAATCCAACCGTCAGACGTTGAGGAATTTGTTGATGGAATGGTTGTTAAGAATCCGCTCACTATAACCCCTCATTACAGCCTCATTGTCTTTTTCTGACCAATGTTTATGGTTTTGGTTTGTGATGCTGCAGAATCCTATGAGTTAGGGTATGCAACTTTAATACGAGTAGGTTCCAGAAAATTAGCGAAATGGAAGACGAAATAAACAATCTCATGTGTTCAGCTGCACGGCAGAGGGAGGTTCGAGTTTTGGGTTGAAGAAAATCTAATAATTGATGATCTGATTGTACAAATTATGGAAATTATTATGTTAGACGAAACTTAGCTAGCTAGTTAAACTGTTGCTTTTAAGGTAAAATGGTTAATAATTCAAATATGGTAACATGATTGCTAACTGAAATGATTACAGCCATCCAACTTTAGGTCATTTAAAGTTGCCCTATAAAGATTTGATTACTGCATCAAAATTTTTTAATGCTTTTGCTTGCCATGTAAACGTGCTAGCAGCCAAAATTCGGTACATGATGACCCAAAAAGAGAGGCTTTGCTACATAATCCAAAATTTCACAACCAGTTTCAATAATGACAGTGGTTGGGATCCAATGCATGCAGTTGGAAGTTGATTTGATTTTGGTGGTAAATTTATTTATCAAGAAGTGCCTTCTCGTGGTTTTGTCCAAATCCACAAAAGCCACCGCCAATTGAGTGAAAAGATCTTATCCCGTGAATGAGATTTGGAAAAAGAATGTTGTTGAAAATGACTTGGTGGGATGTGACTGCAACTGCAAACTCTAGCGACTCATAAAAAACGTACATAGAATACTAGAACCAAAGTTTGATACGTAAACAAAGCACAATCGCAATTACATTTTTACTGAGTTTGAATCCATGAAGGGGCACTCACACTTTGAAACTATGTTCATCTTTTGACACCCATGGTGCCAAACTTTGATTTCCTAAGAACAGCTTTGTACATCAAGGATTCAGGGTCAAGTAATTAAAACTCAAAACATCGCCTGCCATACACACAAACAAATACCATAGAACATGCAACATCACCGTGGACTGGCACTCCCAAGTCTGTTCAAGCGGCTAGAGCTAAAAACTGATTTATTCCGGCAGTCGGAATCTTGAGCCAAACTAGAATCTGAACAAGTTCCTGCATCCCAAAACTCCTGAACAGACTTTTTGGTCAAACCATATTTCTCAAACTCAAGCCTTTGCCTTGGGGCACTCTGTGACCTGACCTTAGCTCGGGATGATTCCGTGTTAGCCATGTAGTTGGGGTAACCTGCATACCCATTAAAGAAACCCCATGAGCATTCACTCCTTGCTGGCGTGAAGTGATGACCTCTTCTACCACTACTTCCAGGTCTAGAGGAGGCAGAAAATGCTTGTGGGCTGTTCTCAGCAGTCCTAAAAGCTGCTTCATCTGTTGCTATAGCATATTTCAGAGAGCTCAGTGATAAGACGTCCGTAGAAGCTTGGTTCGGAATCGGGTTTTGTTCTTTCATCGAATGTTTTGATGGAGATTCAAATGTCATGAAGGTTGGGTTGTAACGATTTGAAGTCAGAACATGATGTGCTGTTTGAAAGGTTTGGGGTCTACGTTGGGAGCCCAAGTGAGGCTTCCAAGTATCTACTTCAAGTATCTTGTCACCCTTTACGTCATCTGCTTGTTCATATATCAGTGAAGCATCTCGGCGGTTGTTCCGCGCACTTTCTTCCATCCACCGGTCTAACCAACCTGACGCCAGCCGTCTTCTGTCTAGATTTACGACATCCCTTACGGTTGAATTTGAACCGCATCTCTGAGTTTGATGGAACAGAGGAATTTGATTAATATCCGTTGGTTTTTATGAATAAAATAAAGATCAGTATTCCAGAAAACAGGTTCAACAATGTCTTGGGATCAAATTTTGACAGTAACATTCTCTAGCTTCCATTAAAAAAATTTGTGACCCGGTTTCAAACTTGCTACAGAATATCATCCACAAGTAAAGCATCATATGCAGTAGGAGGGGTTAATCAAATTCTACACAGCCATTGAAGTAAATACCTTCAGTATTGGGGGTCCATCAAATTTGCTGCTACAAGCACGGGGTTGGTATCCAATTTTTTCAGGACTTTCTGGGAGCTGCAAGTAGACATCATAGAAAATGAATACCAATTATGTAAAAGTAAGCAAAGTTGGACTCAACAAAGTAAATAGTAAAACAAATTTGTCCCGAGAAAATTTAGCTAACCAGGTAAAAAGTTGAGAATTATTAATACTAAGAGTATGGCATACAAACCCAACCTGGCACAGAGTGTGTTTTTACCCCTCGTATTTGCCTAGAAAATGGAAACTAGTAAGCTTGATTTAAAAGGAAAGGTCTGCTTACAGGGTGGTGAGATAGGGAGGATTTTCTGCTAGAATGTAGTGAGTCTGACATGAGTGTTCGACTTGCACGTGCTCGGGCTTGTACTCGGACCAGTGTCTGCATACGCCTGAGCATGTCTGCCGATTGTTTTCTCACTATGTGGCCTCTCACCAAAGCTTGAAGCTTCACCAGTGCTTTAAGTGCCCTTAAGGCCCTCCTTGCCTGTCATAGTTCGCCAAAGTTTAGAGAATCAGGTCATCGACATCTCAGAATACTAACCAACATAATTCAGTACAAATCAAATGGATGAAAAAAGTGTGCATAACAATTACAGTTTTCTTAACCATGACAATATTTCCTGTGAAATGCAACCAGGAATTTAAAGTTAAGAGGGAACAGACTGGCATAAAACTTTTAGAAAAGGGAGAGGCTTGTGGATGAAATCATGATCTCACTCACACAGGAATCCCTACTGAATAAACAAATAAAAGAAAGAACAAGGATATAAAAACTCGTTTCCGGCATAAAATAAAATCAAAAATTAATTGAACAGCATCCCAATTGCCATTTCATCCAGTTATTTAATTAATCAAAGACTGCCAAAGACAATCACAGCTCAAACAGAACAACTACTCATTATAGACAACCAACCACAAAACAAGCTGCACTAATTTGAATTTGAATTTGAACTTGGAAGTGAAAAAGGGAAAGCAAAGAAAGAAAGTAGGAGAGCAGGAGCAGTTTTCTTGCAAGTAGAACTCAATCATATCACCAAGAGAGGCAACAGGCCCCAACAGCCAAGCTGGAAACCAGTGGGTTGTGCTTGCTTGTAGTCAGAGACACAGAGGTCCAATTTCTACCAAATGAGTTGCACCCACGTCATCATACAAATTCGAGTCTACGGGCAAGAAAATACGAAAATAACCTCTATGTAAGCCATATACGAAGGAAGAAGCCTCCGGAAGTCGTCAAGTACGGAATACACGTACGAAACCACTGGTTGTCAAAGTACAGTAAACATGCTGTTGAAAACACAGAGAATCACTTCTCCCAGACGCTGACACTGACTCAGCAAGTTGACACATCAACTGCCCCCAGTGTCGGCGGTCTTCTAATTTTTATTTTTAATTCCTTGTTTTATTTTGTGAAAAATTATGTTTATGAACAGTATTTTTTATGAAGCTTCAAATACAGCCTTTCTTTTTAAGCCCATGTTTGTTTCCCGAGAAACTTTTTCGATAGAGAAAGAGAAGAGGAAGGTAGAATTTGAAACCCCAAATTAATTTAATTTCCTCCTTCCTTGTAATTTGCGAGAAAACAGAATTTTATAGGGAAAGAAATTCAAAATTTTAAAATAAAAAGTGAAACCAAACATAATCATGCTTTAAAGTTCGAAACTTTTTTGTACTTCCGAACCAATTAACAAAGCATCACGAGACGTAATTTCAGCAAAAATCCAGGGGCAGAAACGGCAAAAAATTCAAAACAAACCGCTAACCAGGTATCTCCGGAAAGCAGACTGTATCTTTACGGCAGCCAGATGGCGGCTGAAGCTAGCCGACGCCGCCACGGGTAAGCTAACGTGCTCGGAAGTGCCGGGTCCAGCGCCATTAGTGAGGCGAACGACCTCGGCCGCCGCATGAGCCGCCGCGAGAGCGGCCTCAGCTACAGCAGCCGTAGCAGCGGCTACAGCTATGGCGTGCTTGTTGGCGTCCAATCCTACCCATTCTTGAGCAGATGATGATGTGGAGGCGGTGGTGAGCTTTTGTTTGTTAGAGGCAGAAGTAGTCCTATTTTCCTTCTTGTTGTGGTTGGCCGTCGGCGAAGTGGTGTTTTTGGGTCTTTTAGGGCCGAAGAGTCGCCGGAAAAAGCCCATGTCTCATTGCTGGGGAATGGGCCGTTCTAAGTAGAAGAAACAGACAGAAAACAAAGTTGGGGACTTTGTGGGAGAGAGAGAGAGAGAAGGGAAGGCACTAGGCAGGCAGTGCCAGCGAGTGTGTGTTTGTTGTGGTGACGAGCGAGTGAGTGATAGAGATGAAAGTAAGATTTATTATGTAGTGAGTGAGTTTAAGTTTGGGGAATTTTTAATTTTAAAGAGACAAAGATGAGCTTTGTGTGGTTGACGAGTAGGACCCGCGCATTGAAATGCTTTCCCATATTCCTTGTTCGGGGGCCTGGTCACAGCTATAATTGTAATTGTAGAATTTACTGTGGTTAGCAATTGACAACGTTAGGTTTATCCTGGATCAACAGATCAAGTGCAGCAACCTACTGTGGTTGTGGTTCTCTTCCTTTTGTTACAATGTGGAGCAAGGTTGTCTTGACTTTTGAGGTCCCTGAGCATATGGATGCTTTTCAAGCTTCTCCTTCAAGGACCAAAGGTTGCCTCCATTGAAGCCCTGCCAAGTTCATATATACAACTTGGGTTTTCTGTATATCAAGTTCAAGTTATAAACTTCATTTTGTGTTGTAAAATGGGAGTTGACCAGTGGTGCAGATATCAAATGCATTTTTATATGACATCAAGAGTGCCTCTTCACACTCCAGTATTGCATTTCAAATGAAAAAACAATAGGCTTTTGAGACTGTACAGTATACATTTAACATACATTCTTTAAGCGAGAGTGAGAGACTTTCAATGGTCGTTCACCTTTACTTGAGCACAAGAAATGGACTGTCAGAAGCTCTCTATCCACGATCCAAAAGCAAGAATGAAGATGAATGTGGATGTTGGACATCGAGATCCATTGCCTACAGGAAAACCATGAAGCAAAATAATTCCCATCCATATACTTGTTATGATTTAAACAACAAACTTACGAATCAATTTATTCAAGTCTTTGACTTTTACTTCTAATTACCTGCCTCAATTCAGGGGTGCTTGATACGGGCTCTTGGTATGTGCCATTGATCAGAGGTTCCTGCATGTCAATGAGAATACAACTCACATACAACAATAGCTCAGAATAAGATGAACAATTGAGTGTGTACAAGATCTACCTGCAGTAGTTGAGAATGGCCAGGTGAATCGTGTTGGTTAGAAAAGAAGTTGAGTGGTTGATACATGTTAGGATTGGAATGCTCTTCCATCACCAGATTATCTTGTTGGTACATACACTGAACCACCTGATTCGCTTCAAAATTGTATAAACCCTGTGTTATGAACATGGAACGATCAAAACCGGCCACAAAGACAAGAGCAGAAAGGATCAAAACTTTACATATTTAATATCAGAGCAAAGCAAACCAAACACGACAGTTGCATGTCATGGCATCTTTACCATGCCATAATTGCAATAAAATGCAAGCCAGGACTCACCTGCATAATGGGATTTGCTGTTGTCCCTTCAGGTGAAACATACAATGACGGACTTGAAATGCAGGAATCAGTGTTTTGTAGGGATGTATCTACATTCTGAATTCTTTTTGTACTAGAGAATTCACCATTCACATTTGTTAATTGAACTTTGTCAAAAACGGCCGTCTCTTTTTCCTTTTCTCCTTTTACTACATTGTCATCCTGATCTTCAATTGCATTTCCATCTGAAAAAATCACTGCACGTTCACTATCAGAAGCATTTGCGGTGCTACTTGAGGTGAAAGCTTGAGCATCCTGAGGTTTTAATGTCAAGATTTTCTCCACACCTTCCATCACTTCATCAAGTTGTCCAACAGCAAATTGAAATGCTTCCTCGGATTCAGAAGCCTTGGCTGATAACATAACAATTCGGCCGCACATATTTTTGTAACGGCTTGCCACAACAAGCTTAGGGTTGTCCCTGATGGAGGACACATCACTCTCTCTTGCACTCCCTAACCTTGCATCTTTTGTCCATCTCTTCAAGATATATTTGGAGGGGACAACCTTTATATTCATGTGATCAAGTACTTTAAGAGCATGGCTACATAGAAAACCAACAGAGTCAAATTTCTTACAGCTGCAAATAACTGCGTCATCAGAAGAGTTGAATGTAACGGTGTGTTCTCTACTTTTACCAAATATGTTGGTTTTGTACTCAAACAATGGCCCATTCTCACTGCATTGGTTAACAACAATATTCAAACACTTCTCATATCCTCGCTGGAATACTTCAAATGCCCTTGGAGTGTAAACATCACTTGCATGCTTTAGTAAAATCACATTCCCCATTAGTCTTGGCATGCAGCGGTTCATTTCATCATTGGCTTCTATTTCTTTGTAACGTTGCTCATCTACCACCCCTTCGAAATACTTAACAAAATCAAGCACATCTAGGCCAGAGTATAGGTAATTTCTCAAATCATGAAACAAACTTTCAACCAGATGTGAGCCTTTTCTGTCAACAAAAAAAGTATTCCTGCCGTATACCACAGCCCATTTCTCTCGTTCCCTAAACATCCATTTTAACCAGTCATTCTGCTGAAGACCATAATTATCCAGCATATTCCCCCAAGCATACACAAACCCATCCTCATCTTTTTGGTCATATATACAGCTCTTGAAATCATTGGCAAAAGATTCAGTATCTTTTACTATGTGGTTAAGGTGCTTGAGAGCATTCTGGCACATTTGCCATGTGCATATCCGATGGTCGGTTTCAGGTAAAACTGAATTGATTGCTTCAACAATTGCTGCATCTTGATCGGTAAGAATGGCCTTTGGTTTCTTCCCAGACATCGACTCCAAAAAAGTTTGAAATAGCCACTTATAAGATTGAACAGTGTCATCATACAACAGTGCGGCAGAAAAGATAACTACCTGTTTATGATTATTTACTCCTACAAACTGTACAAATGGCAGGCAATTCTTGTCTGCTCTGCAAACCATGTCTAGACAAACCACATCCCCAAAATGGTCATAATCTGATACCATATTATCATCAGCCCAAAGTATGTTACTCACTTTATCATCAGTATCAACCTGTATTGCGTAAAAGAACGATGGGTTTTCAAAGTGCTGCCTTTGAAAGTAATGCAGCAAACGTCCCACCTCTCCTTCCTTCATATTTCGAGTCCTTTCAGATTGAAGATAATTTTCAAAATCTAAGGCAAAACTATCAACAGATTCCCTTACCCTAAACCCTCTATTCATCGAGTCCAGTGCCGATTTTGACAATGATCCTAACTCTTTTACCGAGTCAGCATCAGCAGCTTCAGGAACAGTGCATTCTCTTTGTAGTGGTAATGCTTGAGCAATACTTAGATTTACATTGTCATGATTGTGTTGTTCTGGTGATGCTTGAGCAATACTTGAATTTACATTGCCATGATTGTGTTGTTCTTCAAATTGTGTAACCCGATATTTACCATCAGGTTGACGGGTGATGATCATATGTGCCAAGCAACCAGTTCTTGTTTCCTTTCGATGTTTCTTTACATTAACATCTCTTTTGTCTTTCCGCCGATACCCCTCTTTAGAACAAGTGAACTTCCTAGATACCACCTGACCATGTACCTTACTCCTATTTACCCAGTCTTTCCTAACATTAAAACCCACCAACCTGGCATATTTATTGTAAGACTTGTACGCATGTTCATCAGATTCGAACTCTGTACCAACTTCTAAGACTGAATCTTTACTGTCTGCGCCTATGGAGGGAGGATTAGACTGAGTGCCGTTGACATAGACAACTTTTGGGCTGCGGGAGTCCTGCTCTACATTCAAGTCCAACCTATTTGTTGCTTGAAGTCCGACATCCATGCTATCCTCATGAAGACTACCAAAATCATCATCCTCCCTTTCCATGGGCCTGCATTGTTACATGGATTAAACATTGAACATTGCAAAAACAAAAAAAATAAAAGAAAAAAGAAGAAAAATATTAATTTACTCTATGTCCAACAGAAACTGGCAAATATAGTTGATTAACCTCTTTCTTTCCTGACAACTAAATATGGATTGGATTGGTCCATTTTCACAATGATATATTGCCTCTGGTATGGCTTTAGCCTTACTGCATAATTTTGTTTGTAAGACAAGCAAATCAAGCAGATACAAAAATGTAAACTTTGACCATGAAAAATTGAGCTGCCTCCAGAAGTATCAAATTGGTTCAAATTATTTCTCCATTTCTCCACTTGGATAATTATACTTCAGAAAGTATTCATACTTAGTTCTCCGGATAATGCATGAAGAAAGTCCTTAAATTTCTTTAAAACAGGGGACTTCATGAGAGTAAAACTACATTGGATAAATTGAAATATTACCTTGTACAATAGTTCTTTCTGGTGAACTTCAACTGACCACACCCAATTGCCTTCAGTTCACAGAAATAGCATTTACATATCGAAGGAGCAACAAGCTCAGATTTTGACAGTGGCCCATCCAAATGTCCAATGCCCAATCCACGCTGCCCCGATATCACATCTGTAAGAGACTAAGGGTTTAGAAATTCAAAGTCCAAATTGCTCTTAGAGATGTAGCTGAAGGTCAGTACCAAATCTACTTACCCGAAGTCCAGTTTCAGCCTGAAGCTTGAAGCAGTAGCCCTAATTCTCCGATTCCAATTTCGAATTTTAAGACGAACTATGCAATTCGGTGAGATTTGAGCTCAGCTTGTAGTCATGAAGCTGCTTCTTTCTGTTCCTGAGGAACAAAGAAGGAGCTTTTTTTTTTTTGTACAAGAACAAAGAGAGAATTATTGAGTCTTTGATAAATTAAAAAAAAAAAAGCAATAGTCGAGTCCAATGCCCATCTATTGTGAACTTGCAGGTTTTTTTTATTTAAGAACATGCTTTAATGAAGCTAACAAAAACAAAAAGACCATGCTTTAGTGGGGCAGGCCCATTGTGAAGTTCATATGCCCTGCCTCATTAATAGTTTTTTATTTTTTGGTCAGGAAGATCAAATCTTCATTGAAACAGAACCTCCCAAGTAAACACAGGGAAGGCAAAGAGATACAAAAGTCAAGCAACCCTGTAAGGAAGCTCACAAGAAAACTAATCTAATCTGTGATATCTCATGAACAAGAACATCGAGATTGTCCCAGATGGAGCTATCGACAGATAAGCAAAGGAAAATTTCACAACTAAAGCACTTAAAAACCTTACAACAGCCAAGGGATAAACAAAACAGAATGCAGAAAAACCATAACCACACCACAGATCTACCACAAAGCCAGTAACACTCAAAACAGTCCAAAGGCACGAGATTAGGAACCAAGAAGCAGGAAGGAGGTGGTGTAGGCACCCGAGCCGAAGCGTTGTTGCGGCTCTACACACCTTCCAAAGGGTATGCGAAGAGATCGCATTTTGGGTTGGCCGTTGTCTCCAGGTGGTGAAGCCGGATTAAAAGGGAAGTGGGGGGATCAGAGTGTTGACCCACAACAACCCGAGAACTCACATTCCCTTTGCTTGTGGGAACCTCGCTATTCTCTCATTAATAGTTTATCTTTACATATTGTGTGTTGTGCGTTAGTGTGCTTACAAATCCATCCTCTTCTTCTTGTTAAGAATTTATAAATCGTTTTTGTTTTTTGTTTCTCAATTTCTCTTTGCTCATGCTACAAAATGTTGTTATGAGTACAAATTTTCCGCTACGTAGTATGTGGAGACCACGGACAATGAGAAGCTACGTAGATATTTTGTTTTATTCATTTTTAGTCTGTCTTACTTGTACTCAAGGTTTCAGTTTGTTTAGTTGATAGGAGATTATGAATTCTGAAACTGAACTTATACGTTAGGCAGTTGTGGTAATTACATTTCGATTTCCAAGTAATTCAAAAGTACCTGTAAAAATTTTGCCAACTATGTTTTCCCAATATTTCGTGCAAGTGAATCTAGTGAGACAAATTCAGATTTGGATAAAGCCCTTCCATTATGTGTTAAAACAGCTGCTTCAGCTGGAACATCAAATACATGGCGAAAAGAATCATGAATGTTAAGTACAAAGCAGACCAAAACAAAAGCTGCACCCCCCACAATGTTGCTCCCCTATAGTTGGCTTTGGCTACCAACTGGTTTCTTATCTGTGCTGAGAGGTTTCTATACGTTTTTTGTTTTTTGTTTTTCCCTTGAATGTTAATTTGGTAATGGGATGGAGTGTAAAAAAGGGAAGTGAGATTCGTGAGAAGCCCCTGCCCAATAATTATAATTGTAAAAAAGATGGATTCCGAATGGGTTAGTTAGTTCTCCAGTGATTAGAATGTCACTTTCCAGTCCCACCCAATAATTGAATTCCTCCAAAATTAGGAATTGATTATGTGCGAGTCCCATTTATTTTTTAATTCTTTGATATGATATAAATCCTCCATAATTGGAATTTAATTCCTGATTCTAATTCCAATTCCCGATTAGAATTTAATTTCTTATTCTAATTCTAATTCCTGATTAGTAAACACACCCTACGTGAGTAATTATTAATTCCTTAATTTTCACACCAGTTTCCCGATTTCCATCCATATTAGGTTTCATCTTTTTATTCACTAATTTCCTAATTGAAAATTGTATTCATAATTTTCAATTGCCTATATAAGGGGGTATATGTTATTGGCCAACATTAGGTCAGTTTTATACGAGGGCAATTGCCTAAACCCTTCAGTTTCATACACTAGTAAAAAATTCATCATTACTCTGTTGGAGTTTTGAGTTATGGATTCAGGTATGTTTTCTCATTCAAACAATTCTGTTTGCGTACTAAATTTTCTTTTGTAATTTTGAAGAGTGTTTTACCATAAAATCTCTGGTATATATTGAAAGTTGTTGTTATGATATCCTAATGTTTTGTCTTGTGTAAATCAAATTATATAAATCATTCAGAATATTCTGTTTTGTTGGAATAGAAATCATTCAGAATTAATCATGCGTTATTTTGCTTACATGCTTATCCTTAATTAGACTGTTATTGAATTGTATGCTTTCCTATATTTTGACTAATAAACGACGAAAATAAACAAGGGATGGGATGGGATCTACATTTTTGGGGTTTGAATTGTTGGAGTGTGGGTTGTTATATATTTGTTGTTTGCTGGTACTCCTCTTATGTTGAATACCTTTTTGGCGTGTTTATTTGCGCTCTGGTTTAATGAATTCCAGTTATTGACCAAAACAAAGTATGCATTCAATAGTTTTTATTTGGTTTGTTCAGTGCATAAAAACTCCTTATTAATTTTGTATCTGTAATTTATATATGTATTTTACGTAACTATAGCCTCTCTAATTGATTTTTTTATTATAAAAAAATCTTCTCAGATTGGGCAAATTTGCCTGAGGAACTTTTGGATTCAATTTTGAGATTAGTGTTACAATCAGACTATCCACAATCAGACTATATTCAGTTTAGTCGTGTTTGTATTGTGTAGCAAAAGATATTAAAAGGCATCCTTCTCCAATGATTTTGATTCATACGGCCAAAAAAGATACATGGAATTTGTACAACGTCATGTTTGGTAATGTTCTTGATTTGGAATTTAAATTGCCGAAGATGCGATTTTGTGGTTATGTAAAAGGATGGTTAATAGGTATGAATTTCAATTTGGTAGTGACCCTAATAAATCTGTCCTTTATGGTCAATGGGAGAAAAAAGAGAAACGAATCCTTCATCAATCTTCCTCCATCTTAGACAAAGGTAATCTTTGCGATGAAGAAACGCTTGCCGAATTTGTCGTCAAGGCTACAATATCAGCCGATCCAATATTGGATGCCAACAATTGTGTTGTTGTTGTCATTTATGAGGGATCATGTAAATTAGCTTTCATTATACTCAATAAAGACACAACATGGACTTACGTTGATCCAAGGTT
Source organism: Prunus fruticosa (assembly GCA_018703695.1). Classification (NCBI taxonomy): domain Eukaryota; kingdom Viridiplantae; phylum Streptophyta; class Magnoliopsida; order Rosales; family Rosaceae; genus Prunus; species Prunus fruticosa. The sequence continues at coordinate 57,063,744 of CM031918.1, read as the reverse complement.
GGAATACATTGGTCAAAGCTTGGATAGGATTGAAGATGTTGTTCATGTTAAAAGAGAAGTTTTATGCTGTTAAAGGAGGGGGTCAACTTTTTTCTTTTCATATTATTACTCAATCCAAGCAACTGGTTGGAGAGGGCATGCGACATGATTTGGAGAAGGTATATCTTGTGGTTTTAAATGATAAAGAATTATGGATGGTTCGAAGGTTTCTTGCTTTAGAAGATGAAGGTCGTGTGACGAAAAAAGTTAGAATATACGAATTGGATTTTGATAAGCATGCGTGGGTTGAGAAAGAAACCTTGGGTGATGTCGCTCTTTTTTTGGGCGATAACTTTTCAATATCTGTCTTGGCTTTGAATTTTTTAGGATGTCGGCCGAATTGCATTTACTTCAACCATGATCATGATCGTTATTATGGTTATTTCACAGGCTGTTTGCATCATGATTTTGGCGTGTATGATGTTAAAAGTCAGAGCTTTTCAAAGCCTTACGCCCAAAATATTACGTCTCTTAAGAAGACTTATGCCCCAAATATTACGTCTCTTATGAAGACGACCAAGAAACCTCCATATTGGGTTGTGCCAACCTTTCAATTGTAAACAATTAAAAAAGAAGTTATATTTGTTATTATTCTTTACCTAGCCTATCACTTATTTAAATCCCCTTTGGTATTCTATAAGTCTTTCAATTGTAAACAATAAAAAAGAAGTTATATTTCTTATTATTCTTTAATTGTTTTGTAGTTCACTCACTGGCTTTTATTGGGTAGTTTTACAATTATCGGGGTATAACCAAGTTCCCCCCTCCCCCCCCCCTTTTTTTTTTTTCTTCTTTTGGTAAAAAGTATAAGTTACACAAAAGATTGTCAACCATGCTAATAAATATCGAGGGCTCCATTCTTTTTTTTTGAAACTTAGCGATATATTGCATTCATTGATCAGGCACAGAGGCTGTTAGCCAAAAAGGCCAGTACATAGGCCGTAAAGACCAGTACAAGAGCCGTAAATGCCATAACAATAACAGAAATTGATACCCATTTAGGGTTGATACAATTGTTGTGGAAGAGCAGAAACCACAAAAGGTTTTCCAGATTGAGCGGGGAACAAGCCCCATCCTGGCCGCGCAAGGCCGGAGAAATAACGGTAAAGAAGACCACGAGCCCAGAAAGATCAGGCATAGAACACCAACACGCCATAAGCAGCTGAACTACAAATGCAACCAGCACCAGAGCCTCTTACAAGTAAAAACTAGAAGAGATTGAAACATAACACCAAAAATGGGTTAAGAACAAGCAGCACAAAAGGCTGTAGAAATCTGCACAGCAATTCTTATGACCCAATTTGAACGTTTTCCTGGATCATTGGACGTTTTCCTAAAGAAGAAACGTTGAATAAATTATTTTTTTATTTGGAGATAACATAGTTAGTTTAAAGGTCTTTTGGGAAATTAGAAATTAGTGTAATTTTAGAAAGATGGAGAGTGTTAAGTATAGTTATCAGAAAGTTTATGGAGTTTAGTTTATTTACCAAAAACTTGTGACTTGTATGTTGGTTACTTGGTTATTTGCATCACATTGTAGATTAAGCTGGTAGATTTACAATTTTTTATTATTTTTCCAATCCGAATATTGAATTTATTTACTTTGGCTAAGGACATTATTAATATTTTTTTAAGGGGCTAAGAACATGATGCTATGAACTAGATGTTACATTTTTTTTTTTTTTTTGGGGTAGGGAAATCACTATAGCCGGTGCACTTGTCTAGACCCATTTTGCGTCAATTCTCTCTTTTAATTTCAGTGTTTTATAACAATTTAGATGTAATTTCTTAATATATTAGAGGAATAGCTATCGATGCCCCTCGATTTTTTGCACCTATACTTACTATTTGGTGTATTGTTATGCCTTTCGTGGGTTTTTAATGAAATTCACTTTCGACCAAAAAAAAGAAAAGAAAGAGGAATAGGCATATATGCTCGTGTGTTGTTGATAACTTGATAGATCGATGCTATTTTATTATCTGAAAATCAGAAACCTCTGGTTTTCCACAAGCAGAAAACAGTTTCCCATTTTATTCAATCACATCAACCTTTCTCTCTGATCCCCACAACATTGCTTCGTTACGGATCAGAGCACACATTCGAGGAAGGAAAAACAAACACAAAACACAACATAAGCCAAATGGTGAAACTTCAACATTATTCTCTCGGCAGCATTTGTAGTTGCACATCAGTTGGTATCTGTAAGTGAAAAAACAATAAAACAATTACATTAGTTCTTGTAATGTATGAAATTGAATTAAAAATTACTTATGGAGCAAGAAATTGATTGACTAACCACAAGTGATGGGGGAGAGGTTGCACTGAGCGGGAAGGCGAGCGGCGACCCTGAGAGTGTTGCAGAGGCAGTCAGGATGGACGGCTTGGAGAGCACCACAGCAGTCAGAGCTTGGGTTGGTGTTGGTTGAGCCAGGGACCACAAATGGTGCACACACATTGAGGCTGCTCAGCTCAGTTGAGCAGCTGCTGCTGCTCTGTGCCTCAGCCGTCGGGGTCTCTGCTGTGGCAATCAACAACACAAGCACAAGTGCAGCTTGGAAGCAGCTCAAAGAGTTGATAGCAGACTTGAAGGCTCCCATGGCTACTGCTACTCTTCCCTTTTCTGTAAATTAATAGCTTACACTAATTATATGTTTTGTGTTTTCTGATTTGAGTGTGGATCATAGTTTGTAGGATATTGTTTTCCATTTATAGTGAGGGATTGGGTCACAAGAGGTGGCTCCATGTATGAATCACCTAATTACTATTAGGTGAGATGAGACAATTTTCATGGGGATCAAAATCATGTAGATTTCATGCCCCATTCTTTTTCTTACTTTTTTTGAACTTCATGGCTAACTTAATTGGTGCAAAACCATTATAAATTGAAAAGTTTTGGGATATAAAATCCCACTGCTAAATGAAAAGCACGACCCAACTATAATATTTCGTGCAAGTGAATCTAATGAGACAAATTCAGATTTGGATAAAGCCCTTCCATTATGTGTTAAAACAGCTGCTTCAGCTGGAACATCAAATACATGGCGAAAAGAATCATGAATGTTAAGTACAAAGCAGAACAAAACAAATAGCTATTGCTAGGAAGATGCCTCTTCATCTTCAGGTGCAGCAGGAGCTGTCCAGTACTTTTTCACGGCAAATAGCAGTTTTTCCCTCTCATGAGGACCGTCTTCATGGTCCACAATTTGACTATCCCACTCCATTGCATCAATGATGCTCTTGATCTTCACCAACATATTCGACATCGTCTCGAATGATAACGCTCCCCTCCGGCCTAAGAATTCTGTCCATCTCCAGCAAAATGTCATCCATTTCGCATCTGCAACACAATGTGGACAAACATTTTGATGCATGTTAATATTATCAGTCACATCAAATGTGCTAGCTAGTCATAACAGTGTGTATTAGACTATGGTTTACCTATCCTCGTAGAGGGTAAACACTGAATCTGCATGAATGAGGTCATAAGTTCTTGGATATGTAGACATTGCCTCACACCTGGGAAATTAAAAAGAACAAGAAAAAAAGAAAGTTAATTTATATGAACCACAAAGTCTCATGTATCAGTCACACCAAATATATGCCAAGAGTGTTACTGAATTTACCAATTCTGATATGTTCCAATCAATCCCCGTTCGTAGATGACTCCAAGTGTGTTGGCCTTGACATCGACAGGAACCACATTCATGACCCACACAGGCAGATCAACCAGGGCAGCAGCAAATCCACCCAAGTATGCATTCATATCCAAAAGGTTTCTGTACCTTCCAGGGTTCCCAAGCTGATTGTTCACCGATTTGTAATACGAAACTCTCTTCTTCCATAGCTCTGAATCTTTTTTGAAAACTTCTGCCGTCACTCCCTTCACGGTTCCCTTATTAATTCTTGGTGGGATTGCATTAAGTCTCTGTGGCCATTTTGCCAATTTCCCACCTGCAACCTGTTCATTGTCTGAAACTTCTGGCAATGGGGTCAAACAAGTGTCCAACTTTGTGTACCTGGAAACATTTTGAAGAAAAAATAAATGCAAGTGACCAAATCAATAGCAACTCAATTTTAAAGCATGCATGATGATAGAAATATACCAGGCCTGATCAGGATCATTAGCAGGGCAGAAATTGCGGCTCTTTCCAAGCTTGCGATTGTTTTGGCAAGTTAAGTGGTTGGTGGGTTTTTGCCAAATTGCAATGTCATCCTTCTCCACCAACTTTTTCCAGCAAAGGCTCTTGGCTACATCCTCTATGGAAGTCTGCTCGGCATTCAAATCCTCTTTAGTTCTTTCCCAGCCCTTCCAGTACTTTTGCCAGCGGATTGGTGGGCCTGACAGAATCCAGTACCCGCCAGGGCGCAGAACTCTATCAACCTCAGTCAAGTAAACCCCATCTGCACCATCAAAAATTGCATGAGAAATTAACAATTATTGGGTGTCCCAATGAAATTTGAAGTTATAGTGGATACCATGTTGGCCCCAAGGAATGAGGCAGCGGGAGCAATGGGCCATGTCAAAGGCCCTAGAAGGGTAAGGTAGTCTTTTCGACGCAATGACTCCGATGAGTGCTGGTACACCTCGCTCCAGAGCAAATTGGACTTGTGATACGTGTGTGTCTCTTGGCGCGAATGACACGGTGAGGATGTTTCGGGACAATAGGTAAGCTCCCCAACTGGCAACCTGCACGACAGGAAAATAAGTAAAAATATCACATGGCTGCCACGTGTCAAAGTCAACTACAATGACTTTGCTAAAATGCAAGCACGATCCCATCAGATCAAAGTTTTTAGACTGATCTCATCTCACGCCATCCCCCCCCCTTAAAAATTGCAATTGTCATAAATCTCAGATTTTGTGAAATATTTATTGCCAAAACAAAAAATATATTTTATTTCAAATAATGTGGCGCCCTCCTACTTCCAACTTTACCCTTCATAGTTGACCACACTACACTAACCCCCATAGAATATGTCGACTTGATAGTTTGACTAAATAGGGGGTAGAATAGTCATTTAGAATGTATTTTTCTTCTCAATTTAGTGAAAAAAAGAAGACATAAAAGTAGTTTAGTTGTATCCATCAATCACCAACTAATCTCCATCTAAAACAATATTAAATCAAGATTGTCCAAAATGTTAATAAATCACACCAAAATAAGTAATCACTGAATGCACGACGGGGTCAACCAAGAGTATTAACCACTAATTACTTTTTTAAGGAAAGACGGAATCTAAATTAATTAATAAATAAACAAATATCGAAGATGCAGCCAATGGTGTCGTGCTTACCCCACAGCCTGTATCAATGGCGGTCCGAATAGACCCGTCTTTGAGATTGATCAATTTCCCGATATCGTTAATGTACGCGTCCGCACCATTAGGAAACATGGTGCCGCCGCCAGGGAATCTGAGCCGGTTCCGGTCGCCTTCGTAAATGATCCAATTCTGAACCGCCTTCTCCACCGTCAGCTCCTTGTGCGGCACATTGGCGTACCACGCCAGATCCCGGCTCATCGGCCACGAGAACACCGTCTTGTAGCCGTGCGGCGCCGGCACGCGGCATTTGAGCAGCTCGTTCTTCTTGGGACAATGCCTCTCTCTGTATATGAGCCTGTCACGATCGAATTTCAAAGACCTCTTCGAATCCTCGCACGGCGTGTACTCGCTGAACTTCACGTCGCAGGGAGGGTACGCTTTGGGTTTGACGGCGTGCGTTGACGTGGCGGCGGTGAGGTTGGGGGTGTGGTGGGAGGAGAAATCTAGTGTTGGAGATTGTGTGGTTGATGTGGTGGTGGCGGGGTGGATTTGATTGGAGGATTTGCATGGGAGTTTGAAGGTGGGCGTGGAGGTGCCGCCGTGTTGCCAGAGGCCGAAGAAATAGGAGCAGATGCAGAGGAAGAGGACTACGGGTAAGGTGTAGACGTTGGGTTTTTTCCAGGGGAAGAGAGAGGGCTTGGAGGGCTTGGAGGTTGGGTGGTATGGAGGGTCGTCGTTGGAAGCCATGGATTATGCTCGTTAAGTGTTTGATGATTTGTTTCGTGGGAAACAGAAAGAAATGGTTTGGAATTTAAAAAGGTTTAGAGTGGAGAGAAGTGGGAGGGAGGAGAGGTTAGAGAAATATAGGGGTGTGATGCAAGTTGGTGATGTCATGTGGGCGATGAGGTTTTTTGTATGGAAATTAATGGATTAGCCAGTGAAGGTTAATTTGGTTGTTTGTTTTTCTATATAAAAGAAAGAAAAGGGAATCTGCTGTCTGTTTTGGGGGCAGGTTCTTCTAAGGCTCTTGCTGCAGGACAACGGCGTACGTTTTTTTTTATTATCATGTCGTAAATTGTAATCTAGGTGGATCCTAGATGGCATTGGGTGTAAAAAGGGCAGTGAGATTCATTAACATTTTAAATTGTTTTTATAATAATATCCAATTCCTACCTTGTCCTGTGGGCATTAGGCTGGAAATATGCATGGAATTCCAAGTCCAAAGGGAGGCCCAACGAAAGCCACAACATTCCATCATAAACTCTATTAGCCATATTCATACGGGGAGCTTCTATAATGAGGGTTTATAGTGAGGATCCTATTTGAGGAGGCTCATCTCACCATCAAAATGGGTGTGGACCCCCCAATGCACCCCCATGTACTTTGTTTTTAGTTGTTGATAGTGAGATTTCACCTCCTCAAATAACCTCCTCACTCAACCTCCTCATTCTAGCCTCTCCAATTCATATGTGCGGGTGGGTCAAACTCAAACCCAATAAATTTCTTATACCACCAAGTGAAAAATTAAGGAAAAATACACCAAATATATAATATTGCAGTTGCAAGTTTAGAAAATAAATAAATTACTTAAAGAACCACTGAGTGAAAATTTAAGGAAAAAAAGAGAGAGAGGAGAACAAGCTCTCACAATGGAAATTAAAAAGTTGGCACAATCCAAATTGGGGGTCGATTCGTTAACGTCATCATGGTCTTAGCATCTTCTATGAAAGGTTGTGAAATGCTTTGAGTTTTGATGTTGTACACACCGATATCGTTAGGTCCCCAAGGTTTGAAATCCATTCTTATACAATAATGATCATGCGTGAAGTATATGCAATTCGGTTGACATCCATGTAAATACTTTAGAGCTATAACACATTGAACACTAACCTTAGTCTAACATGGTGCTGGAGCAGATTGAGTGATGCTGGAGCAGAATGGCTGCTGGAGCGAATGGCTGCGCAAGGTAAAGAAGCTCTTCTCCTTAGAAACCGATCCTTATAGCTATATTTCTGATGGGTGAATTTTCTGATTAGCTTTTGTTGTGTATCGGATCTAGGAGGAAGCCTTCTATTTATATGCATCTCTCTAAGTGTCCTGCCCATCAAGAAACACTTAGAGATATCCTTCATGCTATAGGTTTAATCTATTCCAATCCTTGTAGAACTAGGAACCCTTAAGCCTTCATTATCCTTCTTAAACACTGTTTAGAGGCTTCCTAATCGAGATAGGTTTTGAGTCCCTGATAAACAATAAGTCTTTGTAATCCTTAGTTGATTAGAAGATCACTTCAGTAGGTTTAATGTAATAAACCTTCTTACATTCTCCCACTTGATCAAATAATCAATTTAGACTTATTGTTCATCACTTAATGGCCATGTGGTACTCAAAATTCTCTTGTTCCTTTTATCAAGCCACTGTCATTTTGAAAATTCATAAGGGACTATCGAAGTACACTGGATATATAACATCCAAGACTTTTATAATCACATATATGAATTTGCAAAACACATAGGCTTCCAACTAGATTGAAAACCAGAACATGTTTAGTTTTACTGTAAGTGTGACAAAACCAAAACTGTTCTTTGCTCATCCTTCAAGACTACCAAGATCTTCTTTTAAACAAACTTTAATGACTCATTCATAGATTCAAACTAAGCAGAATGCTAGCATGATTACAGTTTGGTCTTTATTCTATTTGTCATTCATAACAGCAAATGCAGAACATTATATAAAAGTAATTCAATTTAGTCTGCAAAATCAAAACAGTCTAGATAAAACTAGTTAACAAAATCAAAACTGAAACATAACTGCAAGAACTCTAGCTCCCACTGACTCCCACTGACTTTAGGAATCGAAACTCAGCTGCAATCCCATGCTTGCCACATGCCTATGAAAAACATGATTAGGCAGACCTTTGTTTAAGGGATCTGCAATCATAAAATCTGTGCCAATGTGACTTAGAGCAGTCTCTCCATCTCTAATCTTTTCCTTTAAGAATAAAAACTTTAAATGCAAATGTCTCATTCCACTTGATCTTTTATTCCCTTGTGCAAAATACACTGCTGCTATATTGTCATTCCATAACTGAATTGGCATCTGTATTGAGTCTACAATTTTCAACATGGACATGAAATTCTTAAGCCACACAGCCATTGAAGTGGCTTCATAAACTGCCAGAAATTCTGCTTGCATGGTTGAGGTTGATACATACTGCCTGTTTCATACTTTTCCATGCCACTGGCTCCTGCAAACAGAAAAACAACTCCTGATGTGCATTTCTTAGTATCCTGACATCTTGCCGAAGTCTGGATTCTGCATATCCTTCCAGCTGCAAGTTATCAACCTTTCTATAGACCAATTTGTACTCTTTAGTTCTTTGCAAGTACCTTAATACTTTCTTACCTGCAATCCAATGTGCTTGGCCTGGATTACGCTGGAATCTGCCAAGAACACTTATGCAAAATGCCAAGTCTGGTCTGGTGCAGACTTGCGCATACATCAAACTTCCCACCAATGATGCATAGGGCTTATCCTTCATTTCTTCTCTCTCTTGCTCAGTTTTAGGAGACTGTTCACTGTTCAATTTATCACCTTTCGAAAAGGGAACATCACATCTTGTACAGTTTCCCATGTTAAACCTCTTAAGCACTTTCTCAATATATGCCTTCTGACATAAACCAATCATTTTTCTTTCTCTGTCCCTGCTCAGGGGGGGGCGCGTCGGTTTCCCGGTTTCAAACCAGAACCAGAACTGGTACTATTCATCTGGTCTGGTTTGGTCCGGTTTAGGCAAAAAAAATTTCAAAAACTGGCCGGTTTTTACCCTTTTCTGTCCCTTTCGTTTTGAACCGATTATTAATTTTTTATTTTTTTATTTTTATTTTTTAAAAAAATACTTTTTTTAATTAAAAAATTATAATAAATAACTTATTTTTTTGGCTTAAAAATTAACAAATAATCCAATTCATACATTTAGAAATTTTTTTAAGTTAAACTTGGAAAAATAGTGATTATAACATTTAAAATATAAGATTATATTTTAAAAATTTGTAAAAAAAAAAATATGACCGGTCCGGTGCGATGTAGTGTAAAACCAAAACCGGTTCGGTTCCGGTCCGGTCTAGTTTGTTGACTTTTTTGGTCAACCAGTTTTTTTTCCCTTTTTTTTTCACCGGTTTGGTTCGGTTTTCCTTCTCGATGCCCACCCCTAGTCCATGCTGATTTCTATTCCAAGAACGTAGTTTGCCTCTCCCAAATCACTCATATCAAAGTGGTTTGATAGCATTCTTTTAGTGTCATGCAACATGGACAGATTGCTACTTGCTAGAAGAATGTCATCTCCATATAACAACATGAAGATGAAATTCTTTCCATTGAATTTCATATAAATGCATTCATCCAATGGATTATCAATGAAGCCTTGGGACTTAACAACTTCATCAAACTTGAGATACCATTGTCGTGATGCCTGTTTTTAGACCATATATTGATTTCTGCAGCTTGCACACTAAATTCTCTTCCCCTTTTGAGGCAAAACCGTCCGGCTGCTTCATGTATATATCTTCAATTAGTTCTCCATTTAGGAAGGCTGTTTTAACGTCCATCTATGATGAAGAGGTAGATCAAAATGAGCAACTAAAGCCATTATAACTCTGAATGAATCTTTGGTTGATCCTGGAGAGAAAGTTTCATTGTAATCAACTCCCTCTTCTTGTGTGTAACCTTTTGCCACTAGTCTGGCTTTATACCTGTCTATTTGTCCTTGTGCATTTCTTTTGGTTTTATAAACCCACTTGCATCCTATAGGTTTGCATCATAGTGGCAGATTAACAAGTCTCCATACCCCATTTTTGCTCATGGATTCTAATTCAGATTCCATGGCTGCAGACCATTGTGAATTTTTGTTACTTTCCATGGCCTGCTTGAAGGTTGCAGGGTCTTCCTCAGTATTGATGCCATGCTCTGATTCTTGTAGGTAAACAAAATAGTCACTCGACAAGGCTGGCCTCTTAGGCCTTTGTGATCTTCTAAGTTGTGGGTCTGAAGCTTGTGTTGGTTGATCTGTTTGTATTTCTTCTGCTGCAGCTTGATGGTTTTCTTGTCCTTCTTCATTATTTCTTTCTTCATCCATCGGTGAAGCTTGGTTTTCTTCCAAAGCATCAAAAGGTAAAATAGTGACTTCTCTTATTTGATTTTCATCTGCAGTTTCCTTATTTTCCAGAACTTCATCAAACTCAAAATCTGCTTCATCTGATCCTCCCTCTTCTTCTTCAATAAAAACTGCTCTTTGTGTTTCCACAAATCTAGTGTTATTTTTAGGACAATAAAACCTATAACCTTTTGTCCTATCTGGATATCCTATGAAGAAACAGCTCACAGTTTTGGAATCAAGCTTCTTCTGCATAGGATTGTACAACTTTGCTTCTGCCTTGCATCCCCAAGTCCTTAGATGAGCCAAACTAGGCTTTCTTTTACACCAGATTTCGTAGGATTGTACAACTTTGCTTCTGCCTTGCATCCCCAACTTTGCTTCTGCCTTGCATCCCCAACTTTGCTTCTTGTTTGTAGCTTTGGTAGGAACTCTATTGACAAGGTAGTTTGCAGTTTTTAAGGCTTCTCCCCATAGAAAAATAGGAAGCTTTGCACAACTCATCATGCTCCTCACCATCTCTATTAAGGTTCTATTTCTCCTTTCTAAAACACCATTCTGCTGTGGTGTTCCAGGATTTGTGTATTGTGCAACAATACCCTCTTGCTGTAGAAAGTTTGCAAAGGGTCCTGGATTTCTTCCTTTTTCTGAACTTGCCATAGAACTCTCCTCCCCTATCAGATCTTACAACCTTTATCTTAGAATCTAATTGGTTTTCCACTTCTGCTTTGTAGATTTTAAACATTTCCAATGCTTTGGATTTTTCTGTTATGAGATACACATATCCATATCTTGAAAAATCATCTGTAAAGGTAATAAAATATCTGAAACCATCATGTGTATCAACTGGAAAAGGCCCGCAAATATCTGTGTGTATTATCTCAAGTAGTTTCTCACTTCTTATTGCCCATTTCTTTATGAGATTTGTCAATTTTCCTTTTGCACACTCAATGCATATTTTATCTTGTTCATGGTGATTAAGTGGTGGAAGGATTAACTCTTTGCTTAACAGATTCATTCTTTCTTTCAAGACATGTCCAAGTCTCTTATGCCATAGTGTGAAGGATTCTGTATTACAAGGCTGTTTCGAACTTAACATATTTATCATCTCTGTATTTTGATTTGGCAATTTGCAGCTCAAACGAAACATTCCATCAATCAACAATCAATTACCAATAAAACTTTTATTTCTAAAAATGGAAAAACCAGACTCATCAAACTCAAACTGTAAGTTTGATTTTACAAGCTTGCTAACTGATAATGACAGGACCCGCACAGAAATTCGTCCGAACCCGAGACGAATCTTGTGGAAAATTCCGACATCTTACCGATGTCGGGCCCACTTACTAAAAACCAGACTTTCTGCCGAAAATTCGCAGAGTCTCCCCTGTAAATTGAACATTCCCCAAAAATTTCAACCTGCATAAAAACACATTTTAAAAACATCAACTGGCAGCATGCACAAGTTAACAACATGCAATCACATAATAGGCCTTCGGCCTTCAGATAATTCAAATCCAAACCATACATGATCTCAAACAATTATACGATCACTCCCAAACCTCATTAAACCGGATTCAAATTCATTAACCCCATCAAAAATCCAATCACACATTCAGAATCGATCAAACCTTTTAAACGCACTAATATTCCGCGGCTGCACCTGGTGAGACCCCAGGCTGCCTACGTACCCTTGGACAATGGATCAAGCCACACGTAGTTCTCATCATCAATGACCATAACTCCAATTCCGAACAAAATACAAAATGAACACATTATCAAATTCTTCCCTTTATATCAATTCAATCCCGCAACCATACCATATCCAAGGCGTATGTTGCCGTACAACACTTCCCAATCCAGTGCTCAAGCATTCATACATGTACAAGCTCACAAATCTCAAACTAAAATCAAACCACATATACATATGTGTAATATAATAACACCCACCTCTCACCATCATCATGTACCAGGGGAAACAATCCAACAGGGGATTGTTGACTAGCTCACACTTATCCGCTCCTCAAACGTCCATGTGGCTAGGGATGAGTTGTCCAACTGGGGGCTGATACTCTAACTAGTCCGTACGGACGAAGAATCAAGACCCGTACGTCTGAAAAACGGTCCTACGCGCGCGCAGACTACCCCGTTAAGGGTCTCAGCGACACCCCGTTAAGGTATGCCCCGAGTTCCGACATTTCCAAGTATCCCACATTTCCATTTCCATAATCCAATTACAAATCCAGGGGGAGGTACATATGATGATGCACATCATGTACTGGGGGAAACAATCCAACATGGGATTGTCAACTAGCTCACAATTATCCGGCCCTCAAATGTCCATGTGGCTAGGGATGAGCCGTCCAACTGAGGGACTGATACTCTAACCATATCCATTAAGGGTCTACACGCCTGGAAACCGTCCTACGCGCGCAGACTACCCCGTTAAGGGTCTACAATGACACCCCGTTAAGGTATGCCCCGGGTTCCGACATTTCCAAACCATATCCATTTCCATGTACCCCATGTCCGTATCCACCGTTTTCCAAATATCATCATCCAAGAGGGGAGGTACGTATGATGGTGGAGTTCGTAACCTTTATAACCATATCTTAAAATGATATTTCCTTCCTTAATTCAATTGTTCCAAACCTCTATACATAGTATAGACAACAAACTCTCAAGTATATTCTATATCCAGGGGGTGCCTAAGGTAGTGCTAATAGCACTCAAACTGACATTCTAACTCACATCTCTCCTCATCTCACAACCACATCCCAAGTACCCCACACATATTAAACAAACATAGCACTTTCTCGAGTATTGTATATATACAAGTCCAGATACTAGAATATGTCAAAACTTACATATATCACAAATACTACAAAGATAATAAATTCAACCAATAAATATAAAATGAACTTCAATAAACTATTACATTCATATGTAATACTTCCATCACAAAATCATGTCATTTATTTCCAATAATCATAACCGAGTCCCAAGACTGACTTTCACCACCCAACAATTCGAGTATCTCATACTCGTCCATTTCATAATTTTCATTATCAAATAATATCCAAGAATTTCATAAAGAAAAACTAAACATTCTTGAAGACAAACTTCCACTTAAATATTAATATTCAAAACCGAGACCCTAGACTCTCTCTCAAGGTTATTCTAATACTTTCCGAAGGGTAAACAATCTCGGAAGACTCATGGTCAACCGAGAATCAAACTGTCCAAACTTGGTCAACCGGGCCCGCGGGGCCCACGACCTCCATTTTACGATCCAAAAGTTCCTATGGGTTTCACAAGGGATAGGATACACGTCCCACAAGTTTGGTCCAGATTGGACGATTAGATCGTGTTCGCGATCGCACGATTTTGGACGGTTATCGTAAAACACAAACTTTAACTATTTAAATTCGGAACATCCGAGTTCCGATTCTCAATCCGCGAATTCCTACACGATCCTAGGAATACCTAAATCAACATATATTAAGTGGGAAGCGATCCAACGGTTCTAACATATCGAACCCGGAAATCACACAATATGTAAAATCCGTTCGGGGTTCAAACGTTATCCGAATTGAGATCCGTAAAATTCTACGGGCTCGTGACAACCACGAGATCATTTTAGGATAAAAATGTCTCTCTGCTACAGTGTCTATGCGCCGCCACATGCGCCAGCGCGCGTGGGTGTCCAAAGCCATAACCACTCGCCGGAAAAACTTAACATTTTGACTCCAAACTCCTACCCTAAGTAATACACCTAATTTGGAGTCACTTTTGTTCTTGGGCGAAGGCCAAAAAGTGGCCGGAAGTGGCCGAAATTGATGCAATCCGGCCAAACTTAAATTCGAAAATCGAACTACCTACGCTCAAAATTGATGCAATCCTACCCAACCAGCAGCTAGTTCATGAAAAATAGGTGGAAATCCATACCTTACACGTCCAATTTGGTGGAGAAATGAGGGAGAACGAAGCTTTGGAAAATCTGTCCAAAACCACCCAATTTTCTGGGTTTTCCCGGGCTGGAGCTGCCTGCGACCCAGGAGGAGGACTGGGGTTTAACGGCGGGGATGCGCCGGTCATTTTGGGTCCGGTCCCGGCCGGTGGCTGCCGGAGATGGAGGTGGCGACGGTGAAACCGTCGCTCCTGGAGAGACCCGGGGGGGGGGGGCTCGCACGGGAGGGAGAGAGAGGGAGAGAAATTCTGGTTTTAAAACCAGTTTTTCAAAATTACAAATTTGCCCCTCCAAGTATTTAGATCGTACTTTTCTCGTTATAACTCCGATCTGAGCCCACTACGTGTCTACGGACTCGTTTCGACGTGCTCTACGCACCGGTACAATCGAAATTCCCAAATTCCGTCCCGAACTTAAAATGACCTTTTTGACCCTTTTTATATTAAATAATATTTTAAAATTTCAAAAATCTTAATTAATTCAAATCATTTTATTTTATTGTTTACTCCAATTTATTTCCTCTTAATTTAATTATTTTACTTATTTTTAGGGCCGGGATGTTACGGATAATAAATTCCTTGTCATAGAAGGAACATAAACGACATCAACTAATTCCAAAATAAAACCTGACTCCAATTCAAGACTAGCTAAACCAACAAAATCTACTCTAACTCTTTCTCCATTTCCCACGAACACCTTCAAGTCATCCTTGTTTGGCACCCTCTTTGTTTTGAATCCCTGCAAAGAGTTAGTTACATGAACTGTTGCACCACTGTCTAACCACCATGAATTAGATAAAACTTCAACTGTATTAGATTCATAGATTACAGAGATATTTTCATGCTTACCTTTTCCCTTTTGCTTCTCTAACCAACGTTTGTATCTCCTGCAATCTCTTTTTAAGTGTCCAAACTTTTTGCAAAAGAAACACTTTAGACCTATTGGACCCATCCCCTTTGCAGTCTCATCTTTCTTTTGCTGCTTATCTGCATTCTTGTTTTTGGTCCATTCTCTTGATTTGAATTTAGTATCCTGCACGAAATACACTTGTTCTTTGCCTTTGTCCTTTCTAATACTTTGTTCTTCCTGCACACATATACCTATCAAATCAGCAACTGACCATATCTCCTTCTTGAGCAATATAAGTAGTTTTCAGTTGTCTAAAAATGCTAGGTAGAGAGTTAATGGCAAAGTGCACCATCATGGTCTCATCCACATTGACTTTCAGGGCTTTCAGCTTATTTCCTATCTCAACCATGTTCAGAATGTGAGTCCTTATGCAGCCTTCTCCATTGTATTTCATATCTGGCAGCTGACTCATGAGTGTGCCTATTTCAGCTTTCTGGATCCTTGGAAATTTTCTGCAATAGCTTCCATGAATAGCTTAGCATTCTCAGTTTTGATAATACTGCCTCTGACCTCTTTCTGAAATAGACCTCCTCATGATCAGAATTGCCATTTTGTTGGCCTTAATCCACTTTGCATATTTAGTTTTAGTCTCAGATGCATCACTCGCAGGGCACTGATAGAGCTTCATCAGGAAGAACCATCTCATAATCCAGAAGTCCAAGGGCAATTTCCACATCTTCTCTCCATTTCTTATAATTTGAGCCAATGAGAGTTCGAAATCGAGTTATGATTGACTGTACATGTTTAGAACAAAATAAGTACTGTAAATATATATACAACTTTCCCCAGAACTTTAATCAAACATACTTAATCACATCTTTGGACAGTGAATCAAGCATGCTTATTGACATGGAAAACGAATAGATGTGAATATCCTGAGCAAAAGATCTTCTACATCTTTAGACAGAAGAAAACCTTTAACTAATCCATATCTATCCATGTCCCATGTTCGATCCACCATGATACAAGACATATCAAACAACTTACATCTTTGGACAGAAAGCCTTTCGATATGTTTTGCATCATGGCGCAAATTCTGATCATAAAACCTTGAATACAGTGATCATACAATGGTTGAGTTGCTTTGGCTTACTCAATCACTGCACAACAACTGTAAGCGATGATCTGTAGAAACCGTCAAGAACATGATAAAGTTCATACTTTATACCTGTTATCATGTTCATACTTTATAACTTAAAACTTTCAGTTATTTCTCTTAATTTTCCTGCATGATTTTTGATAGGTAGAACATGATATAACTCAAGCTCTGATACCACATGTAAATACTTTAGAGCTATAACACATTGAACACTAACCTGAGTCTGACATGGTGCTGGAGCAGATTGAGTGATGCTGGAGCAGAATGGCTGATGCTGGAGCAGAATGGCTGCGCAAGGTAAAGAAGCTCTTCTCCTTAGAAACCGATCCTTATAGCTATATTTATGATGGGTGAATTTTCTGATTAGCTTTTGTTGTGTATCGGATCTAGGAGGGAGCCTTCTATTTATATGCATCTCTCTAAGTGTCCTGCCCATCAAGAAACACTTAGAGATATCCTTCATGCTATAGGTTTAATCTATTCCAATCCTTGTAGAACTAAGAACCCTTAAGCCTTCATTATCCTTCTTAAACACTGTTTAGAGGCTTCTTAATCGAGATAGGTTTTGAGTCCCTGATAAACAATAAGTCTTTGTAATCCTTAGTTGATTAGAAGATCACTTCAGTAGGTTTAATGTAATAAACCTTCTTACAATCCATAATCGTTTGAAGCCACAGCATATATTGAGGAATTATCACCCACGAAAATAGCAACATCACCCAAATTATTTATCTCAATCCAGTCACACTTGACGAAACTGAATTCAAAAACTTTGAATTCCATTGTCTCGCGTTTAGAGTCATCGTCCCATGTAGTATACCTCTCAACCATTAGCAAGTCTTTCTCATTTAAAGCCACGAGATATTTTCTTCTCAGACGTTTGTTCCGTATTGTCAGCCTTCGACTCCACATTGCATTTGAATTGATCAACACTGTCAAAAGATAATAGATTTCCCCACCTATCAACAGCATAAAATTTATCTCTAATTGGAACAACTTCTTGAATTAAGCTCCACCTTTCATCAACCTAAGTCCATGTCGTGTCTTTCCCAGGTCTAATAAAAGCCAACCGACAAAACTCCTCATATATGACCAAAACAATGTAATCATTTGCATTTAATATTGGGTCTGCTGAAATTGTAGCTTTGAAAACGAAATAGTTAGTTTTTGAAAACCAGTGGCGACTCATAGGTTGAGGGTTTAGTGGAGGAAGGCAAATGATCGAATTTTCCTTCTTTATCCTCCCTTTAACCCTAAAGAATGGATTTATTAGGGTTACTACAAGATCCTTATCCACAAATATTAACCACTCTTTTGGAGAACCACAAAATCGCTTATTCGGGATTTTTAGTTGCAAATTTAGGACCTTGTCTTCCTCGACGTTGTACAAACTCCATGTACCTCTTTTTCTGGTTTGAAGCAAAAGCATTGGGGTTGTCATCTTAGCACGTCGACTTTTATTATGCTTTGCTCAGAATGCCATGATGCACAAACAATGTTGAATCGCAAATAGTCTGATAGTAACATTAGTCTCTCTAAAATTGAATCTAAAAGATTCTGAGGTAAATTTGCCCAATCTGAAAAGACAAAAGAGAAAACAAGTTCAATTAGAGCATAGTATTATGATGAACTTATTCTTGACCACATGTTTATGAAATAACAATTCAAATCATCCATGTATAAATAATAATAAGAAATTAATTTTTTCAGTCGTGTTATTCACTACATAGAGGGTACCTATTTTGCAGCATATTTGACCGAAAGGCGAAAAAAGGACCTTTTCCGTGTTTGTATATAATTTGTGTATAATAAAGAATTTTTTTTTACTTTCTTTTCCTTTTTCTAATACACGTTTTTATTTCAAGTAATTTTCTTCAAGATGCATAGGAGTTACGGATTTGATGGCAATATTAATATATAACTGGTTTTGGGTTGGAACCTCAACTTCCTTCAGATGTCATGAATCTAAATGAATTATGCAAAATCGAGATCAAGTTTGAACAGTTGATCTCAAAAACATACTTGAAGCCATACTTTGACATGACCACAATAGTTTGTTTGCCTTCTAAGAAAACATACCTGAAGCCATACTTTCAACCCCAAAACAAGATGCTATTGTAGTATTGTTGTTTTGGTGACAAAGCCCGCCCAGAAGATACTTTCAAACCCTACTACGAATGGGTAAGCATAAATGAGCCCTTTCTCCTTTGCATTGGTCTGGCAATGAGTAACCCAATCAAATTCTGAGTCCAAATTGACTATCACATCTGGAAGAAATAAATCTTCCTAACAACAGAAATCAATTGTGATAATTAAGTTTTTGTGCTCGGTTGATCATAATCTAGTTAACATTTTTTCACGACAAAGAGGCATTCCAATATATAAGTCCATGGAGATTGGCATATCATGACATTGGATTTTTAGACATTTGGTTAGCTATGATCTTTTCCAGATCACTTTCTAATACTCACAACACAAATTGAAACTAGGGATAGAAACTAGGAAACTGGTGTAAAATTATTAATTACCAATTTAGTTGAGCAAAAATTGAATATCAAATCATGACACAAGTTTGGTTGGTTTTGATGAAGGCATATTGAAGTGTATTTATACTTATGCATTTAATTGTCCTAATTTCTGATTTTGCACAATAATTTTCTTTTGTTGTTGCATTTTTCTGGAAAATTGCTGCACCTAATTTCCTGGAATAGTATGTTTGTAGTTTTCATTGAGTGGACCATGTGGCTTTTTTTTTTTCCATTTTTCGTTTAAAATGAAGCTGTGAGTTGCACATCCATTTAGTGCTTAGTTATGACTCTCAGCAGGTCTCTCTCTATATCACATTAGTTGTTTCATATCTCTTGCCTATAAACAGAGGCATAGTGAGACTAATTGAAACAGAGAGAGAGAGAGAGAGAGAGAGAGGCAAAGGCTGAGAAAGAGGTGAAGAACATATATATATTTTTTGTTTCTTACAAACTCTCTTTTCATTTCATTTTGACTGAAACATGTCTTTGTTTTTCATGTTCACAGATATGGAGTCCTCTAAGCATGTATGTTACCTTTGTAAGAACACATTCTGTTTTATGAATGGCCTGCTGGAGCATGGTGTTGGAAATCCCTCCTTAGTGGAGTCAAGGAGTGCAGCAACTCACGTGGGCATGCTGTTAAAGGGAGGAAACAAGGCATGTGGAGCAGCTGGAAAAGAGAAATTTGTGGGCTGCTGAAGGTGCATGGCTCGAGGCTTCTTTATGAGCCTTTGTGCATGTGGGCATGTGGCTGGTTTGTTGGCATGTGCGTGGGGCTGATTTTGGAGAGAAAAATCAGCCATCATTTATTAACTATTAAATGGGCACGAAAGGAGAAAAGGTGCGGCTGCTTTCTTGGTGGTTGAATAATGCTTTGCATTATCTTTGCTTTTCCTATTTAATAAGGAGGCTTGGCAGAGAGAATGTGTGTGCTTGTGTTGCACCAAAGAGCGAGAGAGAGAGAGAGCACGACAGAGAGAGAAATGTGAGGGAATGGACTGCTTGTGAGATGCAAGCAAGCAGTCACATTATTCTTGTATTTGTATCTTTCTTATGTTATAGTGAAGGTGGTGACTCTCCGGGGATGTAGGCAGGTTTTTGCTGAACCTCATAAATTCTTGGTGTTCTCTCATGTATTTACTCATTGTCATCTTTCGCTTATTTGTTTGTATATTTCTTCCATCGGGGTATGCCATGACGGGTGGGGAAATCGGTGTTTTCCCCAACAAGTGGTATCAGAGCTTTGGTTCGGTGATCACGGTTCGTATGATTGCGGATTCGTCATGGTGGAAGGATTTGTTTCACAAGATATGGTGGAGTATGTTTGATGGAAGATGGAAGCCGGAGAAGATGACGGTTATGAGTGACTGTCAGGAGATCTAGTGATCACAGCAGGTCTAGATCGGGAAAGACAGTGAAAACTGCAGGAGTAGCAGTGAAGGTATAATTCTTGGAGAAGTTTCTCACAATCTCCAGGGATGACATTTCTTCTTGTGGGTATTAAATTCGGGTGGTATGCACTTTAGGTGGTGTGATGTTTGTCCCACAGTTGCAGAGAATTTAATATCCTTGAGCCACGAGACTCCAGGAGCTGCAGGAATTTTGTTGCAGGGGGAGCTCTGAAAAATCACATGTGGCTGGTTGCATGATCCTAGCAAAGGAAGAAGAATATGGTGGTGTGTCGTCTGTATGTTTAGATCTCGATGGGGTTGTTGCTGGAAATGGGGCTAGCTGACAAGTTTCCAGGTTGAAGACGATGGTGAGAAGAAAGTCCTGCTGGTGAAGGGGATAAATTCGAGATCCCTCTTCGGAGTCAACTGTTGATTGTTGCTCGGTTTAGCTGCACATGGTATTGGCTGGTTTTGAATCAGGGGGAGCTAGGATAAAAATGTCTGATTCGGTTATGTGTAGCTGGTACAAAGAAAAGCCAATGAATTGTCTGTGGTATTTACAAGCAGCATCTCGGGTTTGAGATGGACTTCAGGATTGAAGTGTTGACACTAAGTCGGGATGGGGGAGATTGTTGGAAATCCCACCTTAGTGGAGTCAAGGAGTGCAGCAACTCACGTGGGCATGTTGTTAAAGGGAGGAAACAAGTCATGTGGAGCAGCTGGAAAAGAGAAATTTGTGGGCTGCTGAAGGTGCATGGCTCGAGGTTTCTTTATGAGCCTTTGTGCATGTGGGCATGTGACTGGTCCCTTTGTTGGCATGTGCGTGGGGCTGATTTTGGAGAGAAAAATCAGCCATCATTTATTAACTATTAAATGGGCACCAAAGGAGAAAAGGTGCGGCTGCTTTCTTGGTGGTTGAATAATGCTTTGCATTATCTTTGCTTTTCCTATTTAATAAGGAGGCTTGGCAGAGAGAATGTGTGTGCTTGTGTTGCACCAAAGAGCCAGAGAGAGAGAGAGAGCACGGCAGAGAGAGAAATGTGAGGGAATGGACTGCTTGTGAGATGCAAGCAAGCAGTCACATTATTCTTGTATTTGTATATTTCTTATGTTATAATGAAGGTGGTGACTCTCCGGGGATGTAGGCAGGTTTTTGCTGAACCTCGTAAATTTTTGGTGTTCTCTCATGTATTTACTCATTGTCATCTTAAGCTTGTTTGTTTGTATATTTCTTCCATCGGGGTATGCCGTGGAAATCGGTGTTTTCCCCAACACATGGGAAAGCCATTCATCGTGAAATATATGAGAGGAAATTTGAGTGCAAAAGCTGCAAAAAAATCTTCTTCAACAAAATGGACAAGAATCAGCACAAATGTAAGCCAGCTGGCATGAGATGGGTGCGTATTCGTCGTCTAAGTTTATCTTAGGTTTATAGTTTATTCTGGTGGGATATAAGATAATGGCAGAGAGGTGGTGGTGTTCTAGTGGTTTAAGTAAAGTAGTATAAATGGTTTAACATTGATTGTATTGTTTGTTCATGGGAGCTTCAATACTAGCCTCCAAGTAAATGGTTCAGCATGACCGAATTTATCAGAGCTGAAACATAATATTTATGGTTATCTGTTTGTTTTTGTGTTTGTGTTTGTGTGCGTGCATGTATCGAATTGAAACTGGACAATTTGTTTCTAGTTTACTTCTTTTGATCTATAATATACCCATTACTTAAAACACTTGAATTAAAAATTCAAGCATACCACCCATGTTCGATTTTTGAACTCACACTAGAACATTACAAACCAAAAGAATCAAAACCCAGAAAGGCAAACAAAAAGTATAATCTGATCGAGCTTCCGAGGCATGGAGTCAAGGTAGTCCCTCGCAGAGCGAAAGGTAAAGGGATGGTGCTCTTGTTGCTCTACAATTAATATTAGCCTTCTTCTTCGTCTGTCTTAATTAAACTGCTCTGCTTCAAAGCCGAAAATACGATAGCACCATTGACTGCTCTGCTCTGTATTAAAGGGATCATGCTTTAAATTGTTTCCTTTGTTTCTTTAATAAGGAAGTTATTGAAAAATACCTATTCTAGAGCAACAATAATGCAAACAAGAACAAGAGTTTGAAGCTGAAGAGCACCAGTGATGAGTGAAGTGACCACGAATGTCCAAGGTTAGGTTAGGACCATATTCTACATCTTCCATCCTGATCATTTCTCACATAGTTTCAGTGAAATTCGATACCATTATTTCCACAGTAAAATTCTTAACTTATATACTTTTTCACGTATTCACATATTCAGTTAATGCTTATTCCTTATGCATGAGAGAAATAATATGTGCGGATTTGGGTCAAAACTGGACACTTCATCAAATCCCAAACCAACTTCCATGATTTCCATTGGCGCCAGCCTTGAGCCCACCAATAGGAGAAGCCTTGATTGAGATGAGCCTGAGACATGGGCCCATGCCATTGTACGGATGGAATCCAATATGGCAACATCTGACTTTAGTGACTAGTCATCAAATCATCACACTCTAAAATCCCTTCATTTTGCATGCATCGCACTTTTATGAAACTTGAATCACTGCAAGATTTTTGTATGCATAATCTGGTCATTTGTATACGGATTATATTTCCACAATGGTTTTGTATATGTCTTTAATCAAATTATATCGATTTTACTTGTATAGTTGCGGAAAATATAAAAACACCAAATATCTAAAAGTGTGCAGTTACAAGTTTAGAAAACAAACAAATTACTTAAGAACCACTCACTGAAAAAAAAAAAAAAAAAAGGAGAGAAGAGAACAAGCTTTCACAACGGAAATTGAAAATTTTGGCACAATCTAAATTGGGGTCGATTAGTCAACTTCATTATGGTCATATCATCTTTTGAAAAATAGTTTTTTCTGCAATTTTAATTGTAAATCGAGGAAATTGTCATCCATCATGTTGTATAAATTCCATGTACCTTTTTTGGCAGTGTGAATCAAAAGCATGAGAAAAGGATGCCTTTGATTATCTTTTGCTACACAATACCATGACATACAAATAACACTAAACCGAATATAGTCTGATGGTGACACTAATATCTTTAAAATTGAGTACAAAAGGTTGTTAGGCAAATTTGCCCAATCTGAGGAGATGAAAAAGAAATTCAATTAGAGAGACCATATTTATGTAAAATACATATTATATAATGGACAAATTGTAAAACCACATAATGCTTTGTACGATACATAATGAATTGGGATATCATGTCATGCATCTAAGTGAAGTAAGCAAAATAAAGATCAAGTTTGAACAGAGATGTACATAATTTGATGTATGCATAATTAAGATATCATAATACCAGGAACGAGAGCAAAAAGAGACAAAAACCCTAAATCTCTAAACGCTCCCAACCCTTCAGCTTGCCGCATCCTGGGGGGGAGGTGGTCTGCCCCTCCTCCTCTCCCCTCCTCCTCCTCCTTTGTCCTTCTTCTTCCCCCCTCTTCCTTACTATTCCTCTCTGTCGTTTAATATCTCCTTGGTTTGGTTTTGCCCCTTTTTCTTTTACCGTTTCCCCCTCACCCTCTGTGGTGATTTGCCTCACCCTCTGTGGTGATTTTCCTCCTCACCCTCTGTGGTGATTTTACCTCACTGGAAATTAGCCCAAAGTTTCCCTCCCTCCCTAAACTATCCTCCTCACCCCTTTCCTTTGCTGTTACTGTTGCCTTTTCTTTTCTTGTTTTGCAAGGAGTGTGTGGTTGGGTGTGGGTGACTGCTTTGTTCTGCTCCTTTTTCTGGAGCTACTGTGAGTTTGCTTGTGTTTCAGTGGCTGGGGTGTTTTGTCCCCTGTTGTTGCCGGCGGTTTTGTTTTGCTCTGTTTGTTTTCTTTTGCAGGTTTCAGTCTTGTTTCAGGCTGGATTTCTTTCTGCTCTACCTGGAGATGCAAGTGCTTGCTTCTATTATGCTTTTTCTCCTCCGATTCCTTGCGGCGTTGTCTCGATGTTGGATCTTCTCCACCGTGTTACGTTCTGGTGCGTCTCTCCTCAGTAATACTATTGCTGTTGAGGATGCTTTTAAAGTGCATTTGGCACTTACCCCTCGGATTATGGTAGCGCTCTCTGGAGCTGTGATGGCGTATCCATCACCATCTTCCTCTCGGTTCTTTGGCTTCTGTGACTTCTCTGGTGATTTGGGTCTTGCGTTGGGTGCCTTGCCAATTGGTTATTGGTGGTGCGGCATTCCTCAGTTGGTTTTCTTTTTATTTCTTGGCTTTTGTTGTGTTTTGTTTTGTTTTGTAATTTGACTGGGTATGAAACTTGGTTCTAGCCTTGAACTGAGGTCTAGCTGCTTCTACCTAGTTCGTGTATTTCTGGCTTAGTGTGCAATCTATCCCGTTTTGATTTCTTTGAAACCAAACTTTGACCCAAAAAAAAAAGATATCATAATACCAAAAACTGACATGAACAGAATAGTTTGTTTTTAAGAAAACATACCTAAAGCCATACTTTCAAACACGTGACGAGAAGATTTTGTTATTTTGGTGAGAAAGACGGGAAGATGAAGATTGCATGTTGCAGGTAAAACTGAGAAAGCCCGTCAATTTTATATACAATTCTTTCTTTGTAACTCCCTAAGAGAGTAAGAGAAGGATTCTTTTTCTGGTCAAAGAGTACGAGAAGTAGTATAATTATACCTCGTGGAGTCGTGGTATTGGTAACTCCTTAATGGAGAAGGATTGTAGAAAATTAGATCAAACACTCAAAACTAGTAGGGTTTATTAGTTTTGTCTAGGAATTAAGCATAAATCAATGCAACATCAGCCCCTAAAGATGTGGAAATACTAAACAATTCAAATTTTATCTGCGTGTGAATTTTATGTCATATGTCATCTGCGCCACTCTTGTTTGTTTTTCCTTTCCTCATTCCCATCTAGCTTTTGTCAGCGAAATTAGCTAATTAACAATTCATTGCCTTTGTATCTCACTAAATAAATCACTTGTCCATGGTCTTTGTGATAAATCAATATGTAATTAGTGTTTTATCACGACAAAATCCTTTTGCATTTATGGCTAGATCCACTCGTGCAGCTTATTATGAGAGCGAGAGCCAGTCAAATATATAAGTCCATGGAGATGGGAGTAACCTGACATCTGAATTTTGAAGGATTTGGTTAGTCATCATATATATATATATTCTTTATCACTTTCTAATTTACGCAAATAAAATCCTGGAAATAATATGTTTTCAGTTTTTACTGACTCGTATTTGACTAATGTAAACTAATTTCACTTTGAATGGGCAGCAAGTGCTTTGCAGCTGGGAGAAACGGAGTATTTTCCTCTGTAAATAAATTCTGCATGAAACGGTGGTGATGGGAAATAATATGCAAACTGCCCGTTCATATGAAGACGAAGTGTTTAACACGTACTTTTATGGTGAACACAACACTCCCACAGCCATATGGACTCCTCCTCCAAATCAGGTACTTAATCGAAATAAAATAAAATAGACATGAAAAAGATAAGGATCACTAATTAGCTTATAATTAAAAATTATATTTCAGAAAGTATATGCTGCTGCTGCTGATTATATATATGTATACGATATACAGGAGGTACCCATTGTTGCTTTTCAGAACGATGAATCTCTGGCTATAGCCCTGCATTTGGAGGAAATGGGGGATGACTTTCAGAATTTGTCCATGGAAGAAGCACCCCGTTGGGTAATATTAATCACTTTATTTTCTCTTAATTAGGATGCTCTTCTTTTCTATAGATAATAATAATTGGTTTTCTTTTTTCTTTTTTCCTGTGCTAAAAATGCAGGCTGGAAACCAAGATAATGTGGATCCAGATGGGATGAGTTATGAGGTAGGTCCTCCACCAGCAAACAGGGCCGGCTCCTTGTGAAAATCTATATATATGTAGTGTTATAATATATATATATATATATATATATATGTGTCACTGGCAGGAATTGCGAAGATTAGAAGAATCTAGTGGCAGTGTGAGCAAAGGGCTACCAAAAGATGTTATATCCCGGTTACCAACTCATAAGTACAAGCCACCACCAAAGAAAAAGGGAAATTCTACAGATGAAAATAAAGAGTAAGAGTTTCTAATTCGTGTCATGTGTTTTATTGTATATGCAGAAATACATATAAAAATAATAATAGATGGTGTTTGTGTTGGTTGAATAATGAATATATATTATATAAAGCTGCGCAATATGTTTGATGGAGTATAAAAAGGGAGAAGATCTCATCACTTTGCCCTGCTTGCATCAGTATCATAAGAAATGCATCCAAACATGGTTGGCAAACGAGAAGGTGTTTTTCTTTTTCCAGTCTCTTTAATTTCATGCTTCTTCTGTCTGTCCTTTGATATATAACTAATATTCTCTCTTTTAAAGGCTTGCTGCATCTGCAAAAGGGAGGTAAGCCTTGACTAGACCCATGGATGCTTGCCTTGCAACTTGCATGGAGGAAATAACAGTCGCTGCCCGCTCAAAAAACATTTATTTTTCAACTTTTTTTTATAATTTTTTGTGCTCGCAACTTTAGATTAAATCCATTCTATATATGTACTCATCCTATCAATAAAAGTTTTTATATTTCGATAAATAAAAAAGCGTACATACACACGCCTTAGTGGAATAGAATTGGAATCATCATGGGATGAGCGGAGCCACTCATGGATCAACAGTGGCCATGTCGCCCCAAAGTTTCATACACATGTAACATGCCATTGCATATACTGTTATACATATTGCAAGAAAACTCTCATATTTCAAACACATGTAACCTAATCTCTTTCTTTCTTTGCTCTCTCTATCCAAATCATTTTTAGAAATTAGGATTAGGATCGTATATGAATGAATGGATGGTCTGTACTTTGTCATGATGCTGACTTAGCAGCGCCAAAGCGTACCTAGCTAGAGTGAGACTGCTTACTACTTATATAAGCATGATTCATGTGAACAAGTGGATGATGTCCTCACTTGCTATATTAAACTTTTTTTTTTTGGTTGAAATTATTAATTATATTAATGTCTCTTATAGTTATAGCTAATTTATTTCTGTAATGCATGCTTGTTGGTTGCTTTATGATTTCTTTATCTGTAGAGCCTTGAAACACAATTAATTGACGGAGCATGAGGGAGGGACCAAGCAGTCCCTACCTTTAGGAAACAAATTTATATTAATTCATGTGTTTAGGACATTACTAGAAATATTAATAA
The DNA here is from genome assembly GCA_018703695.1 of Prunus fruticosa. NCBI lineage: Eukaryota > Viridiplantae > Streptophyta > Magnoliopsida > Rosales > Rosaceae > Prunus > Prunus fruticosa. The sequence goes on along the minus strand of CM031918.1, from coordinate 57,036,166 downwards.
AGTTTCCTAACTCAATGATTCATTTAAACGACGGGGGGGGGGGGGGCTGGCTTTCCTTTGAGACTTTGGATCTCCTTAACCTAACATTATTAATATTATACGAACATAATTTCTTCAAAGCATGTGGTTGGGTTTGATTTATATTCACACACATTTTACCAATTTTATTTTCATAGCACAAGGGCCAAAACACAAGTCTTCACGGTTGGTACATAAATGCAAATTAATCAAGCACAATCATTCAAAGGTCGAGAAGCATAAAAATCTTACCCATGTGGAAAACATTTGCTTCCTCTCTCTCTCTCTCTCTCTCTCTCTCTCAGGTGTCCATAAAATTAATTATCACATGACGTGCAGATTAGCCACGCGTAATTCCTATTAATAAAAGGATTACAAGAAAATAAATTGAGTTTAATCATTTTGTTAATGGTACGTGTGAATACCACACTGGGCCACACGAGGAGAAAGTAGGGCAGATAAAACATGAGACTTACTTTAATTTAAGGCTTTTTATCACAAATGGTCCCTTAGGTTTACAAAATTATCGCATTTCGTTCCTAACGTTTTTTTGTGACACTAATGGTCCCTAAGGTTACTCTTCACACATCAAAATGGTTCATCCGTTAGCTTACGTCAAATTTTCTGTTAAGTAACTGACGTGGCACATGTGTGAAGCCCACACATCCAATAGGCTTTAAATAAAATATATTATATTATAAATATTTTTAAACTTAAAATCCAAAACAAAACAAAAAAAAAACCTGTACCTCCTCTGCCGGCGCCTCGCACCCACCCTCGCAGACCCACTCTGCCTCTCTCTCCCTCCTTTTCCTTCCTTCTCTTTCTCTCTCTCCCTCATCTTCTTTGATTTTTACAGGCTGATCTACCATAGCTTGATGTAGTTTCTGCATCTACCATAGCTTGATGAAATAAACACTTAGGTCCTTTTTTGTTTGAAAATCAATGAAACCCACAACCAAGGAAGATCATTTGCTTCAGTTTTTACCCAGAACCTGTCTCTCTCAGCATTGGAACCAAGATCGGGCTTGGCATAGTTGCAGTACACTTGGGTCCTTTTTTGTTTGACCAAAACCTGCAAATCATTTCCATTTTAAAAGGTCAGTAATTTGTTTAATTTATTTGTTTCTTAATATAATGGCTCCGACATAAATAAATTGTTGTGCAAATATAGTGTCTGATTCATCATATAATTTTTCTTTCTTTCTTTTTTCACGTTTATAATCCTAATAGAGTGTCATGTTTTGTTTTGATGTGATAACCTTGTTCAGCTCAAGAATTGGAGAAAGATGTACTTGGTTCATCAGCTAATTCACTCCCACCAGAGAAAAAACTAGGCATTTTTGACAAAATATTTACTGCATACCATGAGGCAAGGAGCTGCATTCGAAATGACTTGGTATGGAAGTTGCCCAATATTAGAACATTTCTGTTTTGGAGAGAGGGGGGAGGAAGAGAAGGGAAAGAGAGGCAAAGAGTGGGTCTGCGAGGGTTGGAGGCGCCGGCAGGCAGAGGGAGAACTCAGATGGTACAGGTTTTTTTTTTTTTTTGGATTTTAAGTTTAAAAATATTTATAATATAATATATTTTATTTAAATCAACGTGGATGTGTGGGCTACACATATGTGCCACGTCAGCTATTTAACAGAAAATTTGACGGAAGCTATTTGGAGGGACCATTTTAATGTGTGAAGGGTAATCTTAGGGACCATTAGTGTCACAAAAAAACGTTAGGGCGAAATGCGATAATTTTGCAAACCTAAGGGACCATTTGTGATAAAAAGTCTTAATTTAATTTAGGCCATGTGCAACCCTGACTGCTAAACAGTTTTTGCTGCAAACTTACTAACAACTAAATCTCATTAGGGCATTTTGTGGATTCTAATTTATAATAATAATACAAAGGTTGCCCAAGCCAGTCAATATTAATCCCATATATTTCCATTATATCCAGATTGTCCCACTGCTACAGTTTTGTCACATATCTCAACAACACTTGGACTTCGGTTTTAAAAATCATTTTTAACTTCTTTTTTTCTGTCGAAAAATCATTTCTAACTCATACTTTGTTTTTCCTTGGTGTATTTGGTGCTATCGAAGTCTCTCATCTATATGAAAGAATCTGATGCTCCACTACCATGGACTAGGCTATGTTTCTATGCAAGCCCCCTATAAATATATATATACTAGAATATAACATATAATAATTCCCAATTTGTGACAAAAAATATTTATATTCCTATTAATTTCATGCACTCTATCTCATACTTTTGCTGAAAACTCACAGGTTGCCTAATGACCATGCCAATGACTTTCCCTCCTCCTTATACATGAAGAAAATGGTAGGGACTGCTCCAAAATCAGCAATCTCATCTCCTCCCCTTCCTCCTCCTCGTCATCAATATATCCTCTATCACCTCCTCCTCTACCTTTGAATCAAACTACTCTATATACCGTACTCATAAATTTGGTTGTATATGGGGACTGGTTTCTCTATCTTTCTGAGGAAAACCAGTACTGGATTATTAGGCTCTTCTTCTCCTCCAGAAAAACCTGGTCTTGGAGATTTACCAGAGAGTTGTATCTCATCCATCTTTATGTACTTGGATCCGCCGGAGATTTGTAAATTGGCACAGATGAACAGGGCTTTCCGTGCTGCTTCTTTGGCTGATTTTGTTTGGCAGTCAAAGCTGCCATCAAACTATAAGTTTCTTGTCGACAAAGTTCTTGATCATGAAAATTTACCCAAGAAAGAGATTTACGCTAGGTTGTGCCAGCCCAATCGTTTCGATGGTGGCACCAAGGTACCCCCAAAAGCCATTTTACTTTTATTTTTAAACTTGTTGATGTATGTATGTAATAATATTGCTAGTTTTGTTTTCCTTACAGGAAGTTTGGCTGGACAAGAGTTGTGGGCAAGTTTTCTTGTCCATTTCGTCCAAGGCATTGCGAATAACAGGAATAGATGATCGAAGATATTGGAGTCATATTCCAACTGAGGAATCAAGGTACCTAGCTACCTACTCATCACAGTTTCAATTGGAAGACAGAGATTAAATCAACTCCTAGATTCTGTAATTAGCATAAACACCTAATAATAATGACTATGTATGAAATGAACCTTAATTATATGTGTAATTAAGAATAAGTAACACGGCTTTTTGTTTTCTGATATGTGTAATATATAGGTTCCACACAGTTGCATATCTTCAACAAATTTGGTGGGTTGAAGCTCTAGGTGAACTAGAATTTGAGTTTCCCCCAGGGAGCTATAGCCTATACTTCCGGCTTCAGCTAGGCAAAACCTGTCCAAAAAGATTTGGCCGACAAGTATGCAACGTCGATCAAGTCCATGGCTGGCACATCAAGCCCGTCCGCTTCCAGTTATCAACATCAGACGGCCAGCACGCTTTATCAGAATGTTATTTGCATCAACAAGGCAATTGGGTTCATTACCATGTGGGTGATTTTGTTGTCATCAACAACCACAAGCCTATGAAGATCAAATTTTCAATGGTCCAGATTGATTGTACACACACCAAAGGCGGTCTCAGCTTAGACTCTGTGTTAATATACCCAAGCAAGTTTAGGGAAAAGTTAATATGAAGTGTAGGTAGGTAGGTAGTCTATATAGATCTTTAGGGTAGGGTAACATGTGTAATTAATATAAGCACTAGAAATGAAGAGAGGGCTGAGGAGGAGGAGGAGGAGGAGGAGGCAGCTCCAACCGTAAGCATGCAATATGCTGGGTTTGGAATCCTAAAGCAGTGAATCGTGGGCGGGTCAGAATCAGATGCATGTTTACATTTGAAGCAAAGTAATGTCATTTGCATGTCTTTTCCATGTTCGTTTGTCTATCAATGTGAATGGGGTCCTTCAAAACAACACGAGAGAATAAAGTTTGATTGCCGTTGAGAACCCAATTCTGATGGGAGATGCCGTTAAGAACCCATCTTTGCAATGGAGACAACGGGATAAACAGAATCATATTTGTTTGTATTCTAATCCATCCAATTGTATTCTGAACAAGGGTTACAGAGATCAAATTGGTGATTCCAAGACGGCGTTACCAGGTTGAAATCACCATGATCGTCCAGCTAAACTAAATGCAATAGATAGGCAGAAACACGGGAGTGAAATATGTGAATATCATATTACTGGGAAACTAAAGCTGTTCTCAAGAGTTTTTTATCCAGTAGATTACACTTGCAAGACATGGAGACAGAAAACCCTCTGGAAAAAAAAACACTAAACTCCTACCGAACTGAACTACTCAAGTACAAATGCGCGATGTCACAACAAATTCCATAAGAAGACAAAAGGAAAATTTAAAAGAGAAAAAAAATAGATGGGGGTAAAACAGCTATTTTAAATTGTCCTGTACAAAGATATACGCTGGCCACATACCCAATGGGAGCCAATTAGGCCAAATTATGTTAGTCACGCCTTCCAGCCATAGCCCATATTATCGTCAAGATCGCTGTTAAAAAAACCATTTTCTGTGAATTCATGGGCGATGTCCGGTACCATATCTTCCTGCAAGTGAAGGTTTGAGGGTAAATCAGATGCTCTCTGGTTGTATGCATTGTTACCACCACCTGCCGAAGAGTCACTGTTTGCAGCAGCTTTGAAGCTATTACTCCTGCTTGGAGCAGGGCCATGCCCTCCGGAGACATTGGAGGTGGCTGGAGTTGCCGCTGGATTGTTGCCTCCAAAACTCAATCCACTCCTTCCCACACTCCCATTTGCATTTGGACCAGAAAGAGATTGTTGTCCACCTCCCCCACTGTTATTGGACATCTCCTGTAGCAGTTGCTGGATCACCTGTTGCTGCAAGGCCTGGTTTCCTTGGGAGCTAGGTGAATGGTTTTGTGGTAGCAAGCTATTAGAACTAAGTGAGCGCTGCTGCATCTGGTGCAGCTGTCGCGAGGGTAAATGGGGACTTGACAAACCACTACCGGGTAAGTTCTGCATGGATCCGGTTATTAAAGCAGCAGCACCTTGGAATGTTGACGATGGGCTATGGTTGGAATTATTGAAGGAAGAAGATGCCTCCTGTTGAAGAGAATTTGCATTTGAATTCATTGAGTTCTGCCTCAAGAGCAGATTCTGGTAAGTAGTCAGTTGCAAAGCAGCTTGTGCTGAACCACTCATAGCTCCACGATTGACCATGTGATGGTTATTACTGATTTGGTTATTCATCCCAGGATGCAATGCCATTAGCTTATTGAGAGTGTTCCTGTCAGTGGGCATACCCTGAGCACTTGCTAACTGCTCCATTTCCTGCATCTTTTGCATCTGGAGCTTGGCTGCAGTGGCATGCCGAGGATAGACCTTCAAGCCCTCTGCAATTGTCAACATAAGATCAAAGTAGACAAATCATTATGAATACAACAGTCATAATAGTTCTTTCTAGCCAGATCATTTAATATGCAACTGAGCCAACCAACAAACAGACGTACTAAACTTCAAAAAAACAAATACCACAACAATAAACCCCTATAAATGGGGTCAGCAGTACGAAATTCTTCATTGCATTAAATTTGTTGACTTAAATGAAATATAAAGGCCAAACTGAAACAAAGAAACAATGGAGAAACTACTTCCTACAGGAAGGATAGGTTAGAGACGACAGCTGCGGTGACAAGGGATGAAGTCAAAGGTCAAACCTACTATATCCTCCAGCCTTACTTCAAATCTCCATTAAGTCAAATTTACATCCTCAAGACTTGCTTCAAATCTCTATCAATTTAATTAACATAAACCTCAAGAATCATACAGGTTTAGCTGGAAATTGAAGGTCATTTTCATTCCACGAGATGATGCTTCACCCAAGGAATGACTCAATAAAGCTCAAACACTAGCAAGTAGGTAACAGTTGTATAATCATGCCATGGTTTGGTTAAGAAGTTGTCTAAGATAGCACTGGCACAGAATTAATCCAGAAAACAGTACCAAGAACATGATTGACCATCCATGCAAAGCAGCAGCACAGAGTTACAAAATGACAAGAATGGAAAAAAGGGAAATTACCGATAGGCCCAACTTTGTTCTCCCTGCAGAAGTCAATCAAGTCTTTCATGCTATTGACAACCTCTGAGATCTGTTAAAAGTTGGCAGTCAGCAACTAAAATAAAACTCGGAATAAAAAAATATAACTGAAGTGTACTTCTGAAATTAGAACACATGTCCATTAATTCAATAGCATATACCTGCAAACACCTCACATATCTTTTAGAAAATCCCAAATCATTCAATGACTGCAACTCCAAACTCTTTGCAAGCTGCCGCCCAGCTGTCAGTACCCTGAAGAAAGCAATAAACATCAGTGCAACCCCACTTCGAAGAGGACTTAAAGTCAAATACCCAACTGCTCAACAAATGCAGTTCACTGATCCCTTCATAAACTCACATATTGCTGTTTGTCTGTAGATCCTGCTGAGATATCCCATCAGATCCACTTTCAGCAATTGTGCTTTGGCATTTCTGAGCAACTTGAACCAACTGATTCACCTGGAGAAAAGAAAGCTTCATAAGTTATTAAGTCTGTACCCAATCTTATCTACTTTTCTTTTCTGCTAACTATTTGATCTATTTCATTATATTTGAACCACTGACCAAAACAGAAGGCTATTAGAAAAGGTTCTCAGAAGTACAAGTATAATCAAGCTCATTGGAAAACAATCATACCAAGAAATTACACCAGTATTACCATTTTAGAGTGGGTTGTGACATTCCCATGAAAGCTTTTGACAGAAAAATGCCAGATTTATTACTCTCTTGAGTGTTAACAAATTTCTTTCTAGGTTCTAGAATTGCACATTTCATATAACAAACGAGCTAAATCACTGAATATCGTTACCAGTCACTGTATTCCACAATTACCAAAACTCAAAACAAAACAGTACAAATCAAAATTAATGATAAGAAAGGGCATTGTGCTATTTGCTTATACATACATCCAGTAAAATGCATGGGTCAACCAAGTAAAAGCAAAACTTAACAAGAGACACAAAAGTTACCTGAGGTGCAACCAACCTACGAGGAAGAAGTTCTTCATGGCGCCGTGCACAGAATTCCCAAGACAATATCTGAAAACTCATAAAGGAAAAAGTTAGAAGCATACCAAGAAATAAACACCAACAACCAAATGAAGAATTTTTACCTACCTTTAATTCTTGCGTAAAAATTATACGAAGCTGACCCTCCCGAACAACACGAAGTTGCTCGTATACACTCTCTTGAACTGCTTTCCCATACTCCAACATCATTACACCAGAAGGAAATCTACATTCACGTGGCAAGTCCAAAAACAGAAGTTCATCGATGACTCCACTACCAAATTTGATCTCATTAAGTCTAGGGAGCACTTCAAAGGTTGCCTCTGTAACCGTGTCCATGAAACTAATTAGTTGGATTCAACATCAAAAATATAAATATTTCAACCATTTTGAAGAGGTAATGTCATATGATATCCTGAAGCATATCTAATTTACTTGTGAACAAAAGTTAAAGCATGAGGAAAAAAGAGAGTAAAATAATACAGATTGTAAAGAGGACTAGTTAGTAGAAGCTTAAATAAATAAAACGAGTGTAATCTTTGACTTTGATGTATCCATCCATGCAAAAAGCACAAGACTGGTGCAAGAAGCACCATAAGAAAAATACGGGGCAAAAGTGCTTACCAAAACCCCTTCCAGATTTAGAACCGCAAATGTCGCATTGCCACGCATCCTGGCCAAAAAAGGAAGAAAAGATTCACATGTGAGAACCACAAACATATATTCAAGAAGGGCAGATAACATAAAGACAAATTAAATCGGAAATTCAACGTACGAAGATTCAATTATAATGGAAGAGTTAACCAACACATAAACTAACCATAGCAGCCTGAGGGAAAACACCAAGTGCATGATGCCCAACATTATCATATAATGACAAACACCACCTTTTCTTAGCACGAGGCGAGTAATACTCTGTCACAAACTTCCTCCAATAGGCAATACTATTGTCCTGTAAAAAATGTAAATTCACACATAATTTTATAAACGTTACTCATGGAATTACCTCGAGTGAACAGAAAAGACGACATTGCGATTTGGAATTTTAGATACACCAAGAACAAGAATGTGTGAATAAGATATTATTAGGAAAGCGAATGCATATATGGAAAAAAAAACATCTGAACGGGAACTCGTAAAAAAAATTGCCAAATGAAATGAAACAAACAAGGAACTCACAGAAGGCCGTTGCCGCTGATGATATAGATATTGCATCAGTCTACGAGCACATACGCCACCATCATAGGGGCGCTTAACAGAAGATACTGGCTGCAAAGATTGTTGTTGAAGTTGTCTCAACTGCAACTGATGTTGTTGTTGTTGTTGTTGTTGTTGTTGTTGTTGTTGTTGTTGCTGTTGCTGCTGCTGCTGCTGCTGCTGCTGCTGCTGCTGCTGCTGCTGCTGCAACTGGGCTCTCTGCAGTTGAGGCATAGACTGCAAAATCTGATGCTGTTGCCGCAGCCTCTGCTGCTGAAGCAAGGCTTGTATCTGTGGACTTCGGCCTTGGAACTGCATGGGATCCTGCCTTTGCAGTAGCTGCTGTAACACCTGCTGCTGCAACATATCTTCCTGCTTGATATCCAACCGGGGTTTTTTCTGGATGTGGGCCAAATTATTTGGATCCTGAATAAAAGCTCCAGGTACTCGCGCCCCCATGGGAAGGGAAACCTGACCAGTTTGAGACGTGGCTAATGAAGTAGCACTAGAAGCCCCTTGCTGCTGATTCTGCTGGATTTGTTGAGAGTTGTGATCATGCTGAGAATTTTGTTGCACTACAGAAGACCCATCCATAATCGATGACCCTGACATGCTAATGTTGTTGGATGAGAACGACATGGGCGATGCTGGTAAGCGTAAGTATGACTCTGTATTGATGCTTGCACTTCTCTGTAAATGGGGACCGCCTGAAAGTACAGAGTTCGCATCTGTGACCAAAGAACTTGCCCCAACACTTGGACCTGAGTTTGCCACAGCGCTCAAAACTGCATTATTCATGTCCCCAGAAACCGGACCCAGATTTGAACGGCCAGTTCCAGGAATGGAATTAGAAGAGTTCCCGAAAGATGAGCTCAAGTGAGAGTTAACTACAAGCTGAGACTGCCCATCCCCTTGGAAGAAAATTCCAGAACTTGATGAAGATTGCGCTAATCCTCCAGCCACCCGAGAAGGCACCATAGGAGGCACCGCCCTTTGGTGGCCAGAGTCTAAGTAGCTCTCCAGAGCCAGGCCTGACTTAGTATTTTTACAATAATTAATATGCTCAACCCACTCAATCAAAAACAGAACAAATAAGTATTCTTCTAAAAAAACAAAAGCTCGCAAATATAATACGGGCGTTGTCACCAGTACAAATACAGACAATTTCAGTATCCCCACCTCACTGTGTCACTAATATCCCCAATTATTCGATAAATATGCGACCAAATTGGCGCACAATATTTATATTCTGTATGAGCTTTCAACAATTTCTCATGGGGATCTAAGATAAACAAGAGGAAACAACACTATCAGCAGTAGAACGAGAAAATTAAAAACAGAAACTAAACTAAATTCCAAACTAATATTAACCAGATAAGTAAAGTAAAGACTAACAAGTATCAAAGAAACAGACCCAAACCCAAGCCCTATGGTTCGAAAGTGTTAATCTTCTAGTTAGCCCCACAAAACCCTAATTTTTAACCGAGCTACCCATCAGACAATGTCATAAGCTTATGAGCCGTGAAGCCATCATTTATGGAGGATCTAAACGCAACTCAGTTCAACTGAACCGACAATTTATAAATATAAATATAAATAAAGGAAGGGAGACAGATTTAGCTTAATTTTTATCAAGGAGACTGAGAATCATAGACAAAGATCGAACCCAAAGTAGCTCGATTTGAAGAAGAAACTATAACAATCCGCAAACAAAATAACACCAGTAGAAGTCTTAATTAAGCAGAAGAAGAAGAAGATCGAAACGCAGCAACGAAATTAGAAAGACAGCTAACAAAGAAAAAGAGTGAGCTTTTTGCAGTCCAGAGATCGATCAGAGCACAATATAATGAACCAAAACGATTAATTAACTGGTGGGAAAAAAATTGGAGCAAACATTTTAAAAGAAATAGAATTAGATAAATGTACGGACGCTACTGACCTCAGAAATCGGGAGCTGTAAAAAGTGAAACGTTGCCTTTTCTCGCTTAATTTGGAAAACCGAAATTTGCAGAGAGCAATAGAGAGAGAGACGGATAGAAGTAAAGAGTCGGACTACTCCGGTTATATACCTAGCGGGAATTGGAGGAGGAGTGACCGGCTGCATCGGTAGCCTCTGCCCTATATCACCGGCACGTGTCCTGTTTTCGGTAGAAGAAAGAAGTCGGTGATAGATCGCGCGATGGCGACCCGAGGACTAGGACAACGTGGCGCAATGTTATTAGTTGATCTCTAGGTTACCTATGATGGGCAGTGAGGATAATACCTGGATTAGCCTGTAAGAGAATCGATTGGGTGCATCCAGTTCTATGCGAGTAGGTCTAGAGTCTTACCCCTTCTCGGTAACGAAAACAAGGATAAAAAAGACAATTTGCAAGGGTATTATAGTACTTTGAAGAAAAAGCGTGCAGGTGGGCCTACTGTATTGGGTTTCTCATATCCCATTTATAATGACCGAGTTTGGGTTTTGGGATTGAGATTTTAGAACACCGTATACTATATAGGGTCGTTAAAAGGAGAGAGACAGACCGTCGGATTGACACGTGTGTGCGACACGCACAATAGAACAACGCCTAGTCTAGTGTGGCTTCAGCAAGCAAACAGTAGAAAGTAGAAACTGCTTAAGAAGCATGTTTCAATAGTTGTAACTTTTTGTCACGCACAACTAGCTTTTGCTTCTCAATGTTTAATTGAACACGCGGTGGTTCAAATTTCAAATGGAAGTAGTGATCAGTATTTTATTGTTTTGGTCTTAAATTATTCATATAAATAATAAGAATATATCTTATGATTCCCTATTATTAGTTGCCCTGGGTAACTTTTTTGAGTGGATTATTTCTTTGCACTATTCATATTTCTTTTTAAAGTAATTTAAAATTCCCACCATCCAAAAAGGAAAAAATTGATACTCAAAAAAGAAATAAAGACAAAAACTCATCATTGTTATAAAATAAAATAATTAGAGTATGAAATTACCATTGAAAAATAATAGTGGAATTATATCTTTTCTTGTGGCGTTTCAGATTGAATTTCCTATCAAATAGAAACTCACTCACTAACACTCAAATTTCTCTCTCCTTTTCTTTCTTCTCTCTTCTGATGGTGTACATTACAAATGAACGAACAAGCCTATTTATAGGCGTTTCTGAAGTTTTCTCGTGAGTGTACAGTGTATTTCTTGCCTAATTCCATGAGCGTCCAGTGCATTTTGCTTCATATTTTCAACCATGTGGGCTCCACCTTTTATAACAATCCAAGGAAGATTGCAATGCTGAATATCAAGATGTGGGCTCCACTATTTACTATTTACAACACTCCCCCCTTGGAGACCACATATCCCTAAATTAGTTGCCTCATTAAAACCTTGCCTGGAAAAACCCAGTGGGAAAAAATCGAAGCGAAGGAACAAGAGTACAACCTTACTTGGGACATTAGAGTAATGTGAAGTGTGCACATGTTGCCTCGTTAAAACCTTGCTAGGAAAAACCCAGTGGGAAAAACCCTAGTCGAAGGAAAAAGAGTACAACGCGCTTATGTCCTGTGTTAGAGGACTCTTGAATGCTCCCCCTGATTTTGCATGCTCCAACTTGATTGCTTGCAGAGTTGTCGTAATCCGATGCCATGTACTAGCTTCTGGAATGTGCACTTGGGTAAAGACTTGGTGAAGAGATCTGCCAAGTTATCACTTGAACGGATTTGTCTAACTTTGATTTCTTGATTCTTTTGAAGCTCATGTGTGTAGAAAAACTTTGGTGATATGTGCTTGGTCCGGTCACCCTTGATGTACCCTCCTGATTTGAGCAATACAAGCTGCATTGTCCTCATTTAGGATGGTTCGAGTGTCCGTTGCTTAGGGCAAAGCACAGGTGCTTCGAATGTAATGAATCATTGACCTTAACCAAACGCATTCACGACTGGCTTCATGGAGGGCAAGTATTTCTGAGTGATTGGAAGATGTGGCTACCAACGTTTGCTTTGTTGATCGCCATGAGATTGCAGTTCCTCCACATGTAAACACATACCCAGTTTGTGAGCGTCCTTGATGTGGATCAGAGAGATATCCTGCATTAGCATATCCAACAATACTTGGGGCATTGGTCAACTCACTAGAATAGAATAAGCCCATGTCTGCGTTTTCCACGAAGATATCGTAGAATATGTTTAACACCGGTCCAATGTCGGCCTGTTGGAGAGAGCTGTATCTTGCTAACAAATTTACTGAAAATGCTATGCCAGGTCTGGTACATTGTGCTAAATACATTAAAGCACCTATTGCACTAAAATATGGTACTTCTGGACCAAGGACCATTTCATCATCCCCTTTTTCGGACGATATGGATCTTTCTTAGTGTCGAGCGACCGAACGACCATTGGTGTGCTAAGTGGATAGGCTTTATCCATGCCAAACCGTTTTAATACTTTTTCAGTATAATTTGATTGATGCACCAAAATTCCATCAGCACTGTGCTCAATCTGGAGGCTAAGACAATATTTTGTCTTTCCAAGATCTTTCATCTCAAATTCGCGTTTGAAATAATCAGCGGTCTTTTGGAGCTCTTCAGGAGTTCCAATCAGATTCATATCATCAACATAGACTGCCACTATCGCAAATCCAGGCTCTGATCTCTTAATAAACACACATGGGCAGGCAGGATCATTTGTGTATCCTTCCTTCAGGAAATACTTGCTTAGACGATTATACCACATTCGCCCAGATTGTTTCAACTCATATAATGATCTTCTCAATTTGATTAAGAACATAGCCCGTGGTTTATTACCGGCTGCATCGGGCAGCTTAAGTTCTTCTGGGACTTTCATGTATATGTCGGTATCCAACTCTCCATACAGATATGCGGTAATGACATCCAAGTCTCATGTCAAGTTTTTCTGAAACCACTAGGCTTATCAAGTAACGGAACGTAATTGCGTCCACTACTGGAGAGTATGTTTCCACATAATCAATTCCAGGCATTTGTGAAAAACCTTACGCAACAAGTCGTGCTTTATATCTCGCAATCTCATTTTCCTCATTGCGCTTTCTTGTAAATACCCACTTGTAACCTACAGTGTTCACATTGAGTGGGGTTGGAACAATATGTCCAAAAACACTCTTTTTTTCCAAAGAGTCTAATTCTGCCTGGATTGCATCTTTCCATTTAGGCCAATCATGTCTCTGTGTGCATTCATCAATGGAGCAAGGCTCAACATCATCAACTTTTATGATCTCAGGAGCCACTAAGAATGCAAATATATTATCGATGATTATCTCATTCTGTTCCACAATTCATTAGTGGATGCATAATTTATGGAGATTTCTTGGCTTTCGGGTACAGCTACCACTTCAGGAGCACGTATCTCATCAAGGACATTTTCCTTCACAGGAAGTACCCGTCCCTCTTGAAGGAGATTTAAATTATGAATTATGGGCTCTCCATTTATTTCATTTGCATTCATTTTGGCCATCAACTTCCTCTTTCGAGGAACTGAGTCCTTTGAGCCTAGTGGTCTGTCACGCTTCAGGCGTGCAACAGGATGAGCCGTTTGCTGGCGCATTGCCTTTTTCATTATGAACATCAATCCTTGCAGGTGCATTTGCAGTTGGGATATGTGATTTCATCACCTTCGATGCATCATTAAAAGCATCTGGCATCTGATGTGCAATGCTTTGGAGGTGAACGATCCTTCTCACTTCGTTTTCACATTGAGTGATACGAGGATCGAGATGAAACAAAGTGGGTACATCCCATGATAATTCACGTCGTTCTTCAGGAACGGATTTGCCTTGTTCTTTAGGAATAGATTTTTCTCCCCCTAATAATGGGAAAATTGTCTCATCAAAATGACAATCCGCGAATCGTGCCTAAAGATATCACCAGTCAGGGGCTCCAAATATCTAATGATAGAAGGTGAATCAAAACCAACATAAATTCCCAATCTGCGTTTAGGGCTCATCTTAGTACGTTGCGGTGGTGCAATAGGCACATAAACCGCACAACCAAAAACTCTTAAATGTGAAACATTTGGTTGATTGCCCAACACAAGCTGAATTGGAGAATATTGATTGTTGGCGACGGGCCTCAATCGCACCAGAGATGCTGCATGTAAAATGGCATATCCCCAAGTAGAAACTGGCAATTTTGTTCTCATTAGCAATGTGTGTGCTATCAATTAAAGACACTTAATCAAAGCTTATGCCAAGCCATTTTGAGTATGAACATGGGGAACAGGATGTTCAATGTCAATGTCTAACGACATGCAGTAATCATCAAAAGTCTAGATGTAAATTCACCAGCATTATTCAAGTCTGATTGACTTAATGGGATAATCTGGGAATTGGGCTCGTAATTTAATTATCTGAGCCAAGAGCCTAGCAAATGCCATATTCCGAGTGGACAAAAGGCAAACATGTGACCATCGAGTAGATGCATCCACCAAGACCATAAAATATCGAAATGGTCCACAGAGAGGATGAATAGGCCCACAAATGTCCCCTTGGATTCTCTGAAAAAATGATGGGGATTCAACATCAACCTTTGATTGTGATGGTCTGATTACCAATTTCCCTTGTGAACACGCTTGACAAAAGCTGTCATTTGATACCATAATATGTTTTGTCAATAAGGGATGTCCTTTAGAGTTGGTAATGATCCTACGCATCATGGTGGATCCAGGATGACTCAACCGGTCATGCCAAAAGCTTGAAAGTATTTGAGTCAATGGACTTCTGGTCCATGATACTATGTGCCTCAATTGTCTGTATGGTTGTATAGTACAACCCTGATGAGAGCGCACAAAGCTTTTCCAATATATGCTTCTGGGTATCATTGGAAATAATACAAAGATATTCCATGTTTTTCTCATTCTTCGTTTCAACATGGTAACCATTCAAACGAATATCTTTGAAACTCAACAGATTTCTTCTGGAGTTAGATGAATACAAGGCATCTTGAATGGACAGTATTGTCCCATTTGGTAACATAACTCGAGCTGTGCCTGAGCCTTCAATCAGGTCTGTAGGTCCTGATATGGTTGTTACCTTTACTTTTGTAAGCATCAATTTTGAGAAATACTTTCGATCTCGAAGGATTGTATGAGTAGTTGCACTGCCCGCAAGACAAATATCTTCGCTAGAGCTCTTGTTTTGGGGGCATCCATAATTTACATCCATGCCTTCAAATAAAATAAATTGAATCAACAATCATTCAAAACATTGTCACTTATATTGAAGGCAGAAGGAAAATAAACAGTACTTCAGATAATACAAATGGTACATGAAGGAATTTAATCAAGTTCGGACCCATAAATTTCATTCCCCCTTTCGGTAACAAAATCGGAAATATCTAGATGCGTCTTGTCTAAACGACGCGATATTTCCAATGAGCCGTATATGGCTGGCGAATCCTGGTGCAACATAATTTGTCTCCACTTTTCTGTTTTTAAGTGAAGTTTGATAAAGATCCGCCAAGTGCCTCGGCGTATGACATGTACGCATCCAATGTCCCTTTGCACCACATCTGTAACAAGCTCTTTCATTATTTCTATGCACATAGCTTGCTTGTGTTTTTTCCTTATTTCTGGGTGCATTTTTGTCATTCATGGGTGGATTGTTTCTTGGCCCCAAGCTGGACGAGTGAGCATCACGATCTTTTCTACTTTCTTGCCATCAGCCACGTTTGCCTCCTCGCCAACGTTTGTGGATACTGCCATGGGATAAGGTGGCATTCACTTCCCGAGATGCAACATTTATTTCAGGAAATGGTGCTGAGCCCTGGGGCGAGATTTGTGATTTTTCAACAAAAGCTCGTTGTTCTGCTTAGCTAGCAAGAGGCAAGATACAAGTTCTGAGTACTTTGTGAAACCACTATGCCTATATTGCTGTTGCAAAAGCACATTGGAGGCATGAAATGTACTCAGAGTTTTTTCAGCATATCTTCCTCAGATATATTTTCACCACATAATTTCATAAGGGAGGTGATCCTGTGCATAGCTGAGTTGTATTCTGGACACTGTCTTGAAGTCTTAAAATCTCAAGTGTGTCCATTCATATCTAGCTTTTGAGAGAGTCACCGTCTTCTGATGATTGTATCTCTCACACAAGGCTTTCCACATGACCAATGGTTCATCAATCACCACATATTCGCTCTTTAGCGCTTCATGAATGTGGCGGCGAAGGATAATCATGGCCTTCGCATTTTCCTCAGGTGATGCATCACTTCCATCTTCAATGGCTTTGCCAAGGCCATTAACACGCAGATGGATCTTGGCATCCAGGACCCATGATAGGTAATTGTCCCCAGAAAGCTCTAGGGCAGCGAATTCCAATTTAGCCAGATTTGTCATCTTCAAAAAAAGAATGAGATGCATTAGAATTCGCAATAATCTTCAGGTTTAATATATTTTTGAACTTCATGCCAAAAATATTTTACACAAAATTTCATATTCGGAATCCTGGGACATTAAGCCATTTATTAATAGGAACTTCAGGCCCTATAATTGTTTGAGGAACTCCAGGCCCTCATTTCAATTGGTTATAAAAATAAAGTGCTATAAATTTGCTGGTATGGACGATAAACCCGCATCATACTTTGAATGAAAGTAAATGTGCGGTAAAGTAAATTCATAAAGTAAATTGCTTGTTGTATGGACGTTAATCCCGCACCATACTTTAAATAAAAGTAAATGTGCGGTAAAGTAAATTGCTTGTTGTATGGACGTTAATCCCGCACCATACTTTAAATGAAAGTAAATGTGCGGTAAAGTAAACGTGCGATAAAGTAAATGCATAAAGTAAATTGCTTGTTGTATGGACGTTAATCCCGCACCATACTTTAAATGAAAGAAATAAAAGGCAGTTGTGTGGACGATAAACCCGCTCCACACTTTAAATAAATACTGCCGTATGTGTAATAAACCTACACCATACAGTAAATAAAATAAGTGTGGAGATAAAACCACCACTAAAAATATAGGAAGTACATATTATATTTTGTGGGCAATATAACTGCACCACTGTATAATAGATGGGTTTTAAGATCACACCATCATATTATTATGATAATTTGTGTTACAACGCGATGGGTAATGAAAATTACACCACCATAAAACAACAGAATGGGGTATAAAACCGTGTCCATTCCAAATTATATTACAAAGAAATAAATTAAGCAAATATGGATGAAACAACACAAAAAAGAAAGTTTGCATGTCGTCGTAGTAGTAGAGTGAGAGGAGACATATGACGGAGAGGAGAAAGAGAAATAACCACATAGTGTTGAGCTTGAGAAAATTTAACAGTGAAGAGACTATCGTGCTAATAACGTGTTAAAAAATAAAATAATTAGAGTATGGAATTACCACTGAAAATTGATAGTGGAATTATATCTTTCCTTGTGGCGTTTGCAAAGATTGAATTTCCTCTCAAATAGAAACTCACTCACTAACACTCAAATTTCTCTCTCCTTTTCTTTCTTCTCTCTTCTGAGATAGTGTACATTACAAATGAACGAACAAGCCTATTTATAGGCGTTGCTGAAGTTTTCTCGTGAGTGTACAGTGTATTTCTGCCTAATTCCGTGAGCGTACAGTGCACTTTGCTTCATATTTTCAACCATGTGGGCTCCACCGTTTTATAACAATCCAAGGAAGATTGCAATGCTGAATATCAAGACGTGGGCTCCACTATTTACTATTTACAACAATCATATTATATTACATTGTAAGAAATCAAATCGGGCTTTGTCAATTTGGGCCGAAATTAAAATTAAAAAAATTGTTTGCTTCCTTAATTATGTTAAGATAACACATGTAAAGCCCAGCCCACAGCCCAATGACAACTATATAAATTCAACTATAAAGTGCCTTTTTTTTTTTTTTTTTTGGTTACATTGGAGGAAAGAACCCCTCCTGGGTTCGATCCTGGTGCCATGGGGGGAAGGGGGAAACCACCACCACTGTGGTGGGAACCCATTGGCAACTATAAAGTGCCTTTGCTTTGCGCCATTCAAGCATAAAATTGTTTGCCTTAGATTAGATTTATGCTCTGCATATTGCCAGTTTAACTGTAATGTCAGTTAACAAAATTTTCATTCATTCTTGTTTTTTTTCAGTTAGAAGTTTACAACTTACAAGGGAGTTCAAATGGAGGGAGCGCTAGAGGTACAAGCCCCTACAAAATCTTCCTTCTTTCTCTTTCTGCCTTTCCCTTTCAAATTAAAACCATAATTCTTTTGAATTTGCATTTAGAGGATGACAGGAACTCTCTATATAACATCAATGAGACTGAAGAAATTAAACATGGATGCTTATAAAAATTTCTCCAACCCATACACCAGGTTCTGCAATAAGAAGACATGATATAATCAGGATTCTGAATATCTCGATTGAAGCATGATGCATGAAAAATTTAATTACCTTAATGCGCACAATCTTTCTAATTGCTAGGAGAAGGCCTGGCATGAGACATTGCACATCTGTGATGTCATGTTTCAGAGAGTAAACCTGTGGAAAGCAAAGTTGTTCAAGCTAATACCTACCTACTCAAATGATAAGAAAATGAGTAAGCCCAGAAACATACCTCTCCTAGACGAGAAAAGTAAACCGTTGTGCTGGCAGGAAGCCCTGGAAGGACTAAGCTGTGCACACGAACTCCATCTTCTCCCAGAACTTGGCCCCTTGCCTTGTGCCATAAGATTTATAATAATGAGTTCCATTCCAATCCAAGGCATCAACTATAGAAGCAAGTTTTGTACTTGAGCTTACTTGAACATCTGTTGAAATATCTTCTCTGTTGTAAATCTGGCCAAGGTTAGACAGGTTGTTGGCAATTTGGGTTGCATCTAATGATGGAAAATCCCTTTCCCAAACACAGCTTTAGCATATCTTCATGACCGAGGTTGCAAATTTTTTTTAAAGAGTAACGGAGTTTACCGTTGCAGTTGCCCTTGATTCTACGATTTCTACATTGTTGTAGTGGAAGGAAGCTGAAATTGCATCTTGTTGTAGGAGTATAGATCCAATGGATAGAGTTGGTGCAACAAGACAACCCTGAACAAAGTAGCAGCTCCATTATCAGTTCAGAAACTCAATGTTACAAGGAAGTGAAAAAGAAACGCACAGAAACTTGTGAAAACTTGTTGCATGACATCTCACTCTGTGCTCACCATGCTGGCTTTCTCACAGAATGGGGATAATGCCTCAGATCCTGTTTCTAACTTTATCTGAGGCACATAAACCACACTTCTCATCCCAAATGCTGTTGCCTAGTAACTGTTGTGCGAAGCGTCAACCAAATATGAGTGAAAAATAAACAACAACTGGCAGGAGATAAATGGAACACAAAACAACACCAACAAGAACACCAAGATTTATACCTGGTTCGGCAATGCCTACATCCAGTTTGGAGACGACAAAGTAATTCACTATATTCAAAGAGAGTATACAAAGTGTTTATCACTCAAGAAAACCCAAAGCCCCAAATACACTCATGGTCTCACTCTCACAACAATTGAAGAGAAAACAATGATACAAAGCAAAGAACAATTAGAGAGAAATGTTTCTCTCTTTGGCAAGATGCCTTTCTTGCTATTTTTCCTCTTCTACTCAACACTTGGTGGGATGCTTCAAATGGAACCATTTGCTTCCAATTTATAGCCAAAAATGCAAGAGTGTGAATGCAAGCTTCAACTATTCATTTGTTGGCTACCAAACTTACCAATGGATGGCTACCAAACAATCCACCCTTTTTGACCTCATAGTAAGCCAACATTTACTCACATGGGCAACTAACTTTGACTCACATGGGCAACTCCAAAATTCTTCTACATTTGAGCCAATTTCCAACAATCTCCACCTTGGCTCAACATGTAACAAACTCTCATAGTAACACTCACAATGGTCATCTCTCAATCCCACAAGGGGCAATCAACAAATTTTACAAATTCCAATCAAGTCCAAGCAACGCTTAAACTTGAAAAACGAAACTGGCTTCTCCAACCTATCAAATTGCTTGTACCATTGTCTTGAAGACTGCTTCAAGCCATACAATGATTTCTGCAATTTGCAAACCCAATTTTCCTTTCCAGGAACACTAAAACCTTCTGGCTTAGACATATAGATCTCCAAATCATCATGTAAGAAAACAGTCTTGACATCAAGTTGAACCAACTCCAGGTCAAACTGCGCAACCAAAGCCAACAAAATACGAATAGAAGAATGTTTTACTACCGAGAAAATACCTCATTGTAGTCAATGCCTTCCTTCTGAGCATAGCCTTTAGCTACCAATCTGGCTTCGAATCTTACATTATCCTTTTCCAAGGATTCCATCTTCTTGGCATACACCCAATTTTGTTGCCTGTGAGGCTCTTGGGTAGGTGCCTCCTCTTCATCATCTTTGTCCTTTTCATCAGACCTTACCTGGAACAACTGGAGTCTTTAGTAACTCCACCTGCTTTGAACTACTCATGGTATTGGTAGCTTCAATTTCATCTTCATGCTTGTTCTGATTAACCATAGCAGTCTCATCAAAAGTCACATATCTGCTTACAACAAATTTCTTCTTATCTGGACACCAGAGTCGGTATCCTTTCATGCCAGTGCTAAAGCCCATAAAAAGGAGTTTTCTTTGCTCTTGGATCCAACTTGCTTTCCTTGACATGGTAGTAAGAAGAACAACCAATTATGTGTAACAACTTGTAATCAGGACAAGGTTTACCAGACCATACCTCCATGGGCATTTTGCCCTTGTTCGCAGGCGCTGAACGATTAATGAGATGGCTTGCATAACTAATTGCCTCAGCCCAAAACGCATTGCCTAATCCAACATTAGACAACATACACCGAACTTTCTCAAGCAAAGTACGGTTCATGCGCTCCGCCACCCCATTCCTTGCGGTGTCTCCCTAACCGTGAAGTGCCTCACAATACCCTCATCTTGACAAACTTTCAAGAAAAGATGAGACCTATATTCACCACCATTGTCTAGTCTTAAGAGTCTTGATCTTTCGATCGCTTTGCGTTTCAATCATCTATTTACACTTCAGGAATATCTTCAAGACTTCATCTTTACGCTTCATGGTGTACACCCATACTCTTCTAGAGAAGTCATCAACAACGGAGACCAAATAATGGTAACCTCCCCAAGGTGCATTCTTGGAAGGTTCCCAAACATCAGTGTGAACATAATCTAGAATGCCTATAGTGTGGTGAATAGCGGTATCAAATTTCACTCTAGTTTGCTTACCAAGCACACAGTGTTCACAAAATTCCAATTTGCATGCCTTTGCACCCTTCAATAAGCCTTGCTTCACCAATCCTTGCAACGCTTTTTCACCAGCATGCCCAAGACGCATATGCCATAACCTCGTGGTGTCTGTGCTATCCGCGTCAGAGCTTCCGTGACAACTGCTCCACCAATAACTGTACTCCCCTGCAAGAAATACAAGTTATTTCTTCTTGTACCTTTCATCACCACCAGTGCCCGTACACAGCTTTAAGAACTCCACCGTCCATGGTGATCTTGAGACCCTTGGATTCCAAAGCGCCCAATGAGATGAGATTCTTCTTCATATCCTGGGTACATACCGAACATCACTCAATTCTCTTGACTGTTCCATCATGCATCTTCAAACAGATTTTGCCTATACCTTGTGTTTTGCAGGCATTATTATTGCCCATCAAAACAACTCCACCATCCAGCTCCTCGAAGCTAGAAAACCATTACCTAATGGGACACATATGATAGGTGCAACCTGAATCCAAAATCCACTCCTCTGAGTGACCATCAGCAAATGAACTAGCCAAAGCAAACTCAAAATCATCATCTCCAGATTTTGCAACATTTGCTTCAAAATCCGCTTTCTCCTTCTCTTTATTCTTCAATTTGGGGCAGTCTTTCTTCCAATGACCTTTTTGGCGACAAAAAGCACATTCGTCTATGGCAGGAAACTTTCCCCGCTTCCCAGATTTTCTTTCCTCTGTTTCGACTCCTTGCAACTAGTGCCTCGGTTTGTGAATTGTGAGTCATCTGGTCCTTCTTACGACACTCATGATTCACCAATGCCGGGGACACCTCCTCAAGTTTCACCTCGGATTTTCCATACAACAAAGTAGTTGTCAAATGATCATAATCATCGGGCAATGAATTTAACAAACATTGTACCTTATCCTCGCCAGGAATTTTCACATCAAGGTTTGCTAAATCAGCAAGTATTTTATTATAATCATTGAGGTGTTCGTGCATAGAAAATACCTAACGATATTGAAATTGGGAAGAGTCGCTTCTTCAAGAAGAGCCGATTTTCTGCGCTCTTGGTCATATACTTCTCCTCCAATTTCGTCCATAACTCCTTAGCAGAAGTTTCCTTCATATATGGGTATTTCAACTCCTTATCAAGGAATGATCGAATAGAGCCACAAGCATGAAGATTAAGTCTCTTCCACTGCTTATCATCAATTTCTTCGGGTTTATTCTCCAAAACAATATCCAACTCTTGTTGATACAACACATCCATAACTTCACATTGCCACATACCAAAATTATTAGAGCCATTGAATTTATCAACCTCTAACCTTGTAGTAGCGATTGGATGTCTATTGGATGTCGACGAAGACGATGTCGACTCCTTCTCCTTCACAAGTTCGTCTTTATCTCCAGCCATCAAATTCGGCACACTTCACAAATACAGCACTGTCACGATAACTGTAGCGCGACACTATTCATCTAACTGTAGCTCGGACGAATTTTTCACTCCTACGAAACCCCAGTTGAAACTTGGAGCTTGATACCACTTGTTGTGCGAAGCGTCAACCAAATATGAGTGAAAAATAAACAACAACTGGCAGGAGATAAATGGAACACAAAACAACACCAACAAGAACACCAAGATTTATACCTGGTTCGGCAATGCCTACATCCTGAAGACGGAGTAATTCACTATATTCAAAGAGAGTACAAAGTGTTTATCACTCAAGAAAAACCCAAAGCCCCAATACACCCACCTCACTATATTGAAGAGAAAACAATGATAAGCATACAAAGAGAAATGTTTATCACTCAAGCTTCAAAACCCAAAGCTCCAAATACACCCATGGTCTCACTTTTTGACTCACAACAATTGAAGAGAAAACAATGATACAAAGCAAAAACTAGATAGATAATAATGATAAGAATTAAAAAATTATATTAAAATATAATAATAACAATATATATAATTTAAAACATATTTTAATTAACATAAAAATTCAAATTCAAATTTAAACTCTATAAAAATAAAAAGAAAACAAAAATTTCAATCAACTACAATATTTGTAATGTTCAAAAAAGCCCCCCCGTTAAAAAAAAGCAATGATTCATCATATTAAATAAAAATAAATTATAATATTATTAAATTGTCTTAACTAAACAAAACTTTTTTCTTTTTTCTAAACAAAAGCATGTGTTTAATAATGAATTGCTTTTTATAAATTGAAAGTTAATTGAAATTGAAACCATAGTAAACAAAAGTCAAGGATAAGATTTTGACCAAAACAAAATAAACAAAATAAAACATAAGACAAACCACAAAACTTGTTTTAAGAAGACAAACAGTAAGAAGCACGGAAGATTCAAGAAGAGAAATCAGAGAAGAACATACCCAGGCCAACGATGAAGAGAAATCAGAAGAAATTTCAGATTCAACTATTTCATCCCCCCCCAGAAGATTAAGAAGAAGAAAAGAAGATCTGACTATGGTGGTGCTGTGCTGGGTTTTGTTATTTATATAGAAGAAGAGGAAGATTTGATTCCGAAAGAGAAGCAGATCTAATTCCCAAAACAGGTAGGAAAGCCCAATTCGTATCCTTGAAGACTTCCAATTTGTGCCGAATTTTAATTCTTTCTTAAAACGTATCCTTAAAATCGGATACCCGTATCTGTAACGTCAGATACGCGTATCTGTTTGTCGTTGACCGTATCCTTTGACTATGTATCCAGTGCGTATCCGTACGTATCCATTTGAACTCTCCTTAAATTCTTCTACATTTACTCATGGGCGGACTCAGCTTTTCACTGGCATGGGCGACTCAAAAATTCTTCTAATTTCCAACAGTAACAAAGAAAGTTTTAATTAATGTTTCATAATATGCATGGAAACTGAGAAGCAAAAACTTACATGAATTAATGTGGCTTTTTACCTGTTTTACATTGTCATAGACTTTGGAAGGCTCGGTGAAATCAACAACTACCCCCAATGCTTTGGACTGCCAATTAACACAAATGGCAAGATTGAGAGAAAATAACATTGACAGAATGATCACAAACACATACAAAAGGAGGTCATTTTGATTTTGATTTTGATTTTGATTTGTTACCTGAGAAATGGAGCCTAAGACCATTGTGAGATCATTGGTTATTGGTATTTCCAGAGGCTCTTCCATGTCACACACCTACTTTGTTTGAAGGAAGGATCAGAACATCCCCATTATATTACTGTGTTGTTACTTCAAATATACAATGTATTACAATGTAGAAATGAGATAAATATACCTTGCCAATATCTTCTCCTACTAGATAAGAATCCACTGCACCAGCCACCTCCATCCCTCTGGCTCTAGTCACTGCAATTACAGCTGCCCTTCCTATTTCCTTTGCTGCTCCATTTATAATTACCTTAATGTTGTTCTGAGGGGGTTGCATTGAGCAAAACATGGAAGGTCTTGATTTGGCATTGGGATGTTGATAAGTCTTGCAGGCCAGAGAGTGAAATTGGCAGCTCAGGCCTACTGCCATGGCTTTTTCTCAGCTCAGCAATGTCTATGCCCAAAAGATAAGCTTTACCATTTTCATGGTCTCTAAGATAAGGTTTTTGTTTTGTTGGTTGGTTTTGTTTGGAGGGAAATCTGTGACAAATGGACACATAGACAGCTATGCATGTTGCACTTGGAGCTTTTCTTTTTGGTCCATGTTGCCCATGTGTCCCTGGGAACCAAGCGAGCAACAAATTCTATCTTTTTTTTCTTTCTTTCTTTTTTTTTTTTTTTTTTGGGGTGGTTTTCACATGCTTCCATTCCTTTTGTCAAATTATTTGGGTTTCCACCTATTATTATTTTTGTGGTGAATTCCCAATTTCTCCGACTAGCTAATGATGATTGGATGCTGACTGCTGTACTGTCATAAACTAATAATGCAAACGAAAGAGTCAAAGGTGTCACGGTCAACACTCACGTAATTATGAATTTTTTTTAAAGTAACGTAATTATGATTTTCTAGATTGGATTAACGGAGTTTGATTTTTCCTCAATACAAGAATTAAAGCTGGTTTTTATTTTTAATAATGTTGACGAAGACTTGTTCTTAAAATTTGTATATAAATATAAGAAATTATTGTGACCCCCTGTAAAAGATTAAACAATTGGCTCATTTGGGTTACCCTATGATACAGCTCAAATTAACTGACCATAAGAAGGAACCCATTCAGATAGTGACAAGTAATTAACCCGTAGAATTGATTTGGGTCATGAGGATCAAAATAATTATAATATTAATCCAACGCAATTAAACAAAGTAAGCAAATGATTACGAACCTCTGAGTTGGTAATGTCTAATGAGAGACACCAAGCCCAAATGACCAACCATATACCTTTTCATTCTTCAATGATGATGTCGCTTCCAAACATATCACATTATATTATAACCAACCTCTCTATTTATTTACCATTAATCTTTGAAAAGAAACCCAAACAATTGGAAATATATAAATTGATTTTTGAGGTGTCAGAATTTGATAGCACACCACAAAGCTTGCGCACGAAAGAAAGAAGAAAAGCGAGTGAGAAATCAAATGGCCTCTAACTACCCATTTTCGTTGGATCTCAACCTAGCTCCACCGACTAGACACGGGGCCAAGCAGCGGCACCAGTATGGATGCCCTACTTTGCCTCCGCAAGGGGGCCTGTGAGGAGTCAGCTGACTCATACTCCTGGACAACGATGTTGCCATTGGAGTGGGCAGAAATCTAGTGACTCCTAAAGATATACGTGTGTTTGGGACAAGGGATGACAACCGAGTCACGAGTGATGCCCTGGCACTGAGCGTGCAGAGTCCTGCATGTGTTGCAAGTTTGGGGCATCGCCTACTGCGAAATCCCATGAGGTAGAGATTCTGAAAGGTCAGTGAGCGGTGGAGCGAAGTATGGTTGAAGAGTGTCAGGCTGCTATAAAAAGCTTGAAAAGGGAGAGGTGTTGCGTAGATACAGCTGCACCAAAATGGATTCAGTTGCATCCTCAACTTGTGATACTCGCAAGTGCACGAACCGTTGGTAGTATAGCATATGTAAGTGCGAGGTCGATTCCACAGGGATTGGTGATTGAATGATTCAATTCAATTTTCCTACACAAAACAAAAATGAAAACAAAAGAAACAAAACAAGAAGAAAGAATGTACATTACAAGAAAAATAAATTACAACTAAGAGAACATTAACGAGAGCATTTGAGGAAGGAAGGAAAGTGTTTGGGAAGCTTGAGGATTTTATGAACTTGGAGAATTTGAGAACTTAGAGAAGGGAGGAGAAAGTGTTTGAGAAGTTTAGAGAATTTGATGAAGGAATGGGAGAAGTGTTTGGGAATTTTGAGAATCTTGAAAGGTGTTTTGAGAGCTTTGTGGATTTTGGAAGAGCATGTGTTTGAAATCTTTGAGAAGGGAGAAGAAAGTGTTTGGGAAATTTGGGGATTTTGGAAGGGAATGTGTTTGAGAACTTTGAGAATTTGGAAGAGAGTGGTTAAGAACTTGGAGAATGTTCATGAACTTGGAGAATTTGAGAACTTAGGGAAGGGAGAGAAAGGTGTTTGTGAAGTGTTTGAGACATGGAAGAAAATGTGTTTGGGAAATTTGGAAGGGAAGAGACATGTGTTTAGGGTTTGGAGAAGAAAGTAGAGAGGTGTTTTGAGAGCTTTGGGGATTTCGAAAGGGAATGTGTTTAAGAACATGGGGAATTTGAGAATGTTTGGAAGAGAATGTGTTTAAGAAGTGTTTCAAGAGCATGGAGACATTTGAAGAGAATAGAGAAATATTTGGGAAGTGTTTGAAGATTTAGTAAAAAGATCATATTACAACAATTGAGAACTACAAAGAAACTAAGAGAATTTGGGGGAGAGAGGGAAGGGAGCTCTAGAGAAGTGCTTGAGAGCTCCCCCCCTTGGGGTGTGTTTACAAGCTTAGGAAACCTCACTATTTATAGGCCTAAGGAGGTTGAAAATCTGAATTATACAATTGAATTATGTAAACACACTAACTTCACCTAACACACTACACTTAATTCACCAACTTAACCTAACACACAATTGCATTTGAAAACAATTCCTCTTGTCTTTAGGCTTAGTGTTGCATCATCAATGTCAAAATCAGGCAAATATTGCAAAGAAAATTAGTCACAATTTTCAAAACCCATATTGCTTGTTGAGGATGTCACGCATGAAGGGAGATTGCCTCTTTAGCAAGCATTTTTGGGCACGCCAGCCTTGCCTTCCTGCTTGTGACCGCGGGTGAGGTCCAAATCCAGTGCCCCATCATTTTCCAAAATGAAAACAAAATCTTTCCTCAATGTAAGTTATAAAGATGCAACAAGCTTTGCCTTTGAATTGTTTAATTATCGGCAGTTGGATTTTCGTTTTCAAATTAAAACATAACTAACCATTAAAGAGACCTTCCACCACCCTTTGATTCCTATAATCAAATCTAAAAACAAAAAAACAAAAACAAGTAATAGTCTAAAACTATAAAAGAAATGGGTTCGAACTTGAGATCATTGCCCCACAAATTAAGGTTATTTTTCACTCGGCTAGAATCCATTGGCAATCAAATCTCTTCTTTATATTTAAACACAATTAGTATAACCCAAATGGAACGTTTTGGTAGAACCAACAAATACTAACTTCTTATTATACTCAACAACAACCGGAAGTGCACTTCTTTTTTTTTGGTCAGAAGATGAACTTCATTTCAAAGCCTCACCCAAAACGGGGAGGGAACAGGACAACAAGCAGGGGCAACCCAGGAAGGAAGCCAGAGAAAACTAAACTAATCTGCAATATCAGGTAGTAGGAACGCAGAGGTTGTCCCAGATGATGATATCACCAGATAAAACAAACTTAAAAAAGACAAACCAAGCTGAAATAAAAGGGGCAAAAGAGCCCAGTGAACAAAGAAACAACAAGTTCGAAATAAATACAAATCCACCACAAATCAGCCACCATAAGCCAACCACAATCCTAGCAGGCCCAAGGCAAAGGGAGCAGGAGAGGGACCATGAGATTGGAAGAAGGTGGTGCAAGCACCCGAGCCGTAGCAAAGCCGTGGCTCTACACAAATTCCATGTTGTACGAGATTTCTCGTTTTGCGGTATCAGAGGAGAAGCCAATAGATGGAACCAAATCGAGCTGGAGAGAGGGGGTCTTAGTGAATGTCCACCCGAGATTCTCCATCTCCACCAGAGCCGAAGTCACCAGGACACCTATAGGAGGAAAGCAGGAACCGATCGAAGGGCAACCAAGGAACCACGCCGAGAGGGTTGGAATGGGGAAGATCTGGGAATAAAGCTGGAAGGGAGGCATAAAGCCCCAAATCAGAGGCAAAAAGCCCCAGAGCGAGCATTAAAGCTCAAGTACATCACCATCTCCTCACAATGAGAGAGAATCGGACACAGCAAAGCAAGCCAGATAGGAGGCCTGAAGCCAAGGAGAACAAAACTCCCGCAAAGGGAGAGTAGAGCACCCACAGAGGGAGAGCAGACCACCCACAGAGGGGGGAGCAGGGTACACCCACAAAGGGGAAAGCGGAAACACCCACAAAGGGGAGAGCGGACACACCCGCAAAGGGGTGAGCAGGAACACCCACGAGAGGGGGAGAAGATGGGTCGGGAGATCTCAGGAGATACACCAGCTGGAGGTAGGAGAGGACCTCCTTCCCCCCGCCCCCAAGGTAGAGCGGCGCAGAGATAATGTTTAGGTTTTTTCAGAGGGCTTTTGTGTCCGTGGTACCTTAACTGGAAGTGCACTTAAATCGTAAGATTTAATACAACTTCTTGTATTAATTAATTAGCAGGGTTTTATGAAGACCCAAATCTTTGTAATTAGCAAAAGTGATTAGGAGTTTAGACTTTAGGCACATGCACTTTCCACGTGCCTCCATCTAATTTGGAACACCACCAACCTTAGGGTTTAGGGTTGGCTGTGGTGTGGTGTGGGACCTATAAAACTGGGCCATTTCTCTTGTATGATTATTTTGCTAGTGATCCCAGACTTGCCAAATACGGGTCTAGATTTATAGCCCCTTTCGTTCCATGTTGCCAAAAGTCACCGAGATCCTAGACCAAGGGCCAAGGCATACTTTCAAAAGTTTGATAATTTTGTCATGAGCAAGGATGATAAAATATTGAGATATTTAGTTATATATTAATTCTTAGCACTAATAATATAGATAAACTCTACGTAATTAAATTTTATAAACAAGCCTTTATAAAACTCAAAAAATGACAGCTACCTCTATTGAATTTAATTTTCATTATTAAATTACTTTGATATCCTATTGAGTGCTTTGGGATTTTTTTTTATAAGGCTTTAGGGTAGGCTTGTTTTAAGAAATTGATGGTAATTTTGTAATTTATAGGATGTTCGAAGCCTCTTTGTTATGTTATAAATGAGTTTTAAGTGTGTTTTTAAAGTTATTTCATGTATGATTTTTTTTTTTTATAAATAATTTGGACATCTATATTGAGTATAATAATAAATCTCCCTGAAATATTTCTTCGAGGAAAATTCCAAATGTAACCTCCTCAGATCGATTATCTTTTTAGCTAGCAGACCAAATATTACCGACTATCACTTGTTAAAAAACAAATACACAAAAAGAACAATTGTGTATCTTGTCACGTGCTTCATAATTCTAAGTATCCCACAGAAATTCTATAAAACCACTGCGATATAAAGCCAAGCCAATACCCTAAGGCTCTTGCCCCCACCAAAAATAAATAAATTAAAAAAATCCAATACCCCCTTGCCGAAAAAATAAGAGGGGAAAATAAGCCATTCGCCCGACGACCAATTCTATAGACCAAATGGTCGGTATCATGTCCCCCCAATCAAAGACAAGACATATTTCATAAAAAAAAAAACAAAAAAACACACAAAAACAATAAGAAAATTAGAAATAATCAAAATTAATTATTAATTGCTTCGATTTGGGGCAGACACATCTGTAAATGAGAAAAAGATTAAGATAATCCTCCCTCCTAGTTTAGACAAAAGGCAACAACCGCCCCTCTCCATAATCTATAGTAGGTTGCATCGTCTCCATCGAACCACGCATGCACACAGACACAGGCCCAACTTTAAACAAATCACACGGTTCCTACTTGGCGGCGACTCTCTTTCTCCATGGCTCACAATTTGCCACGTGTCACAAAGTTCCCACGTGTTTGGTTACACGTATGGGAGTGTCGGTGCGACGGTGGTGGCCTTTGCTTGTAAATAAGTCTGTTTTTCTGGGGACAAATTTCTCCTGTGACGTAAGCATACAGATAATTTATCCTTTTTGTTATTTGAATGGCTAATAAAGACTTTGTCTTGGTCCGGTATATTTATTTTATGCCGATTATTAAATATATTTTTATTTTATTTTATGAAAATGTATAAATATATTTAGTTATTGGAAAAGTAAGATTTCATTATTCCTATAAATAAGTTCATTTAAATAAACAATGCATGATTATAAATATAATAGTGGAAAATAATCACAAAAAAATATTAATAGTGGAAGGCTTCAATTCAAGTGAAGAGAGAACTACTTTTCGGAAAAAAAAAATATATATTTAAAAAATAAAAGTGAAAATGAAACACGTGTGCGACGGGGCTTACTTACTGCCACCACGGTTAAACTACAAAGTTAGCGCCGACCCTCCACGTTAATCTCCCACGTGTGCGACGTAAACCTCCCTAAATTAGCAGGACAATGATTACGTCGCTTTTTAGTTCCCAAACTACCCCCGGTTGGACGCGTGTCGAGATAGCAAAGAAGGTACGAAACTTTTCTATACCAAGTCTGCAAGTACCGGAACTAACCCTGGTTTGGTGTATGACCCAAAGTTTCGTTTCCGTGTTATTTTAACCTTTAAGACTGCTTTGGCGGCTTTCGTAGTTTCTTTCTTTCACTTTCTTCGCTTTCTTTTTCATTTTTATTTCTTACAAATTCTTATAAAAATTCATGAGAAATAATTATTTATGCATAATTATGCACCCATATATTTTTTTTTGTAATTATCACTGTACCTATATTTAATCATTCATTCACATATATAATAATGAGGTGCCAACTGCTCAGTTAGCTAGCTGGCTGGCCACTTGTTTTTTATACTCTCTTTTTTTTTTTTTGCTTCTTCCTTCTCTTCTTCCTCGAGTTCTCCAGAACCTGAGAAAAGAGAGAGAGAGAGAGAGGGGACTTGTAACTTCTTTGATTCTGATTTCACATTGATTTTTCCGGCACCCACTTTGGGAAGATCTCAGGCTTGAGCTTGTTGGGTTTTTGTTTTCTTGGCAGTATTTTTCCTAGAAAATTTCTGTCAGCTCTTTGACTTGAATACTGCATTTGGCTGAAGAGATCTATAATCTGAGGCCTGGTAGGTTCTGTCGTCTGTGCTTTCTGGGTTGCAGCCGTTTCAGTATTTTTGTACTTTTTTCTTCAAGTACAAGGCTTTAACTTTGCAGGTGAATGGGTTGGGTCTGTTTCTTCTGCCAGACGCCATTGATTCTTGTGTAAAGCAAATCAAAGTTATGGTTTTTCTCTCCACATGCTCTGTTTACGCGTGGCGGTTGGTGTGATGCTGGGGTCAGAATCAGAGAGTTCTAAAGCAGGGTCTGGTCTAGCACGCTTTTCTCTCAATTGGGTATCTATAATTTTTGACGCAGATCGACAGGAAGAAAAAATCTGAGAGATCTCTCCAAGAATTACAGAGTAAAAGATGATGAGAATGAAGACGAAGGCAACAGGGGTGGCACTGTCAGAGTTGAATGGAAGTTCTGGCAGTGGCGGAAATGCGTCGGGGCCAGCCGAGTGGGAGCTTAGACCAGGAGGAATGTTGGTTCAGAAGCGAAATCCAGACTCTGATTGCAACATTGCCCCTCCACCGACAATTAGAGTTAGGGTCAAATATGGGTCCATTTACCATGAAATCAATATTAGCGCTCAATCTTCCTTTGGTAATTTGTACTTCTCAATTTCGTAACCTTTATTATGTTTCTAAATTTGTCTCTTTTAGTATGAGCAAATTACATTATGTAATGTTGGTTGTGCAGGGGACTTGAAGAAAATGTTGGCTGGACCGACGGGTTTGCATCATCAAGATCAGAAACTGATATTCAAAGACAAGGAGAGGGACTCAAAGGCTTTTCTTGACATGTCAGGGGTGAAGGACCGATCGAAGATGGTGTTAGTTGAGGACCCAATTAGCCAAGAAAAGCGATATCTCGAGATGCGACGAAATGCGAAGATGGAGAAGGCTTCAAAGTCCATCTCTGAAATCAGCTTGGAAGTAGATAGGCTCGCTGGCCAGGTATTTTATTGTCTTTTGGTCTTTACAAGTACTATATCAGAAGTGTATGCAGAGATTTCTCTTCGTAATTTAGAATTCGTGTTTCGGAAAACTGAATGTTTTGGCGTTGGTAATTGTAGGTGTCGGCTCTTGAATCAATAATCACCAAAGGTAAAAAAGTTGCGGAACAAGATGTGCTTACTCTGATTGAGCAACTGATGAACCAATTGCTTAAACTAGACGGAATCATGGGCGATGGAGATGTGAAATTGCAGAGGAAAATGCAGGTAATTTCAATTACTATGGTCTCAAGTTAGTAATTACATGCACTGCAATGGTAATTTATAATGTGATTATAAATTTGTTTTGAAGGTGAGGAGAGTGCAGAAGTGTGTTGAAACTCTGGATATATTGAAAGCTAAAAACTCCATGCCTAGCAGCAATGGAGGTCAGACTCCAAAGCAAGTTCAGCAGAAGCATTCTAATGGGCATAGGCATGGAGCAATTCATCAACAGCCTCAAAGTCATTACAATGGAAATGGGCATTTGCTAACACCAATTCAAGAGCATCAACCAAGGAATTCAGTTGGATATTCACCTTTACATCATCAGCAAGGGCAACAACAACAACCATCAAGGCATTCAGCTTCGGGGCCAGTAGTTGTCACCACACAGTGGGAGACATTCGATTCTGCCCCGGCATTGATCCCAACCTCTTCGACATCCAAATCGGCCTCAGCCACGAATCATTCTGGCTATCCTAAGTTTAATTGGGAATCGTTCGAGTAAGCCGGGCGCCACGTATTGTTTGTGTGTGTGTGGATGTGTTTTGATATTGTCTCTCCAATGTGCTTGCTGTCTCTTCTACATTCTTTTCTGTACGTAGATGAAAATGTTTCCAACCCCTTTTAATCTGCCATTCAGTTCACCAGAAATAAATGGGGTTTACTACAATAGGGATTTATTATCAATATGTTCCTTCTTGAGTTCTGTTGTCCTTTGAATTCATTTTCCATTTCTGTGGTTGTGTTTTTTTATACTATAAAGTTGGCCATCTATCTGTATATTTGTTACTAGAGGAATTATTAGTGTCCAAACTTTGAGATGTAGACCTCTGTCTCGAAATCCAGTGATTTAAATTTGTGCTGCCATAGCCTCTGTCTTCCTCCCTCCAATGGGGTATACCTTGCTTCCTGCAGAGGCTACAAGCTGACAAAAAGAAGAGCATTGATGAAAGACTATTCTAATCTATAGTGAACTAACTAACCCAACCCAACCCAACCCAACCCATGCGATGATAAAACAAGTGTGGATAAATTGGGGAGATATGTCATGATTTCAGTGAATTCCTTATACTAATAATAATATTAGTTAAGAGAAGATTTGTCCCTCCCTCTGTTATGATTATTTTACAAACTTGAGCTTTTTCAATTGAAGAATCCTTCCTCTTTTGACCTCAAATCCATTTTAACTTGGAGGCTATGATACCTACTACACAAATAAGATATAGTAAGAAATTATAATAGTGCTATTATAATAAGAATAAATAGGCCAATGATGAAGCTTGGTTTGGACAGCTTATGATTGTTGATTGCTTGCAAACAAAGGCATTGCATATAAGCTACACAAACTCCTGCAAACTAAAATGAAAACTAAGTCAATATATCTAAATCACTTCCCTGTTGTGCTGATGATTCTCTTTTTTCTATTTTCTGGGTCATCCCCTGTTTGTTCCCTTAAAGCAGGGCAATTAGTTGCAAGAGGTACAAAAGGGAAAAGAGGCTCAATCTAATTGCTCAAAAATTTCCTCCTGTAACTTATCTTAGAATTATCAAAATGGAAGAACTAGGGTATTACTCTAGGAGGAGCAGGCATTGGCATCTCTGAAAGTAGTTACTGCTCACAAGCT
This sequence comes from Prunus fruticosa, assembly GCA_018703695.1. Taxonomy (NCBI): domain Eukaryota; kingdom Viridiplantae; phylum Streptophyta; class Magnoliopsida; order Rosales; family Rosaceae; genus Prunus; species Prunus fruticosa. Next base: position 57,001,429 of record CM031918.1, on the reverse strand, counting down.
AAGAACAATTCTGAGCTAGCAAGAAGGCCACAAAAGATAGATAGAAGGGAGCTTCTACAATGAGGGAGGGGTTACAATGAGAGAGTTCAATCCAACAGTCCAATAATAACTTTGTAATAGATCAAACGGCTATTAAAGATCATCTCATTATAACTCCTCACAAAGAAAGTGAAAATCTATAGTGAGGGTGCCATATATGGACTCTTCACATGGACCTTCATATTAACCACATGATCATTCCATTAAACTTAAGTGAAGTTGCTATTCAAAGGAATTATGTAGCTAATATGAAGGTCCACATCTATGATCCATATATGATACCCCCACCATAAAACAACTCGTAATTACTTCTCACAAGCTAAGAACAATTCTGAGCTAGCAACGAGGCCACAAAAGAAAATGGGCTGTGCTGAGGTCCACTGCCAATATCCAACAAAACTCTTGATCAAAAAAATCTTATTAATAATGGGTTTTTCTAAAATCTGTTGAGCAAAATAAACCCAGCAAACTGAACAAAAGGGCAAAAAAGCCCAAATGGTGGGAAGGTGTTTAATGGCCAGTGGCCACACACATTTCCTCAGAGAAAAAGATGTTCCTTGGATGAACACTCCTCTAGTTATTTAGTTTTTAATCAAACTGCTCCCACTAACATAATTCTAGAACTTGGGCTTCTTCTTCTTATGCAGCCGTGCCGGCTCCCAAAAGGGGTTGGGTTTTTAGATTTGATATCTAAATCCGAGTTTTCTTCTAGTAAGTAATTAGATGTGGAGTTGATTTTAAATCAAAAACTTGTTTCATGATATCAAAGTCATAGTTCAATTCCTCATAGGTAAGCTTTTGGGTTGGAGAGTCAGTCACATTTTAATTCCAGTTATTGACTGCTTTTGGGATGTGAACAACCAGTATTGCTGTAGTAGGTAAGCTTGCTTTTTTTGTTTAGGTTGGCTTTGGCTTCTATAAAAACATTAAAATGAAAAAGAAAGAAGGTGAAAATGCACAAACACCAAAGTCAGTAAACATACATGATATAATTTCAAAAGAGAGAATGTGAGAGAGAGAGAGAGAGAGAGAGAGAGAGAGAGAGAGAGAGAGAGAGAGAGTTCATGGTGGGTGGGTGTCCATTTTTGGACTTTTACTCGTGCATGAAGATGAAGCTAGCTTTCACCAAAAAAAAGAAGATGAAGCTAGCTAGCTTTAATTTGCAGTCAAATTTTTACTTTATTGAAGATTTCAAAATCAACCTCGTGAATATAATATACTGTGCAACCTATGATCATAGTAGAAGGTAACGATAATATCAAACATATATATATATGAGTCTTACAAGATATGCATGTGTGTGTGTGTGTGAAATGAAGCCAGTAAAACTTGACGGAAAGTGATTGAGTTCTCATTGAACGCAAACATATCTTGACAAATTGTATGTATGTCTCCAAATCTCTCTGCAAATCCAGTTTCTCCCTCGATCTCTTTGTGCAGCGCCAGCGCTTTAAATTTGTATTTGTATGACTCTTGACAAATCTGGTTCAAACATACTACTTAGCTATAAAATAATTAAATAAAATTTGAATAAATTAACTTAGTTTTTGGCTATCTAAGATGGATCAGCATCAAGCTACTATCATCAACTTTTAGGCTTAGCTGACTAGAACTACATACTATTCTTTATGCAGGCCGTGATGCCAGTCTTGTAATGCGTAAATTAGTTCAGTTTTCTTTATATGTATTATAAACACTTTTTTAGTATGAGGAGCGTCTGATATCAATCAAGATGTTCTGAATGTTATGTAATCTCGTTTTTGCATCAATTTACCACTTATTTTCCACAACAACAAAAAAACACCTCCCAATTATCTTGATCCTAATTTCTAATTAAGTATTGATTTGTTTAAAAAAAAGAAATATTCTATGGGGAGAGATGGGGGAGAGATGACGACCGAGCCTCAGCCTGGATCTCGGAGCCTCGGGATCGGGTTGCTTCGGATGCCGAGCCTATGCGCTCGTTCCGTACGGTGTCCTTGAATTGTCTCCGTGGAGGGTGCCACGACCTCTGTTGTTGCCATTATCCCCGTAATTATGCCCGCTAATTAATTATATATATTATTCTTTATCTTTGTTTGGGTCCTTTTAATTTGGTCCACTCTGTGACGTGACGTCGTCTCTGAGAGTGACCATTATCCTGTGATTCTCTATCGCCACCCTTTTCCCCGAGCAAATCCTGTTTCTGCTTTACAAAATCATCACTCAAACTTTCCCCTCGTATATTAATACCAGACTTGTAATCGAAAAGATATGTACGCATTACTTCCGTGATTATCAAATCAATCAGATAAAGAGAAAAGAAAAAAAGATAAAAGATAAAGATTGTTTGGGTTAATCTGATTATGTGTCTCATCTCATGAGAGAGAGAATTTCGGCTCCTTAAGTTGTTCTCCTTAGTGGAGGCAAGTCATGTGACAGATTCCTAGATTTGATGCCAACCGAAAGAAAACTGATAACCATAATATATAACTGAAAGCTATTGCTAGTTTAATTTCCCAAATTCCCATTTTTAATTAGTCTCATGTGACAGATGGTTCATATATATATGTAATTTGTGCTTTAGTTTGATTCGCTAGTTAGTTGTCTAAAAATAACTTCATTTGTGGTGCTTAATTATCATTGTGTTCAAAACGTGTAAGAACTTCCTTATTCTCGTTTCATTGTCTCATTATCTCCATCTCTATCCTTATATTACTCATCGAAAGAGGTAAAGAGGTGAAGAGGAATTTAAAAACCCTAATTACACTAAACGTAAATATAACTAAATAATATGTATTTGATGACCTCTAGGTCTAAACAGTATTATAGAATGCAAGTAGGTAGTGATAATATTATCTATGGAGCTAGCTAGGCAAATCCAAATTCCCAACACATATATAAACAGTATTTGAGTGTTGCTAACGTATACAGCATGACTTTGCACGTACGTTCTATGTATTAACTTAACTCCCATAATCTTTTTACCTCAATCTAAAAACTCAATTCTTTTATGGACGAAATAATAATCAATCAAGTAAGCGTGCAGTGCACTTTTGGGGTTTGGTTCATCAAAGTCCAGCAGCAACGACGACCTTCCTTCATGCACATGCTAGCTACCTACATAGCAGCAGCCACTATGACTGTACTGATCAACGCACCCACTGACCCACCCACCCCTTTCACCCATAGACAAAGTACACAACGTCGGCGCGCGCTTCACCACTGTGTTTTCTTGTGGGTTCGATGTCTCTGCATGTTTGCATGTGTGTACGCATATATGGACATATGTCTGGGTGAGTTGAATCAGACTCAGGCGGTGACTGATTTGTGAGTCGTCAGTCATATACATGGGGCTTTCTTTCATCATCAGCTGCTTTGTATATTTTTATGTTTGAATTCAAACATTTGCTTTGGAGAGTTTGATTAGATGAGTCCTAATCAATTAGTTAGTTAAACATCTTAATTAAGGGTCTTCTGCATGCGTGGCATTCCTTGCTGACGTACAATATAGTGTGTTCACATTATTCATTCCAACGCTCAGTTTTTAATTTTTTTAAAATTTTTGTATGATTAGTAAAATTATATTATAGGATTGATGGGTCATTACTCATTAAGTTGAGTTGTTCATCACTAGCTTAATTAGGGTCCTTTGGGTATCGGAAAGGGATACAAACTTCCACATCATATATTTTTTGCTTTTTATCACAAATGGTTCATAAGATTTGCAAAATTATCACTTTTTGTCTCTAACGTGTTTTTATGACACTAATGGTCCTTAAGATTAGCCTCCACATATCAAAATGATCTTTGTCGTTAGCTTATGTCAAATTTTCTTTTAAATTGATGATGTGGCACATGTGTGGAGCCCACACATACAATGGTATGGAGTAATGTGACTTTAAGTAGTGTGGCTTAAGATTTGTATAAATTATATAAGTATATAATATAATAATATTAAATATAAAACTTAGTCGGTACAATCACTTTAATATCATATTTATTAGGGGTGGTTGCGGTTCGGTAACCGCGAATTTTTGCCCAAACCGCAAACCGACCGACTATTTGCGGTATGGTGATTTTTGAAACCGCAAACCAACCGCAAAAAGCGGTCGGTTACCGTGAATTAGGTGTTTAAAACCGCAAGTTCTTTTTGTGTCATAAAAATCCAACTTCTCAAGCATATATAAATTTACAATTTCCTCAACTTCTCAAGCATACACAACCTAAAGAAAATTAAAGTTCAATTCCAAGAATTCCAATTAAAGTTAAACTTCTCAAGCATTCCAATTCCAAATTCTTTAAAGTTACAAACCAAAAGGAAAATGCAATGCAAAATGAATTAAAGTTACAACCCAAAAGAAAATCCAATTCAAAGATAATTAAAGTTACAAACTAAAAGGAAAATGCAATGCACCAATGTTACAAACTAAAGTTACAAACTCAAGTGTTGGTGGTGGTGAGTGGATTTGAAGAACCTCGTTGTGTTGTTTGAGCACCAATGCTATCTACAAATAAAAAACAACATAAGTTTAGTATATTTTATTATAAGAAGAAGCATAAATAACATGAGCATAAATAAACTAATTACTTACAAGTTGTCATATATTCCATTTCCTTGTAGAATTCAACCTCATAATCCGTTGGTTCCTTGTAAAAGGAAAATTCGTCCGCTCTAAGCCAATCACTAGTACACACTAATGCCTCTACCATTTTAGGATGCAAAGAACTTCTAAAAGGATCCACAATCCTCTTACCTAGGTTAAAAGCATTTTAACTAGCAACCGTAGAACTTGGAATTGCAAAGATATCCTTGGCAACTTGTGAAAGAATAAGATATCTTGTTTGGTTCCCTTTCCACCAATTCAAGAGATTGAATAGAAAATATTGTATGAAATATATTTTACATACAATATAATATAGACAATATTATTTAAAATATATTCGCGGTTTGCGGTAACTGCAAGTTTTGAAAATCAAATACCGCAACCGCAACAGCAAATGCGGTTCGGTTCTAAATACCGCAAATGCGGTTTCATTGCGGTAAATTATCGGTTGGTTTTTGCGGTTTTTCGGTATAAAATGTCACCCCTAATATTTATATATACTATAATATATATATACCTCATCAAAAAATTTATATATAATAAAAAACTTGATGTGTAGAGGCTAACCTTAAGGACCGTTAGTGTCACAAAAAAAGTTAGGAACGCAATGTGATAATTTTGTAAACCTTAAGGACCATTTGTGATAAAAAAAAAACCTATATTTTTAAGACATGAATGAAACATTGACAACAATGTAACAATAATAATAATAATAGAGCTACAACAATTACAAATTCGAGGATTGAAAATAGAGTTAAATATTCGATGATGCACAATCTTAATTAAATTGTCATGTAATGGGATGGGATTGTTGGTCTATCTCCTTCGTATCCCTATCGTATCCTCTATAAAGGGAAAAGAATATGAAATTAGTCTAAAGAAGCTTAAAAGGGGAGGAGAGAGAGAGAGAGAGAGAGAGAGAAAAAGTGACCTTAAATTTGCCTTTTCATGGCCTCCAAGAGAGGTCCAACTTGAAGTTGACACGGAACTGTGGCCATTCAGATTTATCAACAAGTACCAATATAATCCTAATTAATTAATAAACAAATTAAACATAAAGATTAGATGATGTTAAACTAATTAAGTTGTATACTGTTTCAGGGAGGCAGACCCTGGGCAAGACGATCGATCCCCAAAACCCTACATGCTCGAGCTGTGCGCCGTCTTGTCTCCCCCCAAGGAATCCACCATCTTCTCTTCTGAATCCTGATCGGGTCATTGCCCAACTTTTACACAATTGGTATGCTAGTCAATTGCTATAGCATGCATACTGTTTTTATAGGCAATTATCTGATTAAAGACCAATAGAGACTTTCACTACTCAAAGTGAAGTCCTGTCTATGCCATGCAATGAATAAATTAATCCAACGATTAGCGTTAAAGTAAAGTATGTAGTAAATAAAGGATACAAAAATATGTGAAATGCTTGCGTCGTGTGAGTGGTCCATTATTATCTTCAAAGAGAAAATATCTTTTGAAAACCATATAAAATATATATTACATTAATATTTGAAAATGAAATTCATGCCATTGACCTCTAACTAATATTAAGTGTCCGTGTAGGTAGATAAGTAATGTTAAAACCAATAATCAGTACAACAAGTACATGAAACTTCAACGTCTAGAAGTAAATGCTCAAAATCACTTTGTATTATAATAAACCAACTCCAAACCTTACCCTCTCCTTTCGCCACATCACGGGGGTGGGGGTCTCTCTCCTCCTCTCTCTTCTCTTATTTTAAGTTTTGATTTTGTATTATCTTAAGTTGAATTAACATATGATGGCATAATCTTGGGGCTTAATTGGTGATTCATTTTCATGATGGACATCACATATATATCCACCATCGCACACGATGGAGTATTATTAATTAGTGATTGATTAACGACAATGGAGCCAGCAAATTAAACAATCTAATCTAGTTAAAATGTTCACGGCGGGGATGGGATATAGCACATGCAACTACAAAAAAGTGGTTGGTTTGGTTAAGTCAAGGATTCCACAGCAATTCTCTTAATAATTCAATTTACCTATCAGCCTCAAATATATATATGAGAGAGAGAGAGAGAGAGAGAGAGAGAGAGAAGAGATAATTTCCTTAGAAATGTGCATGTGTGTGCTCCTTCAAAAATGGTTCACCCTCCGTTCTATAAACTGCATATACTTTGGATGTGTGGGGCGGCATGACATATTGATATTGACCCCATAAGCAAAAGCAAAAATGTAATGTACCTAGCCAGATATAATAATTTTCAAAAGTAAATCAAATGTTACTTTCATAAACGTCAGCTTTTACTTTTTTTTGAAATTTTAAATTCCGATGACAAATATCACAACTGGGGTAAGTTCAGTTCATTTGGTTTTTTTTTCTATTTTAAATTTTTCTTTCTTTTCTTGTTTGCTCAAACTCCGCCAATGTACGTATGTTGATGAGTACGAATGCACAATGTTAGCTTTAAAATTCAAATATTACCTACAGACTTCTCTCGTAATTTGAATCACGAATTAATGGAGAATGACATGGACTTCAACCAGGCAAAAGTTTCCAAGACTGTAAATTCCATTCTGAAATTTAATTATAAGCTTCTGATGAGTCACACACATATATGATCGCACTCGAGAAAGACATATATAGCACTTTCACTTTTTTTTTTTTTTTTTTTTTGGGTGCTTGATTTATTGATTATGGTTTTTTTAACTCAATTATTCTGTTTAATTTTATTATAATCCTGAAATTAGCGTTTTCGAATCGAGTCTTGTTATATTATTAATTAATTTAATACTTGTACGTACATTCATATATATAATTGAGTACGAATATTTCTGCAATGCATGTAGATGTAGGTAGCAAGAAGATGCATGGTGATTATAAAAAGCATCACCCCAATAGATTGTTTGGATTGAGCTGGGCCAGCTTGTCAGCATATATATATATATATAATTATATATTTTCTTCGTTTTATATTTTTCTGAAAATCTGCCTTACTAATTAGCACATGCATGCATGCTTATGTTCTACTCTGTTCATGAATCATGACATGTGACAATTGCCTAATTCGCATGAATTTATATTTAATTTATTATTGTCATGGAAAAATAAGTATATTGCCCGTACTTTATGATTGAATTATTATTGAACAACTATCATCTGTTAATTAGGACAACCCAAATGATGTCAGGATCGACGTCAATCTTGGATTCATATACAAGGTTTCTCAATTAATTATATATGTACTTGACTTGATCTTCCTTAAGCTTAAAATTAAGGAGATTTTTAACCGGATGTGGTTAAAGGAGCTAAGTAATCACAATCAGAATGAGCACATAGATTTTTCAATTGTCATTACTTCAAAACCGCGACGTCCGCCGACGTGGATTAATAACAATTTAACATGGAATTCGCTACTATAAATTGTGGAAAGCGTAAAAAACAAACACAAACACCAACACACACATAAGAACAAATGGGTGGCTAGATGTCGCATGCCAGGGCGGCAGGCACAGTAGCCAGTAAACTCTTAATTAACATTTCGGCAGGCATATATTCGTTTGGTCATTTTCTATTCTCTTAATAATAATAATATAGTTTCAAGTAATTAATGAATGAATATTCAGAATTATCTTTAAAAGATGTGCATGCAGTCAATAAGCTTCAGCCACGCGAAATCATGAAAATGCGATTATTTTAAAATAAGATTCTTTTGACTCTCAAATTATAATTATTTTAGGTTTGGTTTCCATGCATTCAATGCAGCAAAGAGTGCCGGCCTAATTAAATTGTTCCATAAGCCATAAGATAAGATATAATTAATTGATTAATAAGTCCCATAAGCCATGCAAATATATATATATATATATATATATGTGTATGTTAAATTTGATATTCCAAAGGCCTGCCCACCACAGCATGCAGATCCTGCATGCAGTGATCAGTAATGTTAAATTATAGGATACTTGTTGCATTTCCATGCCTGCGTAGAGCTGCACTGTCCATTGTCTTTCATAAGCTGTCTTTTACGCCATAGACAATACCCTTCACCTTCGTGGCTTTTAAGAGCTGCAAGTTAATTGAAGTTATACATACAAATAGTGTAAGGTGTTCTTCTTCAAGTTTAGTAGATTCCTTAGACAAAATTCCTTCATCAGGATTCAGGAGTGAGCCATGGATGTAAACTAAAAGCAATCTTGAAATGAACACACATGTCGCAATATCAATGAATGAAAAGATTTTCTCTCATAAAAATATCAAGTATTCTCTTCTCTATATAGACAAGTTAGGCATTAATACTGTAGAATAAGAAAAATAAGGTCAACCATCATCTTCTTGATGCAGGGCAGGGCCTCCCTCCCTCCCTCCCTCCCTCCAGCTATACAACTAGTGTCTTATCTATTTGGTGGCATCCTGGCACATTTATCTGCATGGGGATCTTCTCTATGATTCATTTGACCAACCAACAAGGCAACTAAAATATTGCCAACTTAATTCAAGACTTCAACGCTTGAGTCAACCACGTAATTCAAGCACTTGTGTCCTTTGCCATTTTAATTAATTTTCCAGGAGTAAAGGCCACTCCAGCAATTCAGACTCCTAAATTAATAATTTGTTTATAATTCAGCACTAATTATATACGTATATACATTTGTATCTAGCTAGTTAGGTGGCTAGTTACGAGGTTTGACAGAGTGTGCCCCCGTGCCGGCTTAATCTCGATTAAGCATTGCATCTGCAAGAACTTGTAGTTAAGTTAAAGGGCTTCAAATATATTCATCTTTTTACTTGATGCATGCATCCTAATTCCAACATATATATATATATATATAAAAAGATCATTCAAATAATTTTATTTGAGGGACACTTTTTAAGGTACTCTACGAAATATTTTTTAACGATCCAAATCATCTATTTTTCACATCTTCATTCAGTGATCATCCTTGCAAAAAATCATGTAAGTTGAATCATTAAGACATCTAATTGAGACAATAAACACGGTACTTCGAGAAAGTAAATTTCAAAAATGTAATTGAATGGTCAAATGATATCGTATTCAAGTGATATTTTGTAGGGATGATCTTTGAATGAATATCTACATAATATACGGTTTATATTAATAAAATACAATGCGGAATGAGCCATACAAGAATGTCCCTCAATTGAATATATATATACATACATACGTGTTTTCAACCAATTTATTTTAATAACAACTTTTTTATTCATAGATTATTTTGACCTTATTCCCCTCCAAAATCTGATGAGTTTCATTTTGATGTTGATCTGTTGTTGCAACAAAATATATGCTTTACTTATAGTTAATTAATAGTTAAGCGGATGTTAAAAGTCAATGGCAAGCAAAGAACCGAAACCAAAAGTCAAAACAAGCCCCATTATATTTTTGTAACCCAAAGGAAAGTCAAACTCAGTTGTCGTTATTAGCTGCTCAGCTCCATATAGAATAACTTTCTTTTAAACAATTTTTATGGGTTCAATCAAACATATAGAATAATAAGTGGAATATGAACCTAAAGAAATTAAAGAAAAAAAACCAAATATATGAAATATGATGATAACCTTTTCTATGAGTATGATGGGAATATTTTGGAGGTAATTAATTTAAAATATTAACCTTTACTTGTTACTCAGACCTTGGCATGTGATAATGTCTTCATGATGATGATGAGTTAAGCTAATAAGGAATAATGGGATATGATTCCCTGCAGTTTCCAATTTCCAATTCTGATTTCTGAAATCTCTTGTAGCAAAGAAAAGCAGCAGATGATATATGTGTATATATATATATATAGAGAGAGAGAGAGCGCTTAGAAATTAAAGGAATTATTAGGTCATGTCAGGCTCAGAGTCTTGAAACTGACTGCCTAAAAGGAGTGAAATTGGCTGGTGGTTTAGGGATCATTTTATGCAAGTTGAGTCGCAAGTTGCAGTTTTTATGTGGTGTGAGTATATGCTCTTTAATTAGAATTAGTCTTTTTGTTTCAATTCAAGTATTAGTAAGATTCCCAATTTCAGGAGCAGGGCTCTCCTTACTTTATACTCAATTAATTGCATTGCATGTGACCATTCATAATCAACTCACTAATCACTAATTAACTGATGACTAACACATCACCATGTTGCCCAAAAACGTGCATATATAAGACCAGGTCTTGAACTTGCAGTTGCAGCCAGCCGGCCTTTTGCACCGGCCAGCTAGCCGTCGTAGCTACTTTGGTCCGGCCAATCAATGCACTCACTCAAATTTCAGTAAGTATTATTGAATATCATGATAACGTGAATTAGACTCACCATTTTAAAATGATTTTAGTTTTTCCTTTTCTTTTTTTGCGGGGTTTGGTAACCTTAATTAACATGGATCTTTGAAACAATAGTTAATTAGCAAATCATGAAAAAACAAATTTAAGGAAATTTTTGGGTCTGTGGTTAATAAATCTTGTTTCGATTTATCTTTGTATCCGAGTACAAAATACAGAGAAAGGGTTGGGATTGTCTGTTCCTGACCATGTTGTAATTTTGCTACTTCCTCTGAAATTCAGCAGTGTACAACAGATTTTGCAGTTGAATTTCAGTGGAAATGTAAAAAAAAACTCCTGGAAAGACAGTCCTGCCAATAGAAATATCCTCCCAAATCCAAAAAAGAACAAAACTAAGGGTCAGTTTGGCATTGCTGTGTTGTGAAAATAATCGCTGTTAGATTTGTTGTGAGAGAAATCAGCTGTAAGAGAAAGCAGTTTGGCGTTTGGTAAATTTTTTGTTAAAAGTGTTGTTGATATTGATTTCCACAAAATCAGAAAATGATTGCTGCATAATCATTAAACCCAGCGCTTCTTCCAAACTGATTTATGCATAATCAAAAATGACAGCAACTCATTAGCTGCTTTCCCTTATAGCTTTCTCTCACAACAATTTTTAACAATAAGTGATTCCAAATTTTTTTTAAAATCATTTATCACCCCAAATAAACAATCAGAAACGGCACTAACTCTTCTTCGTCTACATGCACATTGCACCCACCCACTACTATACAGCTTAGGACAAAACCCAAAGAAACAAAAAAATCAAAGACCAAAAAAAGGTGATTAAAAACTAAACTAAACATGTGAGTTATTATTATTATTATTATTATTAGCGTAATCTAAACAATCTTCCTTGATTTTAGCTTTGCTTGGCTTGTCTTCCTCAACCTCTTCGCTGTCATCAACCACCTCCTCAGCCCCGGTCAGCTGTTTGGCTTTCTGAGCTTCAAACTCCCAATCTGTAACACCTAAAACCACCAGCATGGTCAGAGCACAGCATCCCTGTGCAGCCAACAGGCCTAGCCACAGCCCCTGAAAATCCAACTCAAGAACGAAACCCAACCCCACGGCCACTGGCATTCCCACGAGGTAAAAGCACCCCAAGTTTATGTTTGCTCCAACTTTAGGCCTCGCCGTGCCTCTCAGAACTCCACAGCCTGTTGTTTGCGGGCAATTTCCAAGCTCACAGAGACCAATTATAGGCAAAACCATTGATGTTAATTTTATTATCTCCTTGTCCTGTGTGAACATGCTTGCCCAAATGTTCCTCACCATGACTGCAAAGATCAGAGCTACAAGGCCTAGTATGAAGCTGCAACACAGGCCTACAATGGCTGCAATCTTTGCTTTTTTCGGTTGGTTTGCGCCTATTTCGTTGCCAACCCTTGTGGACACACTGAAGCTTAGGGACGAGGGGAATATGTAGATCAGAGAAGTGGTTTGGATCAAAATGCCCATTGAAGCAACAGTGGCTCTTGGGTTTAACAGCAAACCACAGAGCAAAATCATGATCTCATACCACCACCATTCTAGGCACACAGAAATGCAGCTTGGCACTGCCAAATTGAGAAGAGTCCTCCATTCCCTGAAGCAGTCCATTGAAATCCCTCCCCAGGTTTTCTTGTGGACCCCAGAGATAATGATGTAGATGATTAAAGAAGCTACAAGATTGAAGTTAGACCAAACCCCACTTAGAGCCACACCTCTGATGCCTAAATTGAGGTACGAGACAAGAAAGTAATTAATGGGAATGTGAAGGATGATTGCTAGAGTGGCACAAAATGTTAGAGGCAGGGTAATGGATTGAGTTCTGAGGTAAATTCTCAAAGGGTGCAGTAAACACTGAGCAAGAAGGTCAGGGAGAGAACAGAGGAGGTAAAGTTGAGCTTCAGATGCAATTGCTTCATCTTGGCCACAAAGGAGGAGGAGTTTCTTCATGTTTAGCCACAGAAGAGAAATGGGTAAGGATGTAAATATCAGAAGAAGTACTGTTCTCTGCAAAGAGAGGCCAAGCAGAGTATGCCTTTTGGCACCAAAAGCTTGACCACAAATGGGTTCCATTCCCATGGCAAGGCCAGAGAGAATCGAGTAACCGGTGATGTTAGCAAAGCCGACGGCGAGGGACCCGCCGGCTAAAGCGAGCTCGCCGAGACGGCCGAGGAAGAGCATGGAAATCATTGACCTGGAGTAAAGTAAAAGGCCAGTGAGTATCATGGGAAAAGCTATGCTGGCTATGGAATTGGCTTCTTTCAGAGCCAAGGAGAAATGGGATTTTTGGTGGGGTTTGTGTGTTTGGTGGTGTGCGTTTAGTTGTAGCTTCTTCTGTACTTGCTCTGGTTGGGATGCTGTGCTTTTGGAGATTAATGGGGTAGTGAGCGTTTTGGGCTCTTCTGAGTCTTTAATGGAGACAAGGTAAGGGTGGTCTGAATTTCCATTGCAGCAGGGAGAAGGAGATGTCAGCTTGCACATTATTATATGCGCTTAAGGATCAATCAACTGTAAGTTAATTTGTACAGAGAGAGAGAGAGAGAGAGAGTTGAGAGTTGAGATTGTGGGGGTCTTATGAGGAAGGGGTGGTGGAGGGGTTTTTATAGGGGGTTTATGGGGCTTAGAATTTAGTGGAAACTTTTTTGGAGGGACTATAGAGTCTTTGTGATGACCGGCCAGCAAAACCTAGTGAGAGATGGGTGTAAAATCCACTTTCAATTCTCAAGAACTAAGATTTGGTTTAATTTTGTTTCTTCCTCTAAATTTATCCCCAAACCTTAAATTAAAGAAAGCGTCGAGACAGAAGAGAAGACGGATATATAGATTAACAACCGGATTAATATAATAAAGACAGTCAAAGTTCATAACGTTTTCTGTTAAGAGGCCATAATAGACACAGGCTAGGACAAAATTTGCAGTTTGGAGTGTCTAGGCCAGTTAGACATGGACTCAAATTTTTCAATACATCCAAAAGCCCATCCATTTGGGCCCACCCCACCTATGCTGTCTGTCTTTGATACAAGGAAATTTTCAATAACATTTTAACTTAAAGCCAGACAGGGAAGAGAAGAGAAATATTAATTTAAAATATGAGATACCCTTTGCAAATGCCAGCCTAAAAAAACTTGTTTGCTTCATGGAAACGGCTCAAAGCTTTTAACTTTTTGTTTATTTCTACAGTCTGTGGCTTATGGATAGGTCCAAAGAAAAGAAAGAAGCCGTCATTAAATCGTTCTTCTTGTTCATGATCGCATGCATTGCAATTTGCATTCAATCTATTCAAATTCAACCATGTTTCAACTGCAGCAGGCATATGTTTCAAGGGCAGGCGCCACAAGTACTTGGGTCTCCTACGGAACCTTTTTCCATTCAAAACTTGCCAATTTTGGGCATCTTTTCTTGAGAATAGGAGACAAGTCTTCGGGGTTCATCTCACTCAACTCCAAGGGCACCATTTGGTTCAAACTCCATTGGCCATTGCTCAATAGGGAAGCTCTCCGGATGAAAAAATACTTGCAATGTGTCATTTTCAACCAATAATACTATAATACATGAAAAAATTATCCCGCATATCATTATGTTATTGACAAAGAAGTTGTAGCATGAAAGTGTTTCTCCATCCAGATGATGTAAACTCTCACTTGCAAATCAATTTTGGAAAGGAAAAGATCCAACTTTTGTTGGGATTTTTCCTTTGAATGTGCCCCTTTTAAAAAAAATTATTATTCTTCTAGTAAGCCGTTGAAAGTTTTGTTGCTTCAAGTCACAGCTCATTTGAGAGAAACGTTGCCAAGTGGATGGCAGCCATGGTTCCAACACTCCCACACGGATGAGTGGGTTGGTCTCCTTACTGTTTTCAGCTCTCTTCCCACCCGTATCAAAAGGTCATAACCCATAAGTAAGCCCATGGTAAGGCGCAAGGACTCATTTTGAGTCAAATTATTTAGACAAAGACAATGATTTAGTCATAAAAACGTGTAGAAAATTCTACACAAAAAGAAGTCTGCATGCTTTGATATTTTGGTTCACAATTGTGCTTTGACCCAACAATTCGACTTCCCCTTCCTGCCTTTTGGACTATTCGATTATAACTTGAGCAAATTGCCCATCCAAACTCATTTGTAGTTATTAGGAGAACCCTTTTTTGTCATTTTTATGAGTCCAACTTTCGGTGGAACCTTCGACGTGAGTGTGAAGGTTCACAAGATACCCTAAAATGAAGAACCAAGAAAAGACGTTACACAGATCTAATTAAAATGAGACATATAAAAAACAAATATTTAGAAAGAAAAAAGTATGCAAAAGCCAAAGTTGGGAGAAAAGAAAAACACTGCCGACTAGATTTAAATGTTGCAAAAAGAGTCGCAATCAACCCAACCGTGTGAATATATGCCTAAAGAAGAAGCGAATGCCATGTTAACTTTGTACTCTTAACAATTGGGAGAAAAACAATCTCTTCCAATAAGAAGTTCTATATATATATTTTTGTTGATACAAGCAATATGGAAAAGGTGAATTTGAATCTATGATTTTGAGTGCATGGATAAGTGTTCTTAACCACTTGAATTACACTATTTAAAAACTACTTTAGTCTTGACTGATGAAGTTGTGAGAATGTAAAGGTAAAAAGTCCCATATTGGAAAGTTAAGAAACTTAGTAAGGACTTATAAGAAGTTGAGCTACTCCCCACATTGCCAATTGGTTTTGGGGTGAAACTTCAACTTCCTTCATGATATCAGAGCGGGTTAGCCCACGTGTGAAAGCCCAACGGCCACACGTGCTCCACGTCACCCAATATGTGTTGTCCACGTGTTAGGCTTGAAAATTCGCCACACGTGCGGGGGCGTGTGAGAATGTAAAGGTAAAAAGTCCCATATTGGAAAATTGAGAAACCTAGCAAGGGCTTATAAGGAGTTGAGCTACTCCCTCATTGCCAATTGATTTTGGGACGGAGTCTCAACTCCCTTTAGAAGCTCATCATGATATGAAATATTTCATTGTGGAACTCAATGAAATCCGAATAAAGCAATTTAATATTGATAATTAAGGCTAAGATCCAGCACCGACTAAATCTCTAATGCGGGCTGAAACATAATGAATCTTTGCCGACAATTAACATGCATGCCACAAAATTCTTCGGCATGCAATAAAAGCATTTGGACTATGTTGCAAGTGCAACATAGAACTCAAACTCCCCCTCCCTCCGCCAGAGAAAAAGTTCAAAATCACAATTGGACTGAAGTTGGGATTTGTCGTGAAATTTCTAACTCCTTCATAATCTGTGTTGACAATGAAGAGATTTTTTTACAACTTTATTGTCTATATATATATATATACATATATATACCAATTAAGCACATGCATACATATACAATGTAGATGATGACTCAAAGTTAGTTGTATTTCTTTTACTTTTGACTAGTTGGTTCACGTAGCCAAATTACCAATCACAATCAAAGAATTGGAAGACAATATATACCACAAAGGATCCTTATTGCATAAATAAAATATGACAACAACATAAAACTAACAAGTTACAGAAAGCTCAGACATTGATACTAATGATCAAGTTTCAAACTTGGTTCTTGGCTGACCTCAACAGAATCTAAAGAAATCTGCAATAGTTTTGTAATCAGCTGTAATCTTGGCTTTCTTTTTCTTTGAAAAGAAAACCGGTACAAAACAAAAGGAGGAAAAAGTTAAGGAAACCTAGTTAATTTGGCTTTACAAAGCTGTACGTGTTTAGACCAATAGTTTGAAAACAAAAAAGCTCTTGTAGAAACCGCTACTTCCTTTAACGATAATGTCCTAGTCTTGTCCTTGGATCTAAAATGTCGAAAAAGTTACATGTAAATATATATATATATATTTAATAGTTCCAAATGAGATGATAAGCTTAATGGGGGGTCATGAGTCATTATTACCATTAATAATCCACCCGTTCACATTCTAATCCCAACCCAAAAAACGAATTAAGGATCCAAATTCAATGAGTCTTTGTTGGAGTCAAGAAAATTTTGATTAGGATGTAATTATATGTTGAACATTGATTGGCCAATGAATTAGGGATATTATCTAAGATCAACTTCTTAAAGTTTCAGTCCCAACCCATAGATCAGTTCAAAACTAAACTCGATGGGTGCTAGCTCTTCTTAACTAAGAAAGCACTTTTGAGAGTAAGCATATTAAAATTCCTTTTTTTGACTTCGTCTTCTCCCTAAAAGCCATTGTTGCATATTGTCTACTTCACCGAAAGCCATTCCCATTTGGTTGGTAGTGTGGGAAGAGACAGAAACAGGGTTTGAACTTTGAATCAGAGACTAGTGAGGGATTAATTAGCTTCATGTTCACACATGTATACTCAAGTGTGGAAATCAATTTACACGTGTCAGCCATCCATATACGTCATATTCTAAGTTATCCAAATGTTTCACGCGTCAAAAATGGTCTTTTGTTTTGTCATATTCATATACTGATCGGCTGATATATGGACAGTGTAGTAACCAGAATGATAATGATATACGGACAGTGTAATAACCAGAATGATATGAAATTTAGCACGAGACCAAAAAAATAAAAAAGACGACAGTTAACTGAGATTCCAATTCCACTTGGATCATCAAGTTGGCCCAAGAAAAGATGGGATAACTGACCCCATCTTACCACTTTGTGTGTTGCTTTTGAACGGTCGGGAAAATATTAGGCAGTGAGCATTTCAGAAAACCCATATTTTGGTCTCAGAATAACTGCGTTCAATCAAAGCCATTGGATTGGACTTTACGGTGTTTATGCCGAAAGACCTAATTTATATATATGGATTCATTATTGTCAAATATAATCATCCAATTGATTCATCATCACAACACATGGCTTAAGTCATTTTCTGTGAAACTCCATCGTCAATCATGGGGCTCTTTCTTTTGGGTAACCAGTAGCTTATTGTTATTTATTTTTTTCTTCTTAAATTAACTTTCTTTGTTAATAACAAAAAATGGGGACTGATTTTCCCAATCTCCTTTTATCCATATACATTCCACAGTTGGGGGGTGTATTTTCGGGGGGTGTAAAGCCACTTTTACATTCCTTTTACACTTTTAGTGGATGTAAATACATTTTTTGCTCCAATGAAAAATGATGTAAATCCAAAGATGAATATTCGATTTGTTTGTGATAATTCATTTTTTTTTTGTGTGCGTGTGTTTTTTTTTTACTTTTTAAAATTAATTTTGTGCGTGTTAGATTTATTTTATTTTTCCAAATAAATGGACCTAAAAATATTTAAATTTGGAGAACATATGATTTTACCTACAAACTAACATAAAAATATCTATGTAGAAATCTAGGCCTTCCATTTTGATTTCCAATCCTTCTCTTTCCATTTTTCTCTTGTGGTGGATCCCGCCTGCAAATAATGTAAAAAAAGATGCAAATGTGCATCTAATTTTACATCTCCATGGTTGTGATGTATTTTTACAACCATTTGGGAAGATTCCGACAACAAAAGGTGTATATTTAACATACACCCCATTATACAACTCCCCACTGTGGATGCTCTAATAACAGCTCAATCTACAAGCTCAAATGACGTCTCTTTTCGTATTATTTTTTATTTTTTATAAAATAACATATCTCTCCTCCCTTGATAAAAACCGATAAAATGGAACAAAACAAAGAATGACATCTCTCTTCCCTTAATAAAAACCGATAAAAAGGAACAAAACAAACACAGGCACGGTGCATTTGTTAGGATATGGACATTGAGCCATGCCGGCATTGAGCACTTAACAAATCAATAACACAGGAAACAAAAATGCCACTCAGCTGTAAGCAGACGTAGATCAAGGCCGGCCAAAAAATTTAGACACGAATCAAAGACCAATTGAGGAATTTCCAAACACAAAATAACCTACCTTAGGAACGGAACAATCCAGAAATTGAAATTGAAATTGAAATTGAAATTGAAATTGTAAACAACCACGTGGGGGGCCAAATTCTGTATCAAGTTGCTTGTTCAATAGCAATAATAAGTTCCATAAAGTTTTGAGCAGAAACTAGTGCAGACAAGTATCTAGAAGCTACAACTCAGAAATAAGGCCTACAAGAAACTACATAAGCTGTATTACGATTCGACTCTACAGAGGGAGTTTCCAAGGAAACCACAAACTGCAGCATCTCACAACCAGACAGATCCAAACCACTGATCAAGATCATCATCATTCCTCAGCTTGTGGTGAACGGCTGCAGTTAACAACAAAAGAGATGTGTTAACAACAAAAGACAAGACTACATTTATTTACAAGTATGAATAACACAATTAATAATAATCCAGGCGAGTCAGACTGTAATTCAAACCTGCTATATCTCTCCTGCATGGGGCTTTCAGGCCCACCATAGTTAGGGCTGTCCCCCCTAGCTTCAGGCACAGAATTGGGGCTTGGACCGCGACCCTGTTCAGGGCTGACCCTCTCTCTTTCGTAAGGACTGCTGCTGGGGCCCCGACCATTTTCAGGACTACTCCTATCTCTCTTATATGGACTCTGGATGGCGCCATTTTCAGGACTGCCCCTATCTCTCTTATATGGACTCTCGATGGCACCATTTTCAGGACTCTCCCTATCTCTCTTATATGGACTACGGATGGGAGCATGGCCATTGTCAGCCCCAGGCCTCTCTCTTCCATAAGGACTACGGCTACGATCACGGATACGGTCTGCACTCACCCTCTCTTTCCGGGGACTACGACTAGAGACCCGGCCATGATCAGATCTCTCCCTTCGATAGGGACTTGGGCTGCGGCCTCGGCCATAGTCTGGACTTACTCTCTCCCTTCGATAAGGACTTGGGCCACGGCCATAATCAGGACTACCCCTCTCTCTGCGGTAGGGACCAGGGCTAGGGCCACGGCCATAATCAGGGCTACCCCTCTCTCTTTTGTAGGGACTTGGGGATCTTCTTCTATCACGGCCTCTGTCTAGTGACCTATCGCGACTTCTCCTATCAGGACTAAAGCCATCTCTTCTTTCATCATCATCACGAACTGCATACTCCACTGATATAACTCGATCCATCAGCTTGCTGCAAAAACACATTATCAGCCAATAACAAAATGACACACGAAATTTAAAAAATCTAGCACAATGCTTGATCACAGAGAGAGAGAGAGAGAGAGAGAGAGAGAGAGAGAGAATATCCACCTCATGTTCGTAGCTTCCAATGCCCTAGTAGCATCTTCTTGTGACTCATACTGAACAAATGCGAAATTTCTTCTGATCCTAACACTCACAATTTTCCCATATGGATCAAAATGCCTCTCCAAATCCTTGGTCCTAGTGTGATACGGATCAAAATTTATAACAAACAAAGTCTTTGAAGGTCTTGTATTAGTCGAAGATCTTCTTGAAGCACCCGGTCTTCTAGTACCACGTTCATGCTGCAATACAAACACAGAAGTGCTAAAACCTGTACACTCTGGAAAAAAAAAAACCTGCCAAACAGTAACAAAGCAAAATAAGGATAGAAATTGCCTACATTTGCTACCTTCGTCCATTCAACACGAAGCCTGCGTCCTTTTCTACCAAATTCTTTCCGATCAAGTCCCCGAATAGCATACTCAGCATCTCTCTCATCTTCCATGTAGATAAAAGCAAACCCTGTAAAAAATGTAAAGTAAATATTCTGAATAGATTGAAAACAAATTCCATGTGTTTTTACCAAACAAAGGTAAGCATTCCCTGTATAAGGATTCTTCAACAAGAGGCGGCATTCCTCCGTTCAGCAATGTACAAACCACCTAAAATTCTATCCTAATTAAACAGTTTGGCAACCTCCGGGAAATCTACAAACTAAGTGACCAGTAAAATTAGTAACAGACCTTGTATTATGAACTAATCGATGTCAAGGGACAACAATCCAAAAGTGGATGTCTCATGGTAGGTCAATGTAAAGATAGTGCCTTCTCCATCTAATCTGCTGCCTCTGCCATGGGATTGGGCAGTGTTTCAATCTTGAAACATGTCTGAAATTGAGGGCTGGGCGAAAGTCATGAGGAATGAAAGGCAATTGTGACTGTGGAAAATGTGGGATGGCGGTAGTGCAATGGCAGATCAGAGTGACTCTTCTTGAAAACAAGAAGAGGAAGCTCGTCACAGGCAAGACAAGGAATTCTGAAGAGCCCATCCACTAGCCTGGAAGAGAATGGATATCCCAAGATAATCCTGCGTCAAAGAAAATGTTGAGTATGGGGGTTTATGCGTCAAAATATACAGCTTTTTTTTCTTAAACGTATCCGGAACCCCCACAGGAACTCAACAAAGGAAGACTGCTGTCACTGAGAGATTTCTGGATGATTCTTCAATGTGACTGCCGATGAAACAACGTATAGGAAATGTCACCACTACAGATGCAGACGTGCCGAAGTTGAATTGCCTTTTCTGCTGTAAGGCCCAGAGCATTCTCACAGGGTATAATAATTTTTATGTGATTGTTATTACAAATTTAAAATCAATGCAAATTACATGCACATATGCACAAATTTTAATCTCCTGTTCTGGTCATGAACAGACTCCCCGGACAGATTATTAAAATAATAATTTGAACTCTACACTAAGTTCCTTCAAGGTAGCAAACTCAAAACTGCGTGAGAAAGGAATGCTAGATTGCGGCAGCTAGTTCATGTTTATAAACATTTCTGTTAGTTCAAGAAACAAAGAACTATAAATCATTTATTTTACCAAAGCAAATGCGATGAAATACAAAATGATGACTAAATGCACTAAAATCACTTTAACACCAAATATTACCACACACAAGCTGTGAACTGTGTAGTCAGTTTTCAGGTGTTTAAGTAATTTAGTGAATTCAGTCACAATTTTGTATTCCCACATAATTGGTTCTGCAAAAGAAATTATTTATAACTCTTTTGGGATCAAAATTAGAGGATGAAGTCATGTTTTACACTATGAGAAGTTTTTTGAGGGAGGAAGATGGGGGTGGCATTGGGTAGATGTGATGCAATGGCTATTTGATTGCGAGATAGTATGTTTGAAGATATTTGGGGAGAATAGATGGATAACTAGTGTCATTGGGGAAACAAGCACAACATAGAGATGAGGAAGGTTAACGCAATAATATCATAGAGATACAACAATAGAAATGCAACTACACAAGGTGAGCAAAATAACTCACCAGACTTCATATCCACTCTGTCAACTTTCCCATATCTACCGAAAAGCCGCTCCAATTCATTTTGTCGAGCATCATATTCAAAATTCCCACAAAAAATGGGCCTCATTTTCTGGCACAAGTGAGAATAAGCTATTAGTAAACATGCAAAATAATCTTTCACTGTCCAAATAAGAACGACAGAATGAATATGTTAAAAATGCAATAAGAACCAACTAACAATCCAACATCACCAAATTCTCACATGTACAAAAACAACGAGCATACCAGTTTGGAAAACACCACTGAACACCAAACATTCTTCAGAAGCAAAAACAACAAGGCGCTTAAAAACAAGGTAACTATGTTACGTTCATAGGCAAAACTCACAAAAAGCTCGGGTCTTTTGTCATACAAAGAGCATTAGTCTCAAAGCATTATATTCAACCAGAAACTAAGACCTAGAAGTCACAAGAAATATCAACTATTACTGAAAAAAAAAGGTGCAATTCAGCTATGCATTTCACTAAAACCCGAAGTTCGGACCTAATTTAGCGAACGAAAAAAAAAATTGGCTATTCATTTCACGAAAACAAGATCTCCAATTCAAATTTAGCCAAAAAAGAATATAAAAGAATACAAAAATAAAATTGATAACCAAAGGAATTTCCAATTGGTGAAATACCGCTAAATAGACAACAAATTTATAAATTAATTAAGGAAAAGAAACCAGAAAACGAAGACCAAAGTTGCAGAGCAGTCAGATCTACCGCTATAGAAACTCTAAATGTCAGATCCCCATTCGGTTGCCGAGAAACGGTAGCTAATAAAAAATTTGGGAAACAGCAACGCAAGAAGTAACCAGATCACAATTTTCGTTACTTTCAATTTTTCTCGGGAACCAAGCGGAAACCTATGAAGCTTTTAGATAGGAAAACGATGATCAGGTTTCAGAATGTTTCTTACCTTCTCTTTTACAGACGACGATTTAAAAGCAACGGAGCCTCGAACCCTAGCGATGTGAGGGAAGTGGGTGATATTTCTTTGATTTGACCGAACCGAAGCCCTCGTGAGTGTAATAAATAGTACAACAAAACAACGTTTTGGGTATTGTTGAAAAGGATCCTGTATTTTAGTGAATTTATACAATTGGTCCTTTCTGATTTATCGAGTCACTTTGATAAATAATAAAAATGGGGGGAAAATAAGATATTTTTATCATCTGAACCCACCACGTGCGCCGTGTCGGTTTGCCAAAAATATATTTGCCGGTTACAAGTCTGGGCTGAACATGACGGCCCAGTTTGGACTAGGGAGTCATGGGTTCATTACTGTTGGCCCAATAGTTTGGGTTGATCGAGTTTCTGGGCCCTGGCTTCATAATTTGAAAATAAAATAAAAAGTATTTTTTTAAAAACATAAATTATACGTCTAAAAATATGTACAAAGAACTTGTTGTTCAAGTGGTTAAAAATAATTACTCCTTTATTTGAGGTCCAAGTTCGATTCTCTCTCCCCAAATAATATTTGAGTGTTTGTACAGACAATTGACTTTTACTCGTACTTGTCTCTTTATGTATTACTCCAACACAAATAAACTCTTAATAATAATTTTTTTTTCATACAAAAAGCAAATCAAATAAACCAAGGAGCTTCAGAGGAAGAACCAAACTGGGTGTCCCCTGAAAGACCCCAACATTGATTTGGTCCTGCAAGAAATTAAAGTTTGGTTGAACTTGTAATTGGTGATGAGGTTGAGGTTGTTGTAGTAGTCCTTCCTTGTCCACCACTGGAGCTAATGAAGGCAATCTCAGCTCGTGTTTTAGCTAATTGGCATTCTGCCTTGTTTATTTCTTCATGTAATTGTGAAATAGTCTTAACACAACCATACACACAATCTTGTGTTCTACATTCAGCTTCATAACACAAAGTATCGGCTGCTTCACCTCTCAAATGGTGTGGTAGTTGCTGAAGAAGAATCATAAGTAGGGAAGAAATCATAGTTAGAGATGATATAAATACAAAATAATTTTCTCACAAGTTGGTAATTAAGGAAGAAAAGATGTATCGATCTTATACACAACATATAGTTACATATGATAAAGATTTTGTCTAGTGACACTCAATCTTCACAAATCGAAAAATGTCAGAAAAAAATCATTTGAACCTTTAATTTGTAGGATTATTACCTGGAGCATTTTGGCAACATTGCTGGCACCATAGATTCTATGAACAGAGGCAAATCTTTCAGGATTATTGGGAGGAAAATAGGGAAAGAATATGCAATCTGAAGGACATCTCCTTCTCAGATACTTGCAAGCTGCACAACGACCAGAAAATCATGATCCAAAATCTCACCAAAATAGATTTTCTCAATCGCTTTGGAAGAAGAAATCTTAGAAAAGATTTGATTTGTGGTGTCTAAATCTTTTTGGAAGAAGAAATCTATTTGTATTGGGGCCATGTGTTTAGCTTTGGAAAGGATTTTCTCCAACGGCTAGTTTTTTATTGTCAAATTGAAGAAGATTGAGGACATTTGATTGGGATGGTAATGTAAGTTTTTCCATGTTTTGTGAGTTTGCCTTTTTCATTATTATGAGGTGTCATATAAATAATAAATAGAGTTATATTTAAATTAAGATATTATGAGACTTTTATTCAGATAATGATTAAATGGAATAACTTTTCAGGAAGTGGATATCATCCATTATCTCCACGTTTTGGCTAGCAGTTGTCTTTTAATAGGAGAGTCAATTGTAAAGCAACTTGTATAAAAGGCTTGGTCTCTGCTCTCATATTCGCACGTTCAGATTCTGTATGCTTGTCCTATTGAAAGCCTTGACATTTTGGAATACTGAGAGGAGAAGATCATCTTGTATATCTGATTATGGCTAATTCAAGTAAGTCTTATCTCTAATCGTTATGTTGTTTAATTGTCAAATTTCTGTTAAGGTGTGGTTTAAGTGCTAAATTAGTTCCAGATTATTTTGCATACAGTAAACCTTACATGTGGTATCAGAGCAAGCAATTAAGCCTTAAACTCATCTACTTTGGTTAAAGTTAATCAAAATTGTATCATTTATGATTATCCTTGTCTCTTGTTTTTTTTTTTCCGCTGCGTTAATGATTATCCTTATGAATTTTATATCGTTATATTTCGATGCACTTGTGCTGCTACTACTGATTATTCAATTCAATCAATAAACATTAGGAATCAAATTCAGTCTCAATTGATTTGTCTAATGGTTTTTTTTGATGAATTTTGTTGATTTAATTCAATTAACAAGATTATTATACTGGGTTGATTTTGGGATTGGATGGGTAAACTGCCAAAGTGGTTTATTTGATCCTTTGCTATTTAAAATCAATTTTGATGCTCAGTTTGTAGTTTATAAACATTAATAGGTAGATTTTCTTCCAAAGAAGTTGTCTCCTGGGTTTGGATATAAACTAATGTCTAGTGAGTCATGGAAAACTTGGTTAGTCATATTTCATCTCACCCAAAGGTGTTGAATTTGTACTAATTCTTGTGCTTTATGCTTGGCTATGCAAATTTTTGTTTTGATAGTTCATTGCATTTATAGAGTGATTTCTTGCCTAAAGGTGTGATCAGTTTCTATAACTTAAGTATGACTAAAACATTTCGATTCAGTTTTAGTCACCATTGTTGTGAACTTCAAAGCTTATGTTCTGTTACTATATTTAATGGCAGGTTTCAATATGTTAAACCTTATTAACATTGAGAAACTGAATGGGACCAACTTCAAGACATGGAAGCAACAGATTGATATGAATTTGGGATTACTTGGAGTTCACCATAGCTTTTAAGGAGCCTAAGCCAGCAGCCTTGACTGAATGTCAGCAGCCAAGAAGAAAAGGATGCTTTTAAGAAGTGGGAGAGAGCAAATGATATGTCTTTGCTTATAATACAAAATTCAATGGAAGAGCACATTAGAGGTGGCATTCCAGGCTGTGATCTTGCCAAGGATTATATGGAAGCTGTGGTGGAGAAGTTTAAGAGGTCTGACAAGGCTGAATCTAGTTCCTATCTTACTACACTCACTTCAACCAAGTTTGATGGAACTGGGAGCATGAGAGAGCATCTCCTCAAACTTGTTAATGTGGCAAACAAGCTCAACAATCTGGACTTGCAGATTACTGATCAATTCCTTGTTCATATGGCTCTCAATTCCTTGTCTTCCGATTATGAGCAAGTGAAGATCAACTACAATACTCAAAAAGAGACTTGGACTGTCAATGAACTTATTGCTATTTGCTGTCAAGAGGAGGAGAGATTGAAAAAGGGCAAAGCTGAAGTTGTCAATTTAGTTCATGCTGGGAAAGGAAAGAAAGCAATTACAGTCAATAAATCTGGAAATCCCAATCAGAAGACTAGTACACCTAAAACAGGTTCATATTTCAATTCAAAGAAACATGCTAATAACTCTGTTGTGCCTGCTCAAAACTCTCCTGCTACCACTAGTTCTGGTCTTAAACCTAACAAAGACATTTTCAAGAAATGTTTCTTTTGCAAATCTGCTGAGCATGTGAGAAAAGATTGCCCTGGTTTTAAGGCATGGCTCATTAAGAAAGGTATTCAAATTGTTGATGTTTTTGTTCCTGTTGAAACGAATTTGGTTTTTATTCCACAAAACTCATGGTGGTTTGACACTGGTTGCACTGTTCATATCACTAATTCCTTGCAGGGATTCAAAAGCCAGAAGGACCAAAATAGAGAGATCTACAAAGTCTTTGTTGGAAATGGAACAAAAGTAGAAGTAGAGTCTGTTGGTAGTGTTAAGTTAGAGTTGTCATTCTGGTTTTATTTTAGTCTTGAACAATGTTCTTTATGTACCTTCGATGAGAAGGAATTTACTTTCAGTTTCAAAGCTTGTTAAGGATGGTTTTTCTTATATTGGTGATGACGAAAGTATTCGTATTTTTCACAAAAATCAGTTTGATAAATTACTTGGTTATGCTTTTCTTAATGGTGACTTATGGCAGCTTCAGTGTACTTATTTTCATGAATGTTTCCATATTGTTGATTCCGTTTCTAAGAGAATGCTCAATAATGACAGATCTTCTATGCTTTGGCATAGAAGATTAGGGCATATATCAAAGGATAGAATGGAACGATTAATGAAAAGGGCAGATATTGCCATATTTGGATTTCAATGATTTTGAAACTTGTATTGATTGTTTTAAAGGCAAAACCACAAGCACAAGGAAATTAAACTCAACTAGAAGCAGTAACTTGTTAGAGATAATACATACAGATGTTTGTGGTCCATTTCCAACAAGGACAATATGTGGAAATTTCTATTTTGTTCTCTTTATAGATGATTTTTCTAGATATTCATATTTGTACTTGATTTCTGAAAAATCACAAGTGTTAAACTGTTTCAAAATTTTCAAATTAGAAGTTGAAAATCAGTTGGACCAAACCATTAAAGTTGTAAGATCAGATCGTGGTGGAGAATATTTTGGCAGGCATACAGAGGCTGGACAACAAAAAGGTCCTTTTGCTATTTTTCTTCAAGAGCAAGGTATTGTAGCACAGGATACAACACCTGGAACTCCACATCAAAATGGAGTGGCAGAGAGGAGAAATAGGACATGAAGGATATGGTTAAAAGCATGTTATCTCATTCTCAGTTACCAGAATTTTTGTGGGGTGAAGCCATAAAGACAGCTAATTACATATTGAATAGAGTACCAAGTAAGTCAATTCCTTCCACACCATTTGAGATTTGGACAGGTAGGAAACCAAGCTTCAATCATTTTCATACATGGGGCTGCAGATCTGAAGCTAGACTTTATCATCCAACAGAAAAGAAGCTTGATATGAGGACCACCAGTTGTTACTTTGTTGGTTATTCTGAGAAGTCTAAAGGGTTTAAGTTTTATTGTCCTACTTTGCATACAAGAATTGCAGAGACTAATAATGCTAAGTTTATTGAGGATTTCAGCACATCTTCCTCACAATCCAAAAATTCTTATATTTTTGAAGAAATTGATAAAACTTCAGTTGCATCTTCTGGAAACTCAGTGTCAATTCCAGTGCCAATTCCATGTTCAACATCTGAGATAGTCACAAATAATGTCCCACAACCACAAGTATTTGAAGAACCAGTTGAGGGAGCAGGATGTATTGCCTATTCAGGAACCAGAAGTACAAGTAGAACTAGCTAATTCTGAGCTTGCACTTCGAAGATCTCAAAGACAGAGGAGATCTGCAATTCCTAGTGATTATATGGTGTATTTACAGGAAGTTGAATTCAACATTGGAGATCATGATGATCATGTTTCTTATAGAGAAGCCATGGACAGTTCTCAGTCAACTCTTTGGCAAGCTGCTATGGAAGAAGAATTAGCCTCTATGGACAAGAATGGTGTCTGGACTTTGATTGAGCCTACTGCTGGTGTCAAACCAATAGGTTGCAAATGGATTTACAAGACTAAAAGGGATTCTCAAGGAAGAGTTGAAAGGTTGAAGGCAAGGCTAGTTGCAAAGGGGTTTACACAAAGAGAAGGTTTAGATTACTCTGAAACTTTCTCTCCTGTGTCAACCAAAGATTCTTTTAGAATTATCATGGCTCTCACAGCACACTTCAATCTTGAATTACACCAAATGGATGTGAAGACTGCTTTCTTGAATGGTTTTCTCAAAGAAGATATTTTCATGAAGCAGCCACCAGGATTTATTGAAAGGGGGAAAGAGAACTTTCTGTGTAAGTTAAATAAATCCATCTATGGACTTAAACAAGCTTCTCGACAGTGGTATTTAAGGTTTGATCAAGTTGTGACTTCATTTGGCTTTGTTGAAAACAGATTTGATAACTGCATCTACATGAAAATGGTGAAGTCCAATTTTATTTTTCTGGTTCTTTATGTAGACGATATACTCTTGGCAAGTTCAAATGTTCAATTGCTTCAAGATACTAAGAGTATGCTCTCTAGTAGTTTTGATATGAAAGATTTAGGTGAGGCTCACTTTGTTTTGGGCATTGAGATTGTTAGAGGCAGGTCAAGAAGAGTTTTGGGGTTATCTCAGAAAAATTATATTGACAGAGTTCTTAAGAGGTTTAACATGGAAAGTTGTAGTGGTGGTGATGTTCCAATTGGTAAGGGTGATAAATTTTCCACTCGTCAATGTCCTGTGACAGATTTTGAAATTGAGGCTATGAAAGATAAACCTTATGCTTCCTTGGTAGGTAGTGTGATGTATGCTCAAGTTTGTACTAGACCAGACTTGGCATTTGCACTAAGTGTACTAGGAAGGTTTCAATCAAATCCTGGTATTGCTCATTGGAATGCAGGCAAAAAGGTTCTAGATATTTGCAAAAGACTAAATCATATGTGCTGTGTTATCATTATGTGGATTCACTTAATTTAGTTTGCTATTCAGATGCTGATTTGGGAGGCTGTGTTGATGACAGAATGTCAACAAGTGGCTATATGTTTATCTTAGCTGGTGGTGCAGTTTCATGGAGAAGTAAGAAACAAACTACCAGATCAGTGTCTACAATGGAATCTGAATATATTGGATGCTTTGAAGCTGCAAGGCAATGTGTTTGGTTAAAGAATTTGATTCACAATATGAAAATTGTCAAGAGTATAGAAAGGCCATTGAAGCTATATTGTGATAATAGTTCAGCTGTGTTCTTTGCCAAAAACAATAAAAGGTCTAATGCTTCAAGGCTGTTGGATATCAAGTACTTGACGCTTCAGGACAAGGTCAGAGATGGAGTCATTGATATTGAGCATCTTGGCACTTTACATATGATAGCAGATCCTTTAACAAAAGCTTTGCATGTGACTGCATTTCAAAGACTAGTGCTAAAAATGGGTCTGCAAGCTTCGATTGATCTGTTTTGAATGTGGGAGTAAGGTAATTCTTCACCTTTGAATATTTTAATATTCTTTGATTTTACTGTTGTGTTTATGAAGTCTTTGCAAAGTTATGTTGAATGATGTTCATGACATCTTAAGACCAACGAAATTTGGGAGTCCCATGGTACCTAGACTCATACTTCTTATTCCATGTCTACAACATTTACATTATGATATGATGAGTTTGTGATTTTAGAGTGCTGGTACAATTTAAGTGTGTCAAGTTTTCTAAAGTTCAGCTCTTTATATCAATATGGTTAGTTGTCAAAAGTCATCTATAATTTCATATAACTCAGTGATCACTGTTGATTATTCAATATGATACTTTTTGTTTGATGAATTGGCTACACTCATGTGGGAGAATGTAAGTTTTTCCATGTTTTGTGAGTTTGCCTTTTTCATTATTATGAGGTGTCATATAAATAATAAATAGAGTTATATTTAAATTAAGATATTATGAGACTTTTATTCAGATAATGATTAAATGGAATAACTGTTTCAGGAAGTGGATATCATCCATTATCTCCACGTTTTGGCTAGCAGTTGTCTTTTAATAGGAGAGTCAATTGTAAAGCAACTTGTATAAAAGGCTTGGTCTCTGCTCTCATATTCGCACGTTCAGATTCTGTATGCTTGTCCTATTGAAAGCCTTGACATTTTGGAATACTGAGAGGAGAAGATCATCTTGTATATCTGATTATGGCTAATTCAAGTAAGTCTTATCTCTAATCGTTATGTTGTTTAATTGTCAAATTTCTGTTAAGGTGTGGTTTAAGTGCTAAATTGGTTCCAGATTATTTTGCATACAGTAAACCTTACAGGTAATAGAATGGTAGACTTTTAATTAGCGTTTGGTTTCTCATTTTAGATTTTTTTGCTTATCACAAGATTTCCATTCGAAAGCTTTGGTATTGAACATTCCCATTATATATTTTTGGGAAGCTAACGGTGCAAGAGTGACTAAATCTGATTTGTTTTAATTGTTCTGAAGAACTGATGCAAGGGCCTTACTCAACGCTGTTTGGTGCAGGCCCTGCCCAGGCCCAAATCAATGTGTGTGTGTGTGTGTGGAGAGAGAGAGAGAGAGAGAGAGCAAGCAAACATGTACATGTCAAATTATAATGCCTTAGAAGGAAGGAAACCATATCAAAAAGTCTTAAATTTGCAAAACACAAACTAGCAAGATAGCCAAAGTTATGTACCAATATTAGTTTCTACTACTATAGCTAACAAGTCATCTATCTAATCTAAATCCAATCAAACTAAGTTAAGAAACTTTTCAAAGGACTGGATTCGGATCGATCCTTGCTCGGCTTTTGACTGCTTTCAATACAAATTACATATCAGCATCCAATATGGCATTTAAGAAATCATCGTCACAATCCTGCAAGAATTTAAGTAAAACAAAATGAGTACTTCATTAGCAAAAATCGTCAAAGAGCCATTTCATATATCATATAAGTGCGTGGTTGCTACAAATGACTATAAATCGAATTGTTGAGTTACCTGAAAAGGGTGCTCTGGATCA
Organism: Prunus fruticosa; assembly: GCA_018703695.1. Classification (NCBI taxonomy): domain Eukaryota; kingdom Viridiplantae; phylum Streptophyta; class Magnoliopsida; order Rosales; family Rosaceae; genus Prunus; species Prunus fruticosa. The sequence continues at coordinate 56,969,924 of CM031918.1, read as the reverse complement.
AATAATATGCTGTAGTCCTCTGAGTCAAAGACGTTGCCACCGAATTCGGGGTTGACGACTTGTTGATCACCACCCTCCTGCTGCTGCTGCTGCTGCACACAGTCACACATTTGCCAGTAATTAGTATTATGATAATATAATATGTGTCTGAGAGAGAGAGAGAAAGAGAGAGAGAGAGAGAGAGAGATAAAGTATGCAATCAGTAGGCATGCCTGGTTCCAAGATTGTTCATTAGCTGCATTATCTTCGACATGGTAAGAGTCAGGGTTTGGAACTTGGTCCGCAGAAGGGTCCGGCACTTCAACTTGATATAAGAAACTAGCAAAGTCGGGAGGAAGTTGATCTTGATCTCCATCTTGTTGCTGCACACATTGAAATAAACAATTCTGTGGGGGAACAGAGAGAGAGAGAGACCAACATATATAGCTGAAATTAACTAGGATGAAAGGAAAATCATTAATTTCTGGTTTATTATATGCACCTGAAAAGGAGGAGGAGAAGGTTCATAGTTGTTCTGCTGATCCATAAACAGATTACTGAGCATCAAGTCATCAATGTCACTGACCAATTCTTGTTCATGAGAAATATTGTTGTTGTTGATCAAGGTAGGAGGAGCATCTGTAGTAATATTATTATCCGTGACACCACTATGGGAATTTTCAACATTTCCTCCTCCAACATTCATATTTGCTGGACCACATTGGTCATTAATATTCCCCGCCGGCGGTGGCAGCACTGGAACATTTTGTTGCTGATTATCACCATTGTTCTTAAGCAAACTTGGTGGAAATTGGTATGCAGAACTAGCACTAATCTCAAACCCAACAGAAGAAGACATCGACGACGAAGAAGCTCCCAATTGAGCCATGTAACCAGAATTAAAAATCCCATTATTGTTCCCAATTGGTGCACCAGTGAGACTCACATTTGGATATCCACCACCAATATTAATATTGTTAGTAATATTATTGAGCATCCCAGTTGGTTGACTACCCATTAATCCCACTAGCTCTCTGCCATTGCTGCTCATAATCTGGGATCCGGCAAAGTCACTAACCAGCTGGTGACTGGAGTTTGGCACTCGCTGGTTCACATTGTTAACATTAGACCCCATGTTCTCGAAGCTTGAAGACAATGGAGTATAACTTGAACTGTTCTGGTTTCCTGATATAGCAAAGTTGTATCTGAATGGGTTATTGGTGAAAGTGAAAACTCCATTCTGCCTTGGCTGACTTTGTTGTTGGTATACTTGCATCAAACTGTTTGGACCAATATTATTGTTCATTAGCCCAAAAGACATATCTCCATTGCCAAAAGTGTTTATCAATTGATCCACCCCAAAAGCTGCCGTGCGGCGGTTAGCTTGGCAAAGCAGCTGATCCCCATTTCCATTACCAAGCATTGGTTGCTGGCACAGAATGTTAGCTTGATTGTTGCTCAATAGACGCGACTGGCCCGAACCGATAAGTTGAGGGAAGGATCTGCTGCTGTTGCTGCTTGAAGATTGATGGTAAATGGGGAATTGGATGGAAGCAGCAGTAGTGAGAGCTAGGGTGCTTCCATTTCCAGCTGATGGTTGAAATGTAGAGGCAATTGATGTTCCCATTTGCTGTGGGTTGAGGAGTTGTGAATAATATTGGTCTCGTTGGACATTGTTGAAGACTAGTGCTGGATGGCCAAGTGCAAAGCTTGACCTGAACACCCTCTCAGACAAGCACTTGGATAGCCTGGCTTTCTCCGCAACTCGTTTCAAGAAGATACGATACTTCTGCAAATTCATATACATGTGCAAACCATCGTTAACAAGGTGAGATCTTGAAGGTTAAAAAAAATGTTTTTAGTACATGCATATATATATATAATGTATTTTTCAATAAACACTAGAATGATCATTAATATATTTAGCTACAAGATGCGTGTGTCTTCATATAAAATAACGTTTCTTTCTTTGCATGGAATGTGAAGTGAAAGAACTTTTTTTAAAATGTTCCTAATAGAAAAGGAAATCACATAATATAATTGATTAATTCTAATAAAATAATTGAATAATAACAAACCTGCAAATGGCTAGCTACATTTTCTCTAGTTAAGCCTGGCACATTCATGAACTCGAGAATCCTCTTTGGCACAGCCTCTGCATGATCCCAAAAGGAAAAGGAGAAAAAAGGCATACAAATGTGATCAGATTTAATTATTACAATGCAAGCTATACGTATAAACACATATAATTCGAAAGGAAAGAAAAGATGAGATAATTGGTAATAAGCAAAGTCGCATACTGTCCAAGCCAATGTGTCTGATGGCCAGCAGAAACTGATTGTGAAGTGAATTTGTCCACACCACTTTTGGCTTCTTTGGGGCAATCATACGTTCTTCATTATCGTCTTCCCTGTGCCTCTTACGTGCCTTTTTGACCTTGGGCTCGGCTTTTTTCTCCTGGCTTTCTTCGTCGGTATCAGAAGATGTATCAGAACTTCCATCCTCGACCTCACCAGGTGCTTCTCCTGGAGCACTTTCTATTTCCTCTATGGTAACCGATTTACCCTTTTTAGCTGCAACAGCATACTGCCACACATTCTTAATGTCATCTTTGCTCACAGGCTTTACTATATAGTACACAACTCCACCCTCTAAACTCTTTAGTATCACACTCTCTTTGTCATCTGCGGACATCACTGCGTTGAGAAAATTAAACGAAGTTAGTTTTATTAAGGATATGTGTGAGATTAGTTTATTTAATTACTGCTTAAAATTAACACTCACTAATAACAGGTAGCTTAAATTCTTCATGGACATGCTTTTGCAATTCAAACCCATTCATCTGAGGCATATGAAGATCTGTAACAACTAGATCAAATATGCCTTTCCCCGCTCGAAGGGTAGCCAAAGCATCGATAGGGTTTCTAACCGAGACAACTGAAAATCAACAACCAAATGTTAGTGTAGTATATATATATAGTTGAATAAAGGAATTAATTAAATCTTGGAAAATTAATGAACGATGTAGTAAAACATTTAACGTTCTTAGGCCTAGTTTGGGGATTGCTGTCAGTTTTAAAAAAAGTTGTTTCTGCTGTACTTTGAAAATAATTAGCTGTAAAGTAAAGCAGCTCAATGTTTGGTAAACAATATTTTTAAAGTGCTGTTAGTACAAAAAGCAGTGTAAAAAGCGTTTGGTAAATTTTAATATAAAATTGTTGTGACTATGAATAATGACTAAAATAGACATGATGTTAAAAGTGTTATGTACTAATCATGTGGTGGTAGTTGTAGTGATGGAGTGGAGATGGTGGTGGTGATGAAGGTGGTGTTGGTGGTTGTGGGGATGGCAGTTGTGGAGGTGGTGGTGGTGGTGTTGGTTGTGGAGGTGGTGGTGGATTTGGAGGTTTTGGAGGAGCTGCTGGTTGTGGTAGTGGTGGTGGTGGTGGTGGTGGTGGTGGTGGAGGAGGAGGAGGAGGTGGTGGTGGAGGTGGTGGATGAGGTGGTGGTGGCGGAGGATGAGGAGGAGGAGGATGTGGTGGTCGTGATGCTGGTTGTGGAGGTGGTGGTTGATTTGGAGGTTTTGGAGGAGGTGGTGGTTGTGGAGGTATTGAATGTGGTGGTGCAAGTGGTGGAGTTGGATGTGGAAGTGGAGGTGGTGTCATTTTTTAAAATGAATGATGGTATTTTAGGAATTAAAAAAATTCATTAAATGTTCATTTTTGCTTCTTTGAAAGCGCTTTGAAAAGCAACCTAGAGCTTGCTTTTAAAAGCTGCTGTCAAAAGGCCATTGCTTTTAAAATAATCGGGATATTTTCTTTTTACCAAACACCTTAAACTGCTTAACTTTAAAGTGAAGCAGGTTTTTGGCGAAAAAAAACAATCTCAAACGGGGCCTTATATGTATACGTACACACACATATATATATATATATATAAGCATGGATTAATGAAATCACATTTGGACCCTCACAAAGACACACACACACATCTATATGCATGAATCAAGGATTTACTCTAAGACCTTATATATACCTGATGAAGAAGTGGATCTCCTAAGGATTTTTCTTATTATATAAAAATAAAAATAATAATTTTGCTACCCTTTGATTTCAAATAGGGAAACCAATATACCCAATAAAGGAGTAAAATTGTGACTTATAAGGGCCTTTTCTTATTATAAAAGAAATAAAGAAAAAAAAGCTACCCTTATTTGCCAAGGAAATCAATAATCATCACCATATACAAGATATAATAAAATTGTCTAATTGGATGCACATTCATCCCCTAAGCCTTTTGTTTGAGTCGGGAAAGTTACACACACAAAAACCCTAATGGCATATCACATATATTTAGTTTTCTTATCAACCATTCTTACAGAAAAAAGCTGCTGAAAAAGTCCAAAAGAATTCTCTTGGATCCATCGAAACAAAAGAAAAGAAAACCTGAAAACCTGTGATCTAATTTACCTAGTACAGGATGAGATATAGATCTAGTGAAAGGGAAAAGGTTGGATTTAAAAAACATAACTGAGACTTCAATTTATGTAAGGAATTAAGAAAACATGCGCAACTTAAATTCTCACTTATAGTGAAAAAGACATGCAAAGAGTCTTAGAAGAAGAAGAAAAATATATAATTCCACTCTTGTAATGTAAAGAAATTGACTAATAAAAATGAAACTTGTCGTGGAATTGAGACATGAATGCATAGAAAGTCTTGTCATAATCCTAACCATACACACGAGATCTAAAAAGGACATGCACGAATCTATATACCTTGGTAACTCCATGTTTTAAGCATTGCTGAAACTATAGCTAGAGTGGTTGCATCGTCGTCTACAACCAAGATATTGATCATATCTACGAAAGAGGGTTTGGTATTTGCAGAAGATTGCCTAAACTCAGACCTCTCCGTAGCCGCATCCATGGCTGGAATGAATGAAGTGTCTTGAAGCACACTGAGAGGGGGTATATATAATACCAGATGCTTCTGGGTTAAGTCAGCAGTGACATCAAATGAAGATGCAACATGTGTAAGAAAACGGCTTATAATTTAAAGAGAAAGGGAGCTTGTCTTTATCCAAATTCCCTCTCTCTCTATTTCTCAGACAATTGCAATTTGCATGCAGTGCAGAAATGCGAGTTACAAAGATGACATAACATATACATGCATCGCCCCCTTATTTCACACTAATTAATGGAAATATCTAGAGTGAAATAGACATTTATTTTGTTTTACCAAACATGGGAGGTTCTAATTACATAGAGTTCTTAGTGAAGAAGATTTCACAATCTTTCAATTTAATAGCATGCCACGGAAGTTTGTCTTCCAATTTTGGACTATAATATTTCAAGTTTTCAAACGGGATGAATATCATTTTATTTGCAATTCAAATTTTAAAAAATTGGCTCGTTTTCGAGAGAGTATTTAATTCGTTTAGTTAAGTTAAACTTGTACAACATTTGAATGCTCCAATTTATAGTCGGACAAGTTACTTGTCACATATTGAATTAATATGTGTATATGTTATATTACATTTCTAGTGGCTAGCCAATTTATATCAAACTAGATAGCTTCTCCTTAAGTTCTCATCTCTAGCTTGTGTTTAAGAATGTAGAGTGGCTAGGATTTAGGGGTTTGTATTGAAGATTTACTAGTTCAAGTTTAATTCAAGAATTATTTCCATCACATAATGAAATATAGAATGTCTTAAAACAACTGTTCAACAAACTAACAACTTAACCAGAAACTGTTTATTAAACTAACTATTAATGCCCTGACGAATAACGGTTTTTTAACCTAACGATTAACTGATCAAACGAATAACTGCTTGTTAACTTAACGATTAACGGCCAATCATATGTTTGATACAAATGTGCTAGCATCGGTCACCACATGTTGATAGAACCCGAAACTGTTCAAGAACTACCAAATGCATTTTATTTTGGAAAAAGAATTCCTTCAAGTGTTACTCTGTTGATTGCTTGACAAAAGGAAGGAAAATATAAGTAAAGGGTTAGGTCTCTTTAGTTTCACTCAGAACTACTTCATGTAAGATCTCTAAAATGAAAACTAAAAAACTCTTTGTCGTAAGAATATTATTGATAAAAAATGAAATTTTGAAAATGAGGTCTGTTACAGCAGCATTCGTCGGGAGAAACATGGACAAATTTCACTTTTTTTTTTAGTAGTTTCCAGATTTGAATATAAATGCTGGTAAATGTTGCTGGATTTTGTACCGTTGTACTTTACAGCCTCAGGTTTTTTTAATTCAATTGGAGGGAAAGGGATTTTTATGTAAGTAAGACAAATCTTGGCTGGAACCTGAGAAACTCTGCCAATTGGTGGCCTAATAGGGCTGGCTTAAGTTACCATTAAAACTAAAGTTAATTTGTTCATATTATAATTACTGTCATCAATACAGAATCTCAGAACCAAAACCAGGATTAGGTGATTGGCTCCTGGTTTCTGAAACCACTAATTTCCTTGGTTGAGTTGAGTCCATTGTTTTACAAGCAATTAAGTCATGTAAATGACAATATTGCCTCTGTATTTAGCGTGCTGTTCATGCATCAAGCACAAACCCTGCCATGCATCTGCAACAGCTAGCGCACACAGGTGAAACATTGTCAGTGGTTGGTTTCCACTAAAGGAAGAAAATCAAAATCCAGGACTATTTATTACATTCCAAAAATTTCACCTCCTTTAGATATATGACTGGCTAAATTGTCGTGGATTTCATTTAATGACATCCTTATCACTTAATTAGTTACTAAAGGGCTGGCAATGGCATGTTTAATTTGAACATAATCCTGAGTTAGTTTATCATATAAATAAAGCTGGTTTGACATCCTTATCCAAGCAGTAAATATCTTAACAACAAAGTAAAGTACCAGTTGTAATTTTTTTGAGGTGCCTCTGAGCAACTGTGCAAATTTGTATACAAAAAGAAAGACTGTATTTTCAGCCATTTGAGATTTTAAATCTACTCTACTCTATAACCCACCTTTTATCTGCTCATATAATGCCCACAGGAGGGTGCCAATGACAGTGTCTCTGACCAAATCCTGGACCAATTTGACAACCCATCTGCCATTAGAACTAGCATCAGTACCTTGACTTGAAGGCCTCTGTCCTACAAGGTCCCTAAACCGCAGATCTCCCAGGTCAGCTAGCAATGCATATATTACACCGTTCATGTGTCCCTTTCCAATAACCCCCACCACTCTCTTACTCTTATTCACAGCTTTGCTCCTCTTTAGAGACCATGCAAGGTACTGAAAACACCAGCAAGCAACCACAATGTCACTAGGTAGTTGGGGCCTTTATTTTTACTAGCTACTTTAGACACTCATCATGCACAGTTCAAGTCACTCAAGATTATGCATAATAAGGCTTAAAATCATATTATGGTTGAAATTACGATACGTATTACTTACAGTGTCTCGTTCATGTATCAGAGGCTGGAGGAGTGAAGGATATGAAGAACTTAGCTGCTCATAAAGCTGAAATGTGCCATCATCACTTGCACTTGATTCCTACAGAAAAAATGTAACAAGAAAGAAAATTTCAGGACACTACAAATGTTCTGTTTGAATGAATCAATAAACTTATGATGATCTAGAAATTGTTGAATACTTCTACATTATTTAAGTTCCATTAATCCTGTTATAATTTCAGAGATGTGAAAAGGCTAATGCAAAGAAAACCTTGAGATTCTTTTGGGACATATCAGATGGTGAGGTTATCCCACGAACAACTGAGGCCACCAAGCTCAGTTTCTCTGTCCAATTCAGAGAATTCCAAGCCCTTTCAAGCTGCAAATACAAGTTAAACATTTTTCAACAAAATGATGAAATGTACAGGTCAAATACAGTCCTCTGTTGCAGCAGGGTTTAAATTTGAGCATAGTACAGTAATTTCAATCGGCCGGTCCCAGAATTATTTGAGCACCAACTTCTTCAGAGACCTTTCGAGCAGCACGGAACTGCAATTAATCAAATTAATATCACAATGACATTCATTTTCAGCAGTACATTATACATCTTTAATAAATTTAATTGCATTCAACTACCTCATCACCAAAAGGACGATTGGTATCTGACGAGATCTTTGATGAGAAAACCGCCAAAAGTACTCGTAATGCCAGAGCAGTTTGACCCCCTGTCACGTAAAATTCAATGCAAAGTAACTTGATTTCATGTCAAATAGATTGACGTACAAGAAATAAGTTTTTTATTTTTGTTTTTACGAAAAACGGAGAGGGAATCGAACTTGTTTTGTTACCTAAGTTTATGCTCCGACCAACGGCGCCAAAAAACCCAGTTCCAGTCAAAGAGAACATATTTGACTTTAATTGTTGGCCTTGGCCTGCCTCACCATCCATGGAGGCATTAGCATACATAATCCCAGTTCTGAAATTGGGTTCTGCAACAATTTAAGTTAAGATCATCCCAAAAAAAAGAAAAAAAAGAAAAAGGAACTGCTCATCTTATAATTATGTGACGCTTTAACATTAATTTCCAAGTAACTCGCCTGCTTCTGCAGAGCTCAACCACCACATTGTCTGGCTTCACTGCCCGGACAACGCGCTCAACCTCCAGAGCAGAGTCTTGAGAAATATGAGTGGTGCCAACTAACCAGATGGCTTCCGGTTCGACGAACTCGGTCCTCCAGGCCGGAACTGGACCGAACCGGCTCTTTTCGATGAAGAACAAGGTCCCATTTTCAGCCAAATCAAGCAACTCAGGGTGAGTTTTGGCTATTGTGGCTTTTGAGTGGTCTGAAATTTCTGACCTGAAATTGAAGTCTGGTGGTGGAGGTTTGATGGAAACCTTGAAGGGTTTAAGAGACTTGGGAGTGAGGAAAACTGGGTTGGTTTGGAAAATTGGGAAGTTTGATCGAATGGTCTCCATGGATGATCTGAGACAACTGTGCGTTGTTTGGTCAGAGTTGTACAGTTTTAGATAAGGAAACTAACATTTAACGGTCAGACTGAGAAACAGAGAAAATATGCTTTATTTATTTATTTTATTTATTTATGTATAGAGTAAATGTGGGTATTTTGTGCCCATAAAAAAGGGGATGTGGGTATTAATAGGTCTTTTTTATTTCTTTCTATTTTTTCATACAGAAAAGAAAACAGAAAAAAAAAAAAAAAAGGGTGATGACAGAAGAAAATCAAGCAGTAACATGTGAGCAAATTATAGTCCTGTAGATAATGAGTTGGGTTGCTAGGGTAGAAAAAGTACCCCAAAACTGTTTTCCAGTCTTTGGTTCACAAAAACTCAGGTTTGGACTGTGCATGACCTAAATTCAACCCGTGTTAAAAAGGAAATCTAAAAAATCCCTAAAATTGTTGAAATTAGTATTATTTTATTGAAAAGCATATTATAATAATAACGATATTAGCAATCTGAAAAAGAAAAAGGATCCGAATCTTCATCGGGGAAAAAAAGAAAAAAAAAAGAGATCCGTACAGTGGACACCAAACACAGAGATGGATGGAGAGGGTGGTGTTGTGGTGACTGCGGAGTGAGTGCTGAACATGATGCAATTAAATTATAAATATCACCCCCAACAAGTCCACAACACAAAAGCAAATCAATGAATTAATTATGAAAAGAAAGAGGGAAGTTTGATACGTGAGTTTGACTGACCGGACCAGATAGAGAATCGGTACCACCACCAGCTAATCGCTAGCTAACTTTACTCTTAATTAATACGTGTGCGCTCTGTGGCCTCACCTCACATCACCACCATCTCACTCGTTAATAAAAAGTACTAATTATTAACACTCTTTTGTCACACCACCATACCATACATGGAAAAAGTCAGAAAAAATTAAAACAAAAAAAGCAATTAGGTTATCTCCGCGATTGCCCCACGCTTCTTACAAAAACAAAACCCCGTTTATATATGCATTCTCATGACGGGACCATGGTCATGAATTCATAAATATATATATATATATAATACAAGCAAACATATATGATATATACACCATACATGCACAACTTGTATGTGCAGTTGATATATTATTTATGGCCGATCCGTATCGTAACGTGCCCAAAAGTGACCAACCAACTCCAACCTCCAATTCTTCCAACCATGCCTTTATACAACTTCCTCCTTCCTGCTCCTCCTGATCCTACTCCTCCAGCAGCACACGATCGAGACTCCTCATCGTCGCCAGACCAGGCCCCTCGGGCGTCTCCACATCGTCATCGCCCAGGGGGTCATCCCTTGTACAGGGGAATCCGGTCCCGGAGCGGGAAATGGGTGTCCCGAGATTCGGGAGCCGCGTAAGACGACGCGCATATGGCTTGGGACGTACGCCAGCCGGAGATGGCGGCGGCTGCGTACGACGTGGCTGCGATCGCTCTTAAAGGACCTGATACGGCGCTGAACTTCCCCAACTTGATTCTTACGTATCCGATACCGGCTTCCTCTGCTGCGAGTGACATACGCGCTGCGGCGGCTAGGGCAGCTCAGTCGAGGGCGGAGATGATATCGTCCGGCGAGAGCGGAGGGAGATCGGAGCCGGGTGGGGTCGAAAAATGAGGAGGGTAGGGTTGGGCAACAGGAAGGAGGAGGAGGAGGAGGAGGAGGAGGAGTTTATGGGATGAGGAAGCGCTTTTGAATATGCCGAATTTGCTGGTGGACATGGCGGAGGGAATGCTGGTGAGCCCCCCGAGAATCTCTTCCGAGGACTCGCCTGGGAATTCCGATGGAGGAGAAAATCTCTGGAGCTATTAATTGATTGGTTTTCTTTGAATGCTTTTTGGATTATTATTCAGGAATCAATAAGCAAATTTGTTGGTGGATATCATCAGTGCTTTGAGCTTAATTCGGACGAAAATTAAGGGTATGATTCTCTTCTCTGTGTGTGTATTTTTGTGGAATAATTTTTGTACAACCATATATGCATTTAGATGTTAGCTTCATCTGTACTGCAGCTGATTTGTGTTGTACTATAGCTCTTGGAATTAATGGTTAGGTGCTCTATTTTGTTACTATCCTATAATAATTAGTTGTATGTATTCATTTGCCGTATAAGAAAGAAGAAAATTTGCTGCTTGCTGTAACTAGTCTACACATGTTGATGGATGGATGGAATAAAATCTTCCAAAATCTGCTCCTCAATTTTCTTATTTCCTTGTTTCTATTTGTGATTACTACCTCAACTCAACTTTTAGGGCATGCTGTGCTGATCATATATACTTTATCACCCGAACCAAAACAAATTTAACTGTAATTCTTGGTCATGATTGGACTTGCTGATCGAAACCTTTGAAAGAACTAAATTCACTGACTGGCTGAAAGTCTGCAGAATTCATGTTATTATATGTTGCAGTCCAAGGACGGAACCAGGAATTTCAATAGGGGTGGGCTAATTTTTCTTTTTCTTTTTCCAATAAGATATCTAACGTAAACTTGTTTGTCTTAAAGTAATATATACATAAACACCAAATTAAACACACATTGTCAAACCTCAAACAAATACTACATTGCTAAAAAAAAAAAAAATATAGCTTACCTAATGAAGTGAACCCTACGCTCCTTGAGCAAAGTCATCAATTATTGAATCTATGTATAATAAATATATATATATATATAGACAGTGGACAGAATATAATAATTAGACAGTGGACAGAATATAATAATTGGGTTTGGTTTTCGGATGAGAATTAGTAAATATGAAGGAGAAAGGAGATATGACAAGCCGGCAATGGCAATTGATTAATCCCATGTGTAGGTATATAGCTAGTATACTCCTCGCCTTACGTACGTACGTATTAGATAAGCACACAATTCAATACTAGTTTTATTACATGTGTAAGGCAACGCTCTATGTGGCGGGGCGGCCCCTGTCAACTAACAATCAGCGTGGCCTTGTCCTTGTCTCGCATATCCATCCAAATGGAAAAGATTTGTACAAAGATTCTTCTCTTGGAATCAAACATCATATCTGTTATATATGTTGTATTAATTCTATACTCAAAGAATGGGGGAAACATCGGTCTTAGTTTGGAATATAAGCAAGCAATCGATGGAATCAGTCTCAAAATTCAACATAGATGAGCTTAACAAATGTATTGGACTTTAGTTTCACCTGGTTTATATCTTTCTCCACACATACATCATAAAATATTTCTAGGGTTCCAGTCGAGCACTACTCCTTGGTTAGGGTGCATAAATGAAGTTTCAATGCCAACAAATTAAGACAAAACATGCAATTTTGGAATTTTTGTTTTCATCAATGGGGATTAGAGCATTTGAGATTGGGATTTCAATATTAACTTTTGCAAATAGTTTATAAGGTATAATTTTTCTTTCATAACACATCCTATTATTATTATTGATTTATACTCTTCTTGGCCTGTAGTGAAACAAGCAAATGAACTTTTTACATTATTTTTAAAACTAATTATATAAATATCTTTGGTTAATTCTAAGAGACTAAAAGTCACAAATGGCCTTTCTGGATTTCGTAATTGTCACTTTAAGTATTATTTTGTTAATATTACCCTTATGATTTAGTTTTCTTTATCAATTTTAGACAAATGTTCAATTTTCTTCATTTTTTATAAATTGGTGGTCAGGTGCGCACATAACATATTACTTTGTATGCAATATTGGAAGCTAGATGTTAGTTTTAGAATGCGGCTTTGGGGAAGACTTAGAGATATGCAACCCAAGATTTTTAGGTTTAATTAGAGCGAAATTGGACAATAAAATATTACATGTTGACCCTAAGATATTCAAATTGATGAAATTCAATATTTAACCAAAGTTGATTAAAGGAGTAGAATGTGAGCAAAATTAAGAAAATTAAAACAGGAGAGTAAAAGTAATAATTACAACAAATATGTATAAATGCATGTGAATAAGCCTCACATGCCCGCAGGTAGCGAGAGCTATTTTGACATAAAATTCATGCACAAATTACCTCGAAATGTACCACTAGCCCCTGCTGTCGATAGCGTAATTTATATATATAAAAAAAAGATAAGAATGCGTGTGACAAAAAATGGCAATAGTATTTCTTCCGGAATATCTCTCTCTCTCTCTCTCTCTCTCTTTCTCTCTCTGTGATGATCTCTTTTAACTCTCTCTCTGACAAAGAAAAAAATGCGATCAATTTCTACTTACAGAAAACTTATTGCCGTTGGTTTAAATGCATCCACAATGATGCTTGCATTTGCTTTTTAATAATGAAACTCTGAGTCCCTTCTGGTTTTTATTTAAACCAAAGCAGCATCTAGGTTGAGCACACGGTTTTAACCCTCTAGCCGAACTTGCCTTGGTATTTGAGAGAGAGAGAGAGAGAGAGAGTTTTTGAATCGAATAATGAAATCGGCAAGCAGTTGAGACACAAGTTTTCTGCGATCACATCACACATGAAATGCATTATTTGCAGCCTTGGTTATGCTAGCATTTCAGCTTTGCATTCAAAACAACAGTGAAAAGGGATGGCACGAATGATTAAATTTTGTTCAAGCAGCCAACAGATTGGCTTTTCCTATTTCTCGAACAGCCGAGAATGTAGATCAACTTGTTAAAAATTAGGGTATGAAAAAGTGGCGGTCCTAAGACACACTAAGGTAGGTTGAAATTATTAGTAGAAAATAGAGGTATGAAAAAGTGGTCGTGCAAGCGACTGGATCTGCTTTAAAAAGTTGCGAATGCTGTCGGATCGTATAATGGGAAATGGATAAATTCAATGCATCAGGAGGACGACTGTTCCTAAAGCGGCTACAAAATTATATCAAAAACCAAAGACCAGAAAGCTTGCGGGATTGCTTTACCTTTTCTATATATATATATATATATAGGGGTAAGGTAAAAACAAAATGTACCAGTATTAAAAGGAATAATAATACTAAAGATATAAAACTATTATTCGACATTTTAAAAATAGACTTGTTGCGCTCTCCTATTTTAAAATATATAAAACATAAATTTCACTGTAAATAGTGTATTATAACCTTTTTGAACATGCCACAAACCAATATAATACCACCATGGCTACATCGACCATTTGACCTTTAACTTTATAGAACAAAATCATCAACCCCTTAGGTTTCTGATTTGAGTAAAGAAGGAGGAGGAGCACACAATACGATGTTGATTCGATATGGAGTCTCCCATGCCATGTAGGCTGGCTCGGAGGAAGAGAGCACTAGCTAGCTCTAGTGGTGTTGTTGGCCTTCCAATGGATGCTGGCTGATCCTGATCCCACCACCACTTAATTACATCTGGGGATATGCAGTTCGTCATCCCTGTACAAGCTTTGTACGTAGGTTGGAAGACAAATGTACAGACAGGTATATATAGGCTCCTTAATCCTTGCCCTCCTGCAATTTAACATGGCATGTGATAAAGTGATGAGAATGGGAAAATATAAACTTGTAATTTCTTAATTGAGAGTTTTCACTAAAACACTCACGGGCTGAATTATAAAAAATTCAACACCCAAAACACTTTATAAATACACCCAGGGAAATCCATCATTACACACTCAAAACTCATTTATAAACACACCCAAAAAATATATAATTATTGATTATGAGGTTAATTTTGGATGTGTTTTTATGTTTAAATAATATTTGAATTTTTTATAAATACATGTCCTAGAATTTGGTTTATTCATAAATATCTATTCTTAATTTTATTTACCATGTCATCTTTTCTTCGACAAACCGTGGGATATCTGCAAACTACTTTTACAACTACATGACACACATAACAAAGCTTCTTTTTTTTTGGTTCAAAGCCCAAAACGGGGAGGGCACAGTAACAACAAATAGAGAAACCCAATAAGGAAGTCAGAAAAACTAACTAATCTGGATATGATATAAACAGGAACAAATCCTCTCTCCCAAGATAATGATACTCCAGATCAAGAAATTTAAAAAAAAAAACAAAGCAAAGATGGATTAAAAGTAGCAAAGAACCCAAGTAAGCAAAACAAACATCAAACTCAAATGAAACACTAATCCACAACAAATCAGCCACCATAAACCAACCACTATCATAGCGAGCCCCAAGGCAATGAGACGGAAAGTAATGTGGTGCAAACATTCAACTGACGTCGAGCTCTCACAAATTCCACGATGTACGTGACTCCGCTCGACGGAATCGCCCTGAGGAGTCACCAGATGATGAAAGGGAAATCGAGTGGGGAGAGAAGGGGTATGAGTAATGGTTCAGCCCGAGAATCTCCAACTCTACCAAGTCGTAAACACTAGTCACACCTAGAAGAGGAAAGCATTAACCAATCGTCGGCAGCTCAAGGAACAACGCCGAGAGGATTGGAATGAGGGAGATCTGGAGAAAACGAAAGGAGGCAAAGCCCCAAAAAAGAGGCATAAAGCCTAAGAACGAGCATCAAAGCTCGAGCACGTCACCATTACCTCACAAGGAAAGAATAGAGCTCACAGCATGTAGACGACCCGTAACACGACACGAATTCGCACGAATTATGGTAGGATTTGGGGTTGAGCTTAATGGTCGAGTGAAAACGGGGTGAACCTTTAGCCACCAGGTTCAGCTAACGGGTCGTGTTGGGTCGAAAACGGGTGAACCCGTTACACCCAGGAAAGGGCATTTTTTGTAATTTTCATTATAAAATTAACCTAGGTTGAACTTGAAAGGAAGCTTCAATTTTGTTATTCCTCCTCCTCACGCCACTCTTTGTCTTTCTTTCTCTCAAGAGAAAAAGTTATTCTCTTTCTCCATAGATCCAAACCAAACGATTAAGGATCAACATTAACTACCCTTCCTCTTCTTCAACGAAAAAAGGTATGAAATTGAGTTAAAACATTTTGCTTTCTTTTATGCGTCTGTCCCTTTTCCTTCTCTGCCTTTCTCTTAGCAAATAGGCTGAAGTTCAGACTCATTGATTCATAGAATTGGGGAATATAATAAAACACCAAGCGATCAATCCAATCACTTTACTAGTTTAGTGGCTACTATCTATTTTGTCAAATTGCTTGCACTATTAATTTCTACTTTCCTATTTTCTTTGTTTGATTTATTTATTGGTTCAGATGAAGACTCGCGACTAAAAAAACCAAACAATTGCAACTTGAAAAGAGGTAAAACAATATCCATACCGAAAGCACAAAGATAGTTGAGAGAGTTTATTTATATTCAATGGGTATGATAATGATTTGATTTGCTGCAACACTAGGCTATTATTTTGATTCTCTGAAACACTCCATTCGTGAGTTTTACATTACTGGAATTGATATTGAATGATGTCCTCTTTTTTTTTTTCTTTGAAGCTTATGGATGTTACAGATACGAGCTATGAGACTCACAGTAATGAGGAGTCTATTGATGTTTTCAATGGGTGGGGATACAAGTACTGAGAATAATGTAGAAGATAAAGAATCAAGCCCTAAGAAGCAAAAAGCCTAAGAGGCATTAATTCCAGCTTTATTTGTATTATACTCTAAGTTGAGGTGTTTTTATTTAATAATTCCAGCAAAAATATTGTTGATTTTTTAAATGGGTGAAACGGGTTAAGCGGGTGAAAACGGGTGAAAACGACCCATTAGCGATACCCGCCGCGTCCGTTATTCGCGAATATGTGCGGGTCGTGTTCGGGTTTAGAAATTTGTCTGCGAGCTTACGGTCGGGTTCGTAGTGACCCGTTAACGACCTTGAACCCGTTAACGTTGTCCGCGAGCCTCAAGGTAAGAGTTTTTGGATGAAGGAAATGAGGGTACCTATATACATTCGAGAGGAACCTCGAGAGAGAGAGAGAGAGAGAGAGAGAGAGAGAGAGAGAGAGAGAGAAACCAGGGAAGGCGAGGGGCACAAGGCCTCGCCCCCAAAAGAGATGAAATGGCGCTAGGAGTTGGGAGAGTTCTTTCAGGATATAGACCGCCACAAAACAAAGATACACCACACAATGGGCGAGGCATAATTAAGTATCGAACTCATCACAAATATAAATATCATTATCGCGATCAATATTGAGTTTTAATTTGAAGACATCTTTCTGACTCAAAATTTAAGAAAATAAAGGCTAGTTATAAAATATCCATGTTAGGTAACTAGGGATAACATGGTCACAAATGCATTTCAAAGTTAATACTAACAAATTGAAAAGGTCAGTGGGCAAGTCTCTCAGTCAACTTAGCTAAAGCGTAGGACTCAGTAGGTCACTAATTTTATCCAAACCCTACGCTAATTTCTTGGTCAAGTTTGAGTAATCTACAAAACCACCAAGCATGCATGAAACTTCCAATAACAAAATTAATTCCAATTCCAAGTCCAAGTCCAGCGAGTAGGTACATAGGTCCTCTTTATCCATATAAGCATCTGAGAAACTTGAAAGGCCCAATCATGTTTCATGTCCTTATCAAACAACA
>CM031918.1:56866327-56952456 GCA_018703695.1 Prunus fruticosa | reverse complement strand
GGATTGGAATGAGGGAGATTCTGGGGAAGTAAGCGGAAAGGAGAGCGAAGGCCCCAAAGAGGCATGAGAGCCTTAGGAAACGAGCATCAAAGACTAGACACATCACCATCTCCTCACAAGGAAACATTTTTGAGGCAATATTGCACACGACAGATTTAACACGACACGAATTGACAAGAAATTATTAGTATTTGGGTTCAGCTTAATTGGTAGAAATGAGAACGGGTGTAACTGCTGCCACAAGGTTAAGCTGAGGGGTCGTGTGGGGTGAAACGGGTGGAATTGATTAGCCCGCGAGGGTTTGGTTCTAATCTCAGTATAAAATTAACCTACGGTGAACTTGAAAGGAAGCTTCAATTTTGTTATTCCTCCTCCTAGCAGCAGCTTCTTTGTACTTCTTTCTCTCAGAGAGGAAAAAAAGTTTTCTGTTTTTGTACGTAGATTCAAACTCCCGATAGAGGGTGGACATAGAGCTACCTTCCTCTTCTAAGGGACGAAAAAAGTCTATGAAGTTGAGTTAAAACAAGTTACTTGCATTTATGCGGTATATTCTTATCCTCTTCTATTTCTTACTCTAGCCAGAGAAGTGACTAAGGTTAAGACTCATTGATTCATAGAAAATTGGGGGACATAGTAAACACCGCCGATTAGATCCAATTATTTACTCATTTAGTGGCTTATACCTATTTTGTCAACTCCTCAGCTATTGATTTCTTCTTTCCTATTTTTCTTTGTTTGATTTATTTATTGGTTTGAGTTGAAGACTGCGTTTTTTGGAACCAAGAACAATTACAACTTGAAAAGGTAAAACTGATATCCATCCCAAAAGCGGTCAAAAGATAGTTGTAAAAAGGATGGCTATTGGATATTCAATGGGTATGATAATAATTAATTTGCTGCACACTAGGCTGCTTATTTTTGATTCTTGAAACACTCCATAGAGTCAGTTTTACGTCCCTGTAATTGATATTGATCTTACATGTCCTCTTTTTCTTTTGAAGCTTATGGATGTTACAGAGAGAGTTCCGAAGCTATGAGAACTCACAAGTTGAGGAAGTCTGCTGATGTTTGGATGGGGTGGGGCGACAGCCCTGCAAGATGTGAGTAGGTAGCGTATAAACCCTAGAGGCAAAAAGCCTCAAGGCATTAGGTACCAAGCTTTATTTGTATGCCGCTGTAGTCAAGTGTTTTTCTTAATAATTTGGGGCAGAAATATTTGTTGATTTTTTAAATGGGTGAACGCGTTAGGCCACAAATTGAAGCGGTAAAGACGACCCAGTAGTCATAACGGGTCGTGTCGTGTTATTCGCGGATATGTCCAAGGTCCGTGTCGGATTTCCTGCTAGAGCCACCCGTTTAATGGGTAATGTTGGTGTAAACAGGTTAAAGACCTGAAACAGTTAAAACGACCCGTTTGCCAAGCTATTAGGAAAGAGTTTCAAGGACTTGAGCAAATGAGGGTACCCATATACATAGAAAGGAACCTCTGTGAGAGAGCGAGAGAAAAAAAAAAAAAAAAAAAAAAATCCCCAGGGAAAGCGGAGGGGACAAGGCCTCCTCCCCCCAAATAGATGAAATGGCGCTAGGAGTTGGGAGAGCTCTTTTAGTATCTAGACCGCCACAAAACATTATACCCCGCACGATGGGCAAGGCATAATTCATTATTTGAACTCATCACAAATTAAATATCATTGTCGTGATCAATATTGAGTTTCAATTTGACGTCTTCGTACTGAAATTGAAGAAAATAAAGGCTAGTTAATAAAATATTCCATGTTAGGTAACTAGGTGAGAATATCGTAAACAATGCATTTCAAAGTTGATACTAACAAATTAGAAGGTCATGGGCAAACCTTCAGTCAATTTAGCTGAACGTAGGACTCAGTAGGTCACTAATTTTATTGAACCCCTTACACTAATTCTTGGTCAAGTTTCTAGTCATCTTCAAAGACACAAGCATGCATGAAACTTCCAACCCCAATACCAATTCCAATTCCAAGTCCAAGCGCCAGCGAGTAGGTACGTAGGTCCTCTTTATACCCATATATCTCTGGAAACTTGAAAGGCCGAATCTTGTTTCATGTCCTTATCAGAACAACAGAAGAAGAAGCCATACTGTTCGTTGCCCCCAAGAAGCCATTTCTTATAGACAAAGGAAACAAGTTTTGATTATTACCTTATTATTGTTGTTACTGTAATAATAATAATAGTTTATCGAGTTGAATTTAAATGGAGAAGCCTAAATAATTGGACTCGTGGCATTTTCTAGAGACCCTCAAGCCATTTGGAGCACCTTCACTTTTCCTCTCTCCTGCTTCCTGCTTCCTGCTTCCTGCTTCCCGAGCCAGATTCTTCATTTGAAGTTGAAAGTTTGGAAACCAACTGGAACAAGATAAAGGCTTGAGGGGCCCCAAGGAAAACTCTGGGGCGAGTTTACAGATGTTCATTTGACAACCCACTTGGTCCACACGTTAACGCGGGAAAATCCAAAGCAAACTTCTGTTAACCTCTAACTGTGACCGCATGTTTGGGAACTGTTTTTTGTCATATCCTAAGGTATTTTGCTTGTACTTTCGCCACGTCACCACCGTCTATCTCGTCCTGTCCCTCGCACATTCCCCTTCTCCACTAGCTTGCGGCTTCCTGGGAACCACCTCCTCTGCTTATTTGGATAGAACTTCACCCTAGCCGATCTTAATCATTTACATATTTATTTCATTATATTTAATTATTTATTTCCCTTTATATATATCAAAAAAATTAGAAGAAAAGCAATCCAAATTTATTGGAAAAAACTCAGGGTTTACAATTAACTAAGAATAAAATTCAAAGGCTAGTCAAATTCAAAATCAACATGTTTATCTTTTTGGATTATTTGTATGTTATGGCAACCAAAGTAAAAAAGATAAAATTGTAAACCACAGAGATCATATAAGAAGGAAACATAATTGAAAATAATGGCAAGGTCATGTGTTCTCCCAAGTCCTGCAGGTACAAATAAAAAGGAATACAAAAAAGATAAAGAAAGAGGGATAAAACCGACCCTTTGACTATGAGCTCTGAGAGACAGTCCAGCAGAGCCCAAGATTCATTAAATCACTTATATTGAATATAATATATCTGTAAAACGTTCAAAACTGAAAACCCACACACTTGGCACGCACAAATAACACAAGCAAAGTGAGCAGCCCGCAACACAAGTTGGGGGGGAACAAAAACCACCAGCTTGTTTGTTATACAGATACACTCGTCCTCATCTAAAACCAGCCTGGCTCCTTATCACCACCCAACTGCCATATTAGCAATTTTTATGTGCTAATAATAAGTCACCTTTACATAACCCCCCAAAACATATATATACCAAATCGACCTTAAAGAAAGTACACAACCAAACCAACAATCAATTCCACTGCCTTTTCGGTTCTCATTTACCGAAATCCACTTTTCCATATTTCCGTTTGGACATCTCTGCTACTCTCAGAAAGTTTTTGTTACTCCTTCTTTCGTGAGAAAAACTATATTCCTCCCTTTAACTGGATGGTTTCTCTCCTTACTACATCGACCCGCAACCTTGCAGCATTCCTCCAACCCACCGGATTCTTCATCGCTTGGGGACGACAGCAGTGCTCGCCCTGTATCCATGAAGCTTCTAGGAACGAGGAGGGTCATTATCGCGTCCACTTATCCCAAGCAACCCCCCGATGGGAAGAAGTTCAAGGTGACTGGGGCACCCAATATTGCATGGTGTCAGGTAGGAACTCCGGGAAGTGGGTTCCGAGATGCCGGAGCCCAGACAAAAAGACCTGGATTTGGCTCAGGACTTTCCCCACCGCTGAAATGGCAGCGCGTGCTCATAACGTGGCCGCCAACGCGCTAGAGGTCGGTCTGCTCTTTGAAATTTTGCCGACTCCGCGTGGCGGCTGCCTGTCCCGGCTTCGCCTCCGTTAAGGATTCTTCAAACCACCACTTCGAGGCTAAAGCATTTCGGCCTCTTCTTGAGAGGTGGGATGAGGTTTCTGGAGCCCCGGCAGTTACCGCGTCCAGAATCCACGTCAGCATCAAACAGTGTTTTATGGATATAAGGGCTGTTTCGGATACCGGAACTCCTCACAAATATGGCTGAGGGGATGCTGTTGCCTCCACCTCTTTACACTGGGGATGATAATAACATGGATACTGTGACATACCACTATGGAGTTATTCCATTTAACTTACATAATAGTTTAGTTTTAGTCTAAATGTAAAAAGAAGAAGCAGCTTATTGAGAATATTGTTAAATTTTGTTGTCTTTTTTGTACAACTTTTTGGTAAACCTGCGTATCTAACTTTTTCGACTAGTAGGGGACAGAACATAACATATACCATGAAGATGTTAATGACATAATTGTTAAAAAAATATGCACCATTTTTAGTTCTGAATCTCTTCAGTGTCTGTCTGAGGATTTGTAGTCTGATTCTCAAATGCTCTACGTAACAACAATGCAACGCGAAATTTCATTATTGTGGGTTTCCTTTCCCTCCTTGAAAGAGGAAAGGTGTCTCTGCATGTAAGTGAGGGTCATTGGACAAAAGTGAAAGTCACTCGTGTTCATTGCTCAGAAGATATCTGTGCTTCCATGTGTTGGCTTGCTTCTTCATTTAACAACTTTTATCCTGCTAGAGCTAGTCGGGGCTTTTCAGCATTTGGCATTTTGGATCTTCTTTAGGGACCTTTCTTTGTAACCAGCTACATTCATCGCCCTAAGATAGCTTCTCCTGTTGCCTGTTAAGCATTAAATATCAGCTGTCAGAACTCAAAAACATACCATGGGTTTCACCTGAATTGGGATTTATTGTACAGATACTATATTCTGGTAATAACATTTTTCAGTCCCCACGTAATTAATTTAGATGATAGATCTTACAATGTAATGTCTTCCGTCTTCTACCAATTCTTTCAAGGTCTTCTTCTATAAAACAACTTCCTTCACAGAGCTAAAATAAACAGAAATGTTTCCATTTTCCCAACAGAAACCACACATACGGTGGGAGCAGCATAGTTCTCGTTGTTGATTACCTATAGGGGCAAGATCCTGAGACCAGATGCAAACATCTAATGAACTGGTGGAACGCCAGATTTAATTTGATGTAATATGGAACATCATGTACATAAAATACAATCATCCAAGTTCCAAGCGGGTTAGTAAATTTATGTGTAACACAACTTTAGCTAAACAGCCCACGAGAACCCGAAAGGAAATGGCTTTGCCTCTTATGATATTCGGTTTTTGTTCCCGTGCCCCAAACAAATAATTTCAAAATTCACATAACTTAAGGCCTCCCATTTGTTCAGTACAAAAGAAAAGAAAAATAATGCTAGCGAATTTTCATAAGCAAACACTTTACCATTAGAAGATGACAAATTGGCCAGAGCTTCAATCTCCAGTTGGACGGCTGCATAGTATTTTCCCTATCTAACAGTGTCCGACAAAGCACAAAGCTGGCCGCCTAAAAGAAACAATACATATTGGATGAGAAATTTATAGCTAAATCAATTCACAACATTATCAATCAAAAGACGTCACACTGCACTAGCAAGATGTACCTTTCACGACTTTCTTTGCAAGTGAACTAAGAGATTTCGCAACAGAATCTACAGATAAAAAAAAAAAAAACCCTTCATTGTAGCGCTGGAAGAATAAGAGGATCTTTTTTTTTTTTCCCTAGGTTTCGAGCCAACTGACAAACAGTTGTTGAAGCCAACTGCGTTGAACCCCACAGTTTCCCGCTGAAAACCATTTTCGTATGAGTAGTGCTTATGACCTAAGGAGTGCAGATGATGTTTTTATTTCAGCAGTTCACAATATACATCTATTTTCGTTCACGTCATTTTTTTTCATCTTGTAGTTAATATACTTGACCAGTTTCCAATTTATTCAACTCCATCATGAGGTTAAAGACTGATATTGGCACAAACCCAAAGAAAAACGTAATAGGCCTGAATGAAGGACCATACATGCATAGTCCTGAAGAATGGACTCTGTAAATGAACAATCATTTTTGTCATTTTATTCATCCATCAGTTACTCAAATTCATTGACTGGTTTTGTAACAAACTAGTGAGTCTCGCAACCATTTTCTATATCCCGCCGTTTTGGGGATAATTGTTATTTTGCTAATGGTTCATTCGGTAGTGACTTTCATCTTCTATTCCAGGCCCAAACTAACCTCTACAATGGATGGATCTAAATATCACAATTGATGTTGGCCTGATGTCATCCCTTGCGTGATTGGAAGGCGCTGCCACCATTCTTCTGTGGCAAATGGCGTAATGGATGAAGCAGCGGGCAGAGCCATTGTGCAAAGCATAACCAAAGTGTGGCTTGTGCAAAACGCCTTTCAGACTAAAACTCCCCCCGATAACTTACAGAGAAGTAAGGCTTAAATGCTGGATGAAAACATCGCACAACTGGTACTGCCACCTGGCATTGCACTGAAGTGGCTGCATCTGAGAACTCATACTCTAGGGACAAACACAGTTTGGATATGACTTATTTAGTACTGAGAGTATCCACTGGCAACTAAATGGAAGCACATCTGGATTTACATAAGAGGACGAACATAATCATCTCCAAGCCTGCTCATAGCAAATCCGTATTGCATTCCACAATTCCTACACCATTGACGATAACCCACAACCCTTTGGATGTAGGATTTGTACTTATCAGACTGAAAACACAAGACTAGACAATAGGATATGCTGCTTCCATCGTGGAAGAAAACAGTTACCTGCAAAAAATAGAAAGAATAGAAGCCTAAACCTGAGCAGTGTAAGAGACAAGAGCAAAACGTTGAGGTTTCTGCTTTCCACATTATTTAGATCCTTGGGAAAGTCCTTTGTTGCCCTTCTTTGGCAACAGCTAATTCCTTGCGGGTCCAGATTCCCTCCCAAATGCCTCTTGTGTAGGTCTTCAAGGGAAATACCATTTGTTCCTTCGAGTGGATCAATGACATTCCCCAAGGACTTTGACATTTTTCGACCATGTTATGCATCACGAGCCAATAGGTGCAAATTTCCCTGCATAAAAGACAAAACCCACCTGTCACTTCAGTAATACAAACTATAATATAAAAATCACCACAGGAAGATATACATGGCAAAAATACATACATCCTCTCGAACTATGTGTCACAACCATCTTGTGCAAATTCCTTAGAATAAGGTAACCCAGCAAGATGCGTCTCTAACAAACACCCACTGAAACATCCCTAACAAGCTTAATTATGATATGGACATGTGACATTTGAAGTATTTCATTAATAACAATGTAGTAAGACTCCACAAAATTTCTTTTCCTTCAAACTTTTTACAGAACACTTTCAAGTATCCTGAAGTAAAATATGCTATTACATTTAATAGTCAGGCAACTCATAAAATCTACGTCGGCAAAAGGTAAATTCCCACCTTTATGTAAATCTATAATGTAAAATTCTTACCCACCTTTGTAAAAGGTAAATTCCCACCCAATATTAATTCCAGACATAGCCATGCAGCAACCCAAAGAGAATGTCATTCCCATTTCAGAACTGAAGTAGTCATGAAATTCCTGAGATCTTCTGTATAGTCCGGCCAGCCCAACACAGACAGGGGAAAGAGACCAGAAGAAAACCATGTTTCCAGCACATCAGGATCCTGAATTAATTAAAACTTCCCATAATACTTTTTCTAGTCTGTGCTTGACCTTAGATGCACGTTTCTTGAAACCACCCACCCGCTCATATGGTGCACCCAAATTATTTTCTGGATTATCACCCTCATGAACCACATACCATGCAGGAACCCGGTGGCCCCACCAGAGTTACCTTAAAACGCACCATTCACGTATGTTCTCTCAAGCCATCTTTGATAATGGAGATACAAGACTAGTTCAATTTAGTATAAACTGATAAGAGTATATATGAAGATAAGGAACTTCGTCCAGACAAAGTGAACCAGCTATCTATGTTACCTAAAAACAGTCAAACAATGGAAGGGAATCAATTAGAAGGCTAATAATCAAAAGTGGAAAGAAACCAGGCAACACACAAAACAAAAAACAATCAAAACAAGTAGTTTGAATTCTGGTAGCATTAATAAATACCAGATCAACAAATAAAGTAGAGGAAAAAGAAGAAAATTTATATCATTAAAGAGGATGATTTGCCAAACTAGACGATTGAAAACCAGAGCTAAAAAAATCCCCCAAAGTAACTTCCATTGTACTTTCCCCTTTCCGTAAATAAAATTGATGCGCTTTTTACAAACTGGTAGCAGTACATTGACAGACATAGTTTTTGATATAATGGAGAGCCATTTCAGTGATTGTTTTGTAACAGCGCTAGATTCCTGTCAGTTGAATCTTATTCAGAACCTGAACTTCTGTTCTGTGAAATGTACTTAAACTAGAACATACCTCCTGGAATTATCAGTACTTATTATTTCTTTAGATGCATCTGACTAGAAATTTCAAACACGGGAGGTAAAGAATGAAAAAAGAGCACCTCTGCAATTAGCAGTATATATTGTTTGGGGATAATCTGATCCTTCTTTTTCATCTATGGCAGCATCAAGGGCTTCTCTGCATACCGGTGTTTGTGACGTACCATCCAGGACTAATACATTGGGCTCCACCAACATCTTGGCTTCTAGACCAAATTCCAGGCGCATCTCATTTGGGCCTCATCTTCTTGAGCCGGCCCTAAATGCATCCGTGAATTCCGACACTGAACATAATTAAACCACAGAGTAATGGATTACAAATAGCTTTACCTGCAACACAGGAAGGTTGATGCACATGCAACACAAAACTGGTGGTGTTGGCAAGTTACACTGCTCAAGCGTTTATGTCAACTTGTATTGAGTGTTTGGAATAAAGGGTCATGCAAACAATTCCATTTTGAAATTCATTATTTGAATGAATTTTAAGTTGAAAAGAATATTAAAAAAGTGTGGGAGGAGTTTTTGAGTAGACATTGTTAGAGGTACTACTGAATGGTTCTTTGAATAAGGCTCATGAGGTCACCACCAACAACAAAGATACCGTATTCTTGCATGAGTAACTTAACAGCAGCATAGAGGTGATGATATGGTACATTGATAAACATAAGCGTATTTAATCAGCATTGTAATATATAGAGTTCCACATTTGCTGTGCCGGTCTGTAAATTGATACCTTCTTCTTTAAGTGCTTCAGTCACTATTCTAGAGGGGCTTTGGTAAACGTGGCATCCCTGCAATTTCTTGCTCGCCCATACCTGGTTTATTTTTCATAGTCAGGTAAAGTTTCTGATAAACTGAGAGATTATCACGGCTTTTTGCCAACATCAAAATCATTCGGATCATGAGCCGGGGTAATCTGCAAAAGGCAAAAGGGAGAGAGAAAGAGAGAGAGATAGAAGAATATTTTTAACCTGTAACATAAACAGTAAAATAAACTTAAATGTAAGCACACAACTTATCCGGTTAAACTTTCGCTGTCCGCACCCATCCCAAACTTTCCATCAGTAAAATCGCATCACATCTATACGAATCCTCCTTCCATTAAAAGGATGAATGGCATGCTTACCATGAAGATGCTGATACCTTTAGTAAGCCGGATGTACAGCAATAGCTGTATCACCAAGTGCATTCCTTCCACTCTAGTTGTGCACACAAAGTAATTTAGCCTAAATCTACTTCCAGATGGGTACATAAATGAAGTTAGAACCCTTAATTGGATAGGGTTCTGGGTATGGGGGAACCTTTGGAATGTCCTTTCTTTATAGATAGTCCACCTACACACACCAAAGAAATTAGATAAATTTTAAAAATCTAAAAATAGTACTACACTGAAAGGAGAAGGCTAACCTCAATTTCAAGATGTGCCAGTACGGCAAGACACAATTCCAATTCACTCCCGCGTTTGTCCCTGTAAAGAAAAATCCGGAAAGTGTAGCTAAGGTGAATAAAAGGACATAGACAAAAGGAGGAAATTATGGGTGTGGATGACTGATGAAGTAGATTGCTGGTTACTATAATCATCCAATCCTTATACCAGCAAGACAAAATCAATGAATAATATGTATAGGTATGAAATCAAAGAAACCACAAAAAAGTAAGAAGCTAGATCCCACCATCCATATAATGTTAAACCTAGAACCGCACAGTTGTATCTTCTCCTTCTGAAGTTCACCACAAATTTGACTTTTTCTGAAAGCTATCACATAAATCGTATTTAGCAAGGGAGCTTTGTAAGTTTATTCCATCATGTTCTGTGAGCTGGAAAAACTAAAATAATCAAACAACAGGTTAAATATTGAGGTAAACGCACATCTGTAGATAATCCCTTGTTTAGTAAAACCTCAGAAAAGGCCTCAGTCACAGCCCTTGATTTTTTTTCATCCATTTGTAAAGCACTAAAATTAGAAAGAAGAAAAAAATATGCAAAATGAAAGAAAATAAGAATTAGCGTATACTAGTTCGCGAGAGAGTTTTTCATGACTAGGTCTAATAAACAGAAGATGCAATTAACAAGACAACATTTTGCTTTAAGAAAACCGAGCTCCAGGTAACTGGAATCCCTTACCTCACTGGACCAATCAGGAAAGAAGCCCCTCGTGCGGTTAGCTACTGTTAAAATGGTCCACCAGTACTTCTTTTCCAATTCCAAACCTTTCACAACCAAGATCACCACCAGCCAACAGTGTAATAAGTATGAATGAGATCGTTAACTTTAGAACATCAAATTTATTAATGGACCTAATTCTACAGTTTTAGTTCAAACTCACTTCAGACACAAATTTATCTCGGCCAATATCATGCCTGGTTAACTGGCTTTCGCCATTGCCATTCTCTACAACAACCTATAAATCACACATAATTTTAGCGCCTGAAAACAAACAACATAAAGAAAATGAACATAATATAGACTCAATGTATATATTTGTGCATATGTATGGTGGAGATGATGAGGGTGACTACTGTTTTGTTCAACAATTGTTAAAAAGAAAAGAACACAACCTGTGTGCTCTGCAACATGCATTCTCCATTCCAGGCACCCACAAGGTATTCTGTCCGGACATTCTCAACAGAATTATAGTGTCCTTGCATATAACAATATCACATAAAATAAAACTTTGATTAAAATTTTAAAACAACCTTACAGAAGCCACCAATCAATAACACAATTCGGAAATATGTAAGGATGTTACCTCAATAGCAGCGTAAGACCATCTCCAATATAAAGGGCACCAGTTCCATTGGGAGTGGCAAACACTATTCATATATTTGAAAGCCCAGTTTTTTTTTAGCAACCAAATAAATACAAACCAGAGAACAAGTTTGATGGAGCAAATGTGACACTCACAATGACAAATGGAGGTTTGGAGCTGTTAGCATATCCCACAAAGAAACCCGTTTCTCCACCATTCATACCACCTAAATCAGAAAGCATATACATTATGAGGAAGAAATAGAAGTGAAACTGATGAGAGTAATGATGAAAAGCAAACATCACACTCACGACTTTTCTACAGCACTTGGCTGTACCTTTTAGCCATTGACTAGACATCCGTTTCTTCTCACCCATTTGAGTCTGGGTCGATGAAGTCCTCTGGATTATACCTCTTCCTCATTGGAACGCTTTCCCTTCTTCGTTCCTTACTAGAAGAACTGGATGCTTGTTGCGCCTAAAACCAAATATTTTTTAAAGATAAAAAATAATAACATCATAGCATTATCTGAGGCATTGACAGTAACATTTTCAACAGCACACATCACACAGCACAAAAAACTTTGATAAAGATAACAGAAATTTAATCTAAAATTAAACAGAGAAATAGTAACCATCATTACCTGAAGCTTGGCAGCTTTCTTCTAATGCTTTTTGTTTTTTCAATTCTTTCTCTCTTGCCCTGCCAAAAGAACAAAACAATAAAATTAATTTTCTTCGGCAAACAAATCGTTCACAGAAACATCAAAATGCCAGCCCATCTACCGAGAAGCAATCTTTCATAAGAGAACCTTTTCTTCCTTCTTCTTTTCTTCTCTGGGTCTTCATGTCCACCGTCCATCTGCGGCATTCAAGAAATACAATTGAAACAATAAGGTAAGACATTCCTTGTTTCAAACACTGTCAACTATAAATTGATATACACAAATAGAGTACAAAGTGAGAAGCGAAGAACACTTGAACTGTGGGGATTTAATGGTACATTTTGCATACAAGCTTGTAGCAAAGAAGATTCTGAAGAGGAGTATGAATGTGAAAATGACGGAGGAGACTAACGCTGCCAAGTTTGATAGGATTACCTGATGAGGTGGTAAACGGATTTGCGGCTTCAGCTAAACCCTAAAGCGGTTTCCAAGCATATATGTGCGTTTTGGCTCTTGTCCGCCACTGTCTTCTTTAAATTTGATGAGACGTGACCTTTACAGACGTCACGGAGAACGCTTTGCGAGTATTTTTCTCGATGGGGAAATAAACTTCGGATTTTGATAAAACGTAATTTTAAATTGACATGAACGACTTTCGGTCTTTGGATAAAAAAATATAGTAATTTAGAAATTTCGCGGTGGATAAAATATGGAATTTGAGATCATTAATCTCAACTCTAAATTTTCATCTAAAAGCGCGTCATTTTTAAAATCCCAGAGAGATTGAATTTTAAAAAATAAACTCCATAATAAACCTTAAATTTCTTGCTTTAATCCCACCAAACAAGAAGGTTACAAATTTTAGGACTACCCAATGTTATTTTCGTATTTTAGAATTCTGTCATTTATGAAATCCTTTGTAATTTTAAATTTCTTCATCCAAACACATTCTTGTTAGAAGAAATTTATTTAAATCAAGGGCCCAAATAACCAAGTTTGGACTTATCCTTTTATAGGCCTTTTATTAATATAATTTTTATTTTTATAATGTTTTATTAATTCAAAAATTGAAATTAGAATTATGAATTATTTCCAGTACGAAGGATTCCTGTATTCAATTAAAAAGTAAGTGAGGTCCACACAAAACTGGAATCATTCATGATTTTGGAGGAATTAAATTCTTAGGGGAAGATCACATTAAAATTCCACATTTGTCATTTACTTTAACCCAGACAACGGTAATGACATTTTCATAATTAGCACTAGGTGCTGGTTTCAAGGTGAACTTTTTGCCAGGTGTTTACGACGATTGCCGTATGGTGATTTTTGATTCTTAAGCCAAAGGCGTTTGCGTTAAACCGCAAGTTCTTTTTGTGTCATAAAATCCCAGGACTTTCTCAAGTATTACAACCTACATAAAATTAAAGTTCAATTCCAAGCATTTCACTTACAAAGTTAAACTTTCTCAAGCATTCAATTTCCAAATTCTTTAAAGTTACAAATGAAAAGGAAAAATACAATGCAAAATGAATTAAAGTTACAACCCAAAAGAAATTCTAATTTAAAGTTAATTAAAGTTACAAACTAAAAGGAAAATGTAATGCACAAATATTACAAACTAAAGTTACAAACTCAAGTGTTGGTGATAGACAGTGAGTGGATTTGAAGAACCCCGTTGTGTTGTTTGAGCACCAATGCTATCTACAAATAAAACAACATAAGTTTAGTACATTTTATTATAAGAAGAAGCATAAATAACATGAGCAAAAATAAAATTAATTACTTACAAGTTGTCATATATTCCATTTCCTCTAAAATTGAACCTCATCATCCGTTGGTTCCTTGTAAGTCAAGGAAATTCGTCCGCTCTAAACCAATACACAAGGTACACACTAATGCCTCTACCATTTCAGGATGCAAAGAACTTCTAAAAGGATCCACAATCCTCTTGCCTAGGCTAAAAACATTTTCACTAGCAAACGTAGAACTTGGAATTGCAAAAGATCCTTAGCAACTTGTAAAAGAATAGATATTATTGTTTGGTCCCCTTTCCACCGATTCAAGAGATTGAATTATTTGCTAAAGGGTTCTAGAAAAAGGAAAATATGTTGGGTGTGAATAGAAAATAAATATTGTATGAAATATATTTTACATATAATATAAGTATACTATATTCAATATAATATATTATAGATAATATTATTTAAAATATATTGCGGGGTTTGTGGGGTAACCGGAGGTTTGAAAATCAAATGCCCCAACCCGCAACCGCAAAATGGGTTCTGGTTTTAAATACCGGCAACTGCCGGTTAAACTCGGCCCCGATTCCACGGGTTCATTGCGTTAATAGTCGATTTTTGCAATTTTAATTTTTCATATAAAATCCGACCCCGTAATTAGCACACTGCCTACCCAATCTAGAGAGTTAAAGTTACTTTGGGGATTTCAATCACTTTAAAAAAAAAATGAAAGTTGTTTATGCTATGCTTTGAAAATAATTAGTTTAAAGTAGAAAAAGGCTTCATGTTTGGTAAATAATTTCTTTAAAGTGATGTTAGTCAAAAACAGTGGTAAAACTATTTGGTAAATTTTAATATAAAACGTTGTAACTATTAATAATGACTCAACTGATACGATGTTGAAAGTGTTATGCGCTAATTATGTGGTGGTAAGTGGAGGTGTTGAAAGAGATTGAGGTGAAGATAGTGGTGAAAGAGTAGGTGGTGGAGGTGGTGGTGGAGATTGGAGATGGTGGGGAGATGGAGGAAGAGGAGGTGGTGATGGTGATGGCGGCATGATGGGTGGTGGTGAAGAAGGAGAAAAAAAAGAGAAGAAGAAAAAGTGGTGATGGTGGTGGTGGTGGTGGTGGTGGTGGGGATGACTATTGTGGAGGTGGATGTGGGTGTTGAGGTGGAAATGAAGGAGGAGGTGGTGGTGGCCTTCAGAGGAGGATATGGTGGTGGTGGCGAATGTGGCGTGGTGGTGGAGTTGGTAAGTTGGATGTGGAGGTGGGGGGAGTTGGTGTCATTTTAAAAATGAATGATTGTATTTTTGGAATTAAAAAAAATTTATTAAAGGGTGATGCTTCCTTCTCCAAGCGCTTTTAAAAGTAGCGAGAGCCTACTTTAAAAGTTGGTGATCAAATACCGTCGCTCTTAAAATAATTGAGATATTTTTTTTTTACCAAACACATTAAATTGCTTAACTTTAAAGTGAAGTAGGTTTTTGACAAAAAAGCAATCCCAACGGGGCCTTAGTAAACAACTTCAAGGAAAATTCAAAATTAACTCTACATAAATCCATATGGTTTAGTAATAGTAAATAACTTTAATATAAAATCAAAATCTAATTCTTGTTTATGGTATGACTAACCATGAGTTTAATTGATGTAAAAAAAAAGGCAAATTATGTGTCAAAGATTTTTAGGATTTTGTCTTTAATGACTCAAGTATTAAGGATAAAAATTAAGTATGTTGGGGAAGTATTTTTGCTACCACCTTAACAAAAGAGTACCTTCACCACCTTTTCGAATTTAAATACGTGTCATTAACATAGTCATGGTTGCATAAATACAAAGTGAAGAGTTAACTATGATTATGTTAAAAGGAGACGTGTCAAATGTTGAGAAGAGTGGTGAGTGTACACCTTAGGTTAAAGTGATGAACAAAAAAATTTCATTAAGTGTGTTTGGAACGACTGCCTACCAAAATCTGTCCAGTTTAGAATATATACCGAGTCTATGAAACGTGTCAGTTATGGCCATGATGCCCTACACCACGAGGTTAAAAGAGAAAGAAAAAAGAATATGTAAATTGGACACCACAAAATAAATAATTCATCGACACTGAATTTGCTTGATTGAAAAAAACGATATTACAAAAATTGAATTTCCCCATATTACTTTTTGGTTACATTTTCGGCCATTGTATTTGAAGATTAATATCGGAATTGCATGTAAAATGTTTTGGCAGAATAAACCCCATCAGTGTGACCCTTTCTGCATAAAAGCTTATATGCCATAACTACATAGACAACATGCTAAATGGTATTCCACAAAAGATATACAGCAAAATACAGTAACTTGGTTATTTGATTCTTACATATGCGAACTGAGATTTTCCAGGTAAAAAAAAAGCACCAACACAAAGACCTGGAAATCTGGATCCCATCCCACACGTACAGTGGAAACAATTGGATTACCAATGAAATGCAAAAACGAAGGGAACCACATCATGGTAAGCATTTCAGAGGAAAAAAAAAAAAAAAAAAAAGAAACGTCATTACACATGAGAAAAAGAGAACCTTCATAAATTAACAGGGGTGCGCAGTTGTACTTTGATATATTGCACCATTCGATCACTCATGCTTTAGGTCCAGAACTGCTACTTTGCTTCTTCAGGAGGGCCGATGTCATAAACTAGCATCATCCCTGACAAAACTCCACCAAAGGTATGTAAGAGGTATGTTGATTGCATTCCAGAGAGCAAGCATATAACCCCGGTAAGGTGGGAAGTCATATATCTCAAAGACCATGGCAAGGCCTCCTCCTGCCACCACCACCCACAACTTCCAGCGTGACGCATGTCCAGTAACACCAGCCCAAACTGCCCATGTAAGAAGCTGAGCAATGCCCATGGCCATGCACACTTTCATGTTCAAACCTGCAAAACTGTATAAGCTCATTGTCCAAGGATTGAGTCCACTACTATGCCACAGCAAGTAGTGAACTGAAAGCAACAAAAACATGGTTTGTCATTCAATGAATGGAGGTTTTTGGCAAATGTATTACCATAATCAGAGTCTGTAGAAGTTCAGGTACAGTATGTTTGTGGTCACGAATGCAATCAGCGGAGCAGAAACCATGAACCTGGCAGCCTCATCTCTCACATTAAAAGCTCGAAGTAATGCTAGAATGAGTGAGAATCCAAGTAGTGCTACAGCAGAAGAAATATCTAGCTTCTCTGTTAACTCCACATCTCTACATTGTATAAAAAAAGGTTAAAAATTGTCTGAAAATAATTAACATTACGTTTAACATGAATATATCAAAATTGTGTTTCTTCCTCACACTAGGCACAATCACCGCATTAATCTGCATCAGTACTATAAGTTATAGCATAGTTTTTTCTGTTGCAATGTATCAAGTCAAGAACAGAAAACAGAGAAAAATTATAGAGAGGGAAGGTCTACCAATATTCTTTTGGCCAAAAGTTGAAATCATTCATGATGTAAAGGAATTCAAAACCACTTACCGGCTGTGAAATACACCACTCCAAAACCTAGAGTTCATTGATAAGATCCCATAGATGTGCCACACGCCCTCGTATATTCGTAGTAAGTCCTCTTATTTGGAATTCAAAGGCAATTTGTAGTATACAAGGATGAAAAAAGATATCCAACCATGAAATTGCATGGCAAGATTGAGAGCAGAAAGAGCAACAGCAACAGGTTCCTATGAACATGAAAACATGAGAAAGTTCATTCAAAATGATTAGGCCATCATATACGCAAGTAAAATTAGCTAAATCAGGTGAATAACCAATGTTCTGTACTAAATACGAGAAGAAAAACCTGGATGCCATAAACACGCTGAAATGGCCATTTTCCATGATACTTGACAGGTTTATCACCAACTCTTCTCTCTTCCTCCCTAGCAAGCATGCAGTGGTACCTGCAGTCACTCGGCAGTCCCATTGTTTCCAGCGCAAATAAAGCGGTTCTTGCATGTACCATGGACCATCAATAGGTTTCCCATCAGATGAAAATTACAGTGTTGAAAGCATTTTCTCTGACACATCCAGATTTTTCACACTGCACCCACACAAAACCTGAAAACCCCATCAAAATCATAATGAATATTATTCTAACAGCCACGAGAAAGAACAGGAGAAACGAAATCCTGTAGATATAAGTTTTGTACTTATGAGATCACATCAAATAGCAGAACAAATACTCTATGTTCCTGGCATATAATTCCTGACACAACACTTTTATCTTTTTTTCCTTCGAATAACCAGAACATGCTAATCACTAATAATAATAGGTCACTAATCTTCATTAAAAATATTGAAAGAAAATTTTAAATGTTTTTCCTAGCATTAAATGATTGTAGAATTTTTCATCATTATCGTCATAAGGTAACAAAAACATCACATGAACAAAGACACCAATCGTTGTACGGAAATACGAAAACCTTTTTCCAGATTTTGAAGTTTTTGACCTCTAAAAGATGAAGACTTTATCGGATTATAACTGAAACCTAGCTTATGAGTCAAACACGAGAGCATTCTATCGAACTCACATACTTAACTCAGTGAGTTCGATTATTATAGGATAAAGAAATCAAATACTACTGATACGAGCTCGGGAAGACTCAAAGACAACGAAAGGGAAATTCCAATCAGTAAATTAGTTTTAAAATTAAACAGAAACATGTGAGAAAAAGGCATACTTGTAAATGGGATCAGCATCGCCAGCGCTGGCGTGAAGAGCAGGAATCAGAGAGCAGAGTGCAGGGAGGAAGAGAATGCAACGAAGCAGAGCCATCTGATTCTGGGAAGCAGAAAGTCAACAGAGAAAAGGGGTCTTCTAGAGGGTTCTAGAGTCGGGAGGAATGTTCGTGTGAGATGCGACTGGTTGCTCCCATGGACTCTCAGAGCAGTTCTCAGAGAGAGAGAGAGAGAGAGAAGGAGAGAGAGAGATAAGGAGAGAGAGATTCACTGAGGACGGACTGAGTTAGTGAGCGAGTTGAGTTTTGTTGTTGTTGTGGTTTTGTTGGGCTTGGTTGGGGTGGCGGAATCGAGGCGATGGGGCGGGAAGACCAGAATTCTCGTGAGGGTCTCAACCTCTTGGCGATTCTCGAGGAGACACGTGGGTGACACTGGACGTGCTGATGCTGTCTTTCCCTCTATTCTATTATTCTCTCTCCCCAGCTTTCTTTTTTATTTTCTTTTTCTTTTTCTAGTCTCTGTTTTTCTCGTGAGGCACTGAACATGAGACTGTTTATGGTAAAAAATCGATCAATTTATTTATATTGTATTATTGTATGACCTAAAGCCAAGAATTTTTTTTTCTAATATGAAATTGAGTTTGTTTAATTTCACATTTTTAAAATAGAAAAAGAGAAAAAGAAAAAAGGTTTGAAGTGAGGCCTGCCAGCCTGTTACAGATTAGAGATACTTTGGTAGTTTGCGCGTGGGGATGAAAGATATTGTTCCCAAATTTTTTTTACCGTTATCTCGCCCCATGGCCAAGAAGCAATCTGTTGGTGCTCCAAATCGCGCATGAATCTTCTACATCTCCCTTCAATCAGCCGCATATCTTGTTACTTGTTGGCCCGAGCTTTCCTATTGTATCCATTGATCGATACACAACCAAAATATTCTTTACACTATCTCTGAGCAGAGAGCAGCAGCCATGACCTCTCTAACACTCCCTCTTCCCCCGACTCTCATCTCAACTCCCGCCAGTACAGTCAAACCGCAACTCGCGCTGTCCTTTCTCCGTCAATCACATCCCTTCCCGCGCTTCTCACACTATCGTCTCCCCGAAGCTGCCGCCGCCAAAGACCATCACCGCCTCCTTCGCCTACGTGTCTGGGCCCGCCTCCGACCCGATTGTCAGCGAGCCGACCCGAAAAATCGACGGGCCGGACTCCAAGGACCAGCCGCCGAGCGTGATTTGCTGGGGGTTATTGTTCAGCCTTCTTCTGAAGCACAAACTCAGGCTCGCCATCTCGGCTTTCGCCCTCATTGGCTGCAGTGCTTGCACTCTCAATGCCCATATTTTCAGGTACTAACAGAACGAAACCGAGAGAAGAGAGAGAGAGAGAGAGAGAGAGAGAGAGAGAGAGAGAGAGAGACAATTTCACTTCAATGTTTCAAATTTTCTATATGTTTTGTTTGGTTGGCGAGAAAATGAAGGTAAAGAAGGTAAGAAATCGATGTGTTTGACTTGTTCTTTGTTTAGGGCGGTTTTCGAAAGTACTCGTGGGGAAGAGGCCAGAGCCATTGTGGAAACTGCTGAGTAAAGTTGGTGTTTTGTATGCTTTGGAGCCAATTTTAACAGTAGTTTTCGTTGTTAACCTGAATACTATTTGGGAAAAGGTTATGTCCACACTAGAGCTCAGATTTTCGGGAAGGGTTTTGATTCAAAGGTAAAGTTCGGTTATTTCATTTGCAGTAGTGTTATTAATACAAACTTGAACTCTCTCTCCTTAATTTGTGATACTGGTTTGTTCTTTTGTTCATCCTTGCAGGTCGAGTTTTTTGACCGTTACAAGGTGTGTATGTTGACCTTTATCGTTATTATTTTTATTTTAAATTATGTGCGTTCAGGTCACGTTTTTGTTTGAGGATTGTATATGATACCATCTATTTTCTACAGGTTGGTGAACTGACGGGGTTGTTAACATCCGATTTAGGTTCTATTAAAAGTGTTGTGAGCGAAAACATTTCCAGGGACCGTGGATTCAGGGCACTTACTGAGGCAAGCAACTCTACACCAAGTACAAGTGAGCTTTATGTTGCCTCCATTTACGCATGCGATACCTGGTTTTGATTCTCTTGAAATTCACTCAGTTTTCACCACCAGAGCACTAAATGGTTTCCTGATTTTCAGATTTACTTTACTGACATTATGTGATTGCTTCCAAATGTGTTTGTTACAATTATATGAATCAAATTGTTGTATTACAAAATGGAAATTAAGAAGTAACCCTTTGCAGCAGAATCTTATTGGTGGATTTGTTTTCCCTTTATCACTCATGTTCTCAAGTATACATCTCCTGTTTTCTTTGTGCCTTGTAGGTTACGGGGACAATATGCATACTATTTGCTTTGGCTCCTCAACTTGCACCAATCCTGGCTGTGCTGATGCTCACCGTGTCTATTTTAGTTGGTATTTATCTTGTCTTCAAGACTGTTTTGAAATTGATATTGTATGATTTTCCGCACATGAGGATGGTTGTGGATCTCTTCCTTTGCTTTCATTGTAGAAAATCTCACAGAACTATAGAGCTTTATAATTACTTTCATGATTGTTTTAAAATTGATTCTTGCATAGGTTACATTAGAAGTAACAAGCACCACGGCTATCATCATTTTTGTCATGTTTTAAGCTTCCTGTGGAAGTGGGGTAAAGGATACCAGAAATACAAGTTGGATTATTGACTTTTTGTTCTAGGATTAGGAATACTTTATACATCATAACCAGCTCCTAATTTGTGATGTTTCACAAATAGTAGTTGTTTATAATAGTATCTGAAATTGCCAATTGTATCAGATTAGGTTCTGCACATCTTCCAATACTGCCAGTATTCGTCCTTTGATGGTTGCCTAATGTTCATTGTAGCCTTTAGGTGGGAAATTTGGTATGTTGTTGAAACATGTTCTTTTCCCTGATTATGACTATTATCAATTTTCTGAAGCTGTATACAAGAGATCAACTGTGCCTGTTTTCAAGGCTCATGGATTAGCTCAAGCATCCATATCTGATTGTGTGACAGAAACATTTTCTGCCATACGCACTGTAAGTTTTTTGAAATTCTTGTACAATAATTTCTTTATCAGCCACAGAAGTCAATCTTTGTCATTCAGAATTCAGAATTGAGTGTGGTTTAAGATTGCGTGCGGACTTGATCATTATATTGGTAACGACATGCTGTTGCAGGTTAGATCCTTCAGTAGGGGAAAGCGCCAGATGTTAATGTTTGGTAGACAGGTAAAGTAATACAAGCTAGTGAATTTTTTTCTTTTAAAGGAAAGCCACTCAATGCACTTAGCATCTTCTTCATGAGCTTGGCAGGTGCTAGCTTACCAGAGCAGTGGAATAAAGCTCGGGACTTTTAAATCCCTTAATGAATCTTTGACTAGAGTTGTTGTTTATATATCTCTAATGGCCTTATATTGTCTTGGAGGAAGCAAAGTGAAGGCGGTAAGCACTTGTGACCCTTCTAAAGCTTAATGCAGATTCAGTCCCTCATCTCCCATCATTTATTCATCAGTGGTCGCACAACCTCATCTTGTCAGCAACCAATTGGGCATAAAATTTCATGGTTTCAGCTACGATTGATCTAAATTCATATTTTGCTAATTTTTTCCTGCTTGCAGGGTGAACTCTCTGTTGGAACTGTGGCTTCTTTCATTGGTTACACGTTCACATTAACTTTCGCTGTGAGTCAGTTTCTATTGTATGTATACCTTAGTACTATTTCCATCCTCTCAATGCTTTTTCTAACTGTCTGAGCTAACTAGGTTCAAGGCCTGGTTAATACATTTGGAGATCTTCGTGGAACTTTTGCAGCTGTGGAGAGGATTAACTCTGTTTTGTCTGGGATAGAAATTGATGAATCCCTTGCTTATGGTTTAAAAAGGGAGATGCAACAAAAGAAATTACTTGATAAAAATTACAGATTGTTCCTCATTGATGGTTCAAGTGAGAAAAATCAGTCAGTAAATACACATTACATGTCAGCTCTGAAGTCAGCTAGTAACATTAGTCGCTTAGCTTGGTCTGGTGATGTTTGTCTTGAAGGTATGGATGCATTGTCTTTAAAGTGCAGTGATTACCAACTTTTCTTTTTTGTTTATTCCTCAATGTGGTTTTGGTTATAATATATACCATCTAATAAGCCCATGTAGTTATTAACATGAACTGCTTGCTTTTCATGGGTTCTAATACCAATTGTGTTGTAAATTACGTTGTCATGATAATTTTTATCACGAGGGGAGGAATTATCTCTGTATGTCGTAGTGTTCCAATGTGCTAATGAGTAACCTGATTTTGTTATGCAGATGTGCATTTCTCTTATCCCTTGAGACCTGATGTTGAAATTTTAAATGGTCTAAATCTAACGCTAAAATGTGGAACTGTAACTGCTCTAGTGGGCCCAAGCGGTGCAGGAAAAAGTACTATTGTACAGCTATTGGCACGTTTCTATGAGGTTTGCTTTTCTTCTCTTTATATGTTTGAGGCATCAATTTCATTTTACTTGTCTTGTGCAGATGAAACCTATAAATAAGCTAAATGTCTGACTTATGCAGCCAAATAGTGGTCGTATAACAGTTGCAGGAGAGGATGTCCGAACATTTGACAAGAGTGAATGGGCACGGATTGTCTCTTTAGTGAATCAAGTAATTTCTCTAATCCCCATACATCTGATATAACACTTTACGCTGTGGAACTCACATTATATTTTCTTACCCTTGGTTCTTCTCATACTTGATTACCTGAGCATCCAATATTACTTGTGCTGCAGATTGTAGACCACATGTAACCATAAAAATTTCATTGGATTGGTAGTTTTGGGTTCCCTTTGTCTTTCATTAGTTGTGGGGTGACAACTTGTGGTGTGGTCTTGACTGATTTTGGTCATTATACTACCCAATCAAGGAACTAACCTATGTTTTGCATACTTATACTTTATGACTGCATATTGAGATTCTTTTATGAGGAATGTGCATCTATTTAGATCAATGATAGTTTCCCTAAAGCATTCTCCGAACTTTTTATTTTCTTATGTCCAAACTTGGTAGCCTTCCTTTTCTGGGTCCAAACATAGCTCAACTACATTTGATGCTTGAGCTTGGGGTGGGTTGGTGGTAGGACCAAGACTTAATGTTTGGTTGGGTAAGTCTATAGTGAAATGCTTGCTCTTGGTTCAGTTGGGTATTGTTGTCAAACCTATCCAACCCAGAACGAAGATGAATATGAGCTAAGAGATGCTGAATATTGATTATTCTTTGGAACCATTTTCTTCATTTATAAATGATACAGGAACCTGTTCTCTTTTCGGTGTCTGTTGGAGAAAATATTGCTTATGGGCTTCCAGATGATCATGTATCCAAGGATGATGTGATCAAGGCCGCAAAAGCTGCAAATGCTCATGAATTTATTATTTCGCTTCCACAGGTTGGTCGTCTTTCAAATATGTTGTGTTTACTGTGCTTGTTCCTGGGTTTTTTAACGAAATGCTTATTTTGATTTTGAAGGGTTATGATACACTAGTTGGTGAACGTGGAGGCCTACTTAGTGGTGGCCAGAGGCAGGTATGAAAAATCAGTTGAGAGAGAGGGAGAAAGTTAGGGAGGTGGCGAAACTTGATAGTTTTCTGTTCTTTTCTGTGCAGAGAATCGCTATTGCAAGAGCTCTGCTTAAGAATGCCCCAATCCTGATACTTGACGAGGTAAAGCATTGTTTGCTTTTATTACTTCTATA
This sequence comes from Prunus fruticosa, assembly GCA_018703695.1. Taxonomy (NCBI): domain Eukaryota; kingdom Viridiplantae; phylum Streptophyta; class Magnoliopsida; order Rosales; family Rosaceae; genus Prunus; species Prunus fruticosa. The sequence goes on along the minus strand of CM031918.1, from coordinate 56,928,368 downwards.
CTCTAGTTCCAAACAACAAACTTGATTCCGATCCTGATCATGATAACAAATGAATCTGGATACATCAAAGTCTCGTCATTATTCTTCCCTGTTGTTTTGAAAGCTCTTCTGTTTTTGGCATTAGAATTTTCTAACCCCAAACCCGGATTTAGGCTTTATTTGTTGAAGTTATTTTCCACAGGCCACCAGTGCATTGGATGCAATTAGTGAGCGCCTAGTCCAGGATGCACTGAACCATCTGATGAAGCGAAGGACAACATTGGTGATTGCTCACCGATTAAGCACGGTTCAGAATGCCCATCAAATTGCACTGTGTTCTGATGGGAGGATAGCTGAACTTGGTACACACTCCGAATTATTGGCTAAGAAAAGTCAGTATGCTTCATTGGTTGGCACTCAGAGGCTGGCATTTGAATGATTTGGAAAATGCTTAGACATTTCCCCAATGACGGAGCATACAAGTGAGTTGTACAACTATACACTATACATAGTATCGCTGCTTCTCTGTTCTGGCAGCATATTTACTTCCATGCTGAGTTTTCATTTCATCATGCAGGGGACAGAAGTCACAGAACCATTTCTTAAAGCAAATGATGTTTATATAGTTGCAGAAAGAGAATGATAACAACACAGGAAAAAGAAGAAGAAAAAAAATCATAAAATAGCTATAATTTTTGTAATCATCACTTGTTAAACAGTCAAATTCATCTACATTTTAGTGTAAGGCTATGCAATACTCACAGATATAAATTTTAATGATCATCATTAGAGGAAACAGTATACATTCTGTATACAACCCATGTAGTGGGTAATTTTTTCGAAATTTAGAGAAAAAGCGTGATTTTCAGTGTTGATTATATATATATATATATATATATATACACACACACTACAGAAAAAGGAATGATTGTCCCTCTTGAAACCACTAAGAACTAAGACAAGGAAATGATAGCATTGAGGTCGGCAAGGCATTCAGTGGGTAGGCCAAGGAAGGAGTTAATCAGAAAGTCATCAATACGATCAACAGTTGCCACCCCAACCAATCTGCACTTTCCTTGTTCATCCAACCTCTCCCCTTTTCCACTTTTTATTGATCCTTTTGATTCTTCAGATGTCAAGACCGTTTTCACCAGCAGCGGAGGAGCCTTATAGATACTCCCTACAGAAAACCAGAACTTTGCCTTGAATTCAAGATCAACCTACAAACACAACAATACCAAATACCAAATAAATTGGTCGTGAAATGAATATATAGCTGAATTTGAAGGATGCCACAACGGTTTTTGTTGAAGAAGTTTTTGTTTGTTTTTTAACCTGGCCAGATTCTTGATTGATGCTCCCACTGAAGAGCTCGGGGACAATGTCAATCTTCAAAAATGGTGGCAATGGCAATCCCAAGAACTTTGTTGTTGCACTCTTCAATGGTGGGATGTAGAGTGTTTCAAGATCAAATGACACCGAAACTTCATCGCTTAAGTTGCTTTCTGCGACCTTTGCACCAGACCCAGTTCCTTTCCCACCTTCAGCATTGTATTCAAAGTCTGGATATATGGATATGCCAAGCTTGCAGGCACTCAAAGTCCTGAACTTAACGGTATAAAGTTTCGATTTTGGGTGTTGGGTTTGAGTGGCTGCAGTGATGGGAGCAAGTTCTTGTTGGTTTTGACTGTTGGAAGGGGAAGAGAAGGAGATGGTTTTTGTTATAGGCCTTTGCCTTTGTGTTGAGAATTTCCAAAGAACTGGAGGAGGATTTGAGTTGTTTATCCTGCACCCCATTTGGCGGGTACTTCTCTTGTGTTTTGTGAAGGTAGAATTAACTGAAAGCTAGTCCCTTTTCTTTTAATCGTTTTTTTCTGCCCCACCTTTTTATGTATTGCAAAACTTGAGGCTGGTTTTGAGTCTAAACCTTATCCTTTATGATGACTGGTTGTGCAATTGACACATGCATAGACAAGCGTCATCTGTTGGAGATTTGCTCTAGAAACACTACACCAATTTTGGTGACTGACCGCCCAAAGAAAAGAAAGAATAAAAAAATCAAATTTGGTTGGATGCTCATGGCCTTGGTCAAGTTATTATACATCCGTTATGCAAATACCTTCAAGTTTATTTGGGATAAAGAAAGATAAGTCAAATCCAGCTTTTATTGATACTTAATTTTAATAGTTTTTGGTTATGATAAAATAATCATCTTTTCTATGGGTCAAGCCAATAGATGATAATGGTAGATTGCTGTCTCCTAAAGTAGCAGAGCATAAATAATATGCTGTGTTTCTTTGCTTAATTAGTGAAATGAGTATTGTGTTCCACTCTAAAAGAGAGGTGATAATGCAGATATCTTCTTGAAATCCCTTTAATTTGCCGAACCCAGACCCATTCATTCTAGCACTCACTCCAAATCAATTGGCCTTAATTTATCCAGAAGAATAATAACACAAACATGAAAATTGTTATTCATAGCCAAGAGAGGGAAAAAAAAATTTTCTACAACGATTGGGATCAATATTTACTATTCACAGATGAAACTGATATATAGGAAGAAAGAAGAAAAGAACAGAAAACCCCCAATAGATATAATATCATAAGACTCGGAAAGCATTCTGTAAACAATTACTTTATACAAAAGGACCAAGCTCATTAGCCACAACTCAGCACTCTTCCTACCTACCGCTGAAAAATAAAAACAACTCTCCATATCAGGAAAACATCAATCTCATCATACCACCTACTTGCAACCAATATGAAAAGTGGCACTAAACATCAGAAATCAGCTGAATGGGAACACATAGAGATGATACAACACATTAGCTCATAAACTTCACACGAGCCTCTTAATTTCTGCACACCATAATATTAATACTTCACCAGAAGCCTCCACCTTATCTGTTACTCTTCCTACCTACCAGTAAAATCCAAAATTCACTCTCCGTATCAGGAAGACACCTATCATCATACCCCCAGCTACTTGAAACTAACATGAAAATTGGCATTAAGCATTAGGAATCAGCTGAATGGAGGCATGTGGACTTGATACAATATAGAGGCTCAAAAACTTCACATGAGCACCTTGATTTCTGTAAACCATAATACTTTATCACGACCCCTCCACCTTATCTTTTACTGTTTCAGGTCCACACAATTAACAGACAAGAGAAGATCTAAGAGAAGTAGGAAGATGTGTGCATGACGACCAACGAATGATTGATTCGGTCACCATGAAATCTAGTTGTTCACGCTCGCCAAGCCCGATTGTACGGTTCCTCTTGCTGTGAATAGCTGACGTCCTGGATCCAATTGTTCCACCTGTCCTTTTAGCTTCCACTGGTTTGTTAACCATTTCTCTAGCTTCAAGTCCAAATGAAAGGGAATTTGGCAATAAGAGCAGCTTCCCTGCGATTGTCTCTGCATCACAATACATTGATACGATTGAGATGGGATTTCTATGATACTGGTGCAGGGAGCAGGAAAAAGTAACTCAAAATACCTCCATGAATTGCGTCTACTCTGGAAATGCTGGCTGAGAACTCTAACGCACAACTACTTTCCTCAACCAAAGAGCCAGGGCTGAAGAATGCAAAGCTTGGCATTGAGGGAACAAGCGAGGAGAATTCCAAACCATTAGAATCACCATTGCTGCAGAATGAAAACCCACTGGATGCTATGCATGGAGGAAATGGTTCCGCCATGAAAGAAGAAAAAGATGACCTGCAAGTAAATGCAGGTGACTGGGCATCACATATACTAGGTGATCCAGTCCCAAAGCTGATGTCCCGACTCCTGGACATAAATGAGGTAGAGAATGAGCTACCATTGTCACAGCCTACACTTTCGGACTGACTCAGTTGACTACTCATCCAAGGATGATCTACAAAAGGAAAGTTCACAAAGACCACAGAGTAATTAGATAATGAGTTTTATAAAAAACAGAGTAATTATATAATGAGTTAAAACAAGAAACAAGAAACATAAGGGTTGCATCTCTTGGACTTGAAGCCTACTAGATTAGTCAAGTACACAGATAAACTGCATTACTTCGCCAGTCACAACCACAGAGTGCAGAGTTAAGAAAAGTCATTGATGCACAATCTGTCCATAATAATACTATGTTGCTTTCTCAGAAGAACTACAATGTGTAGATAAATCGCAAGGATCAAAGGTCTATTTGACTCCAATCTTGTATCAATTTATAACCACTATATTTTTGCATGTATTCATGAATGACCACAAAAAGATGACATGTATCTTTATATACGCATTAACCTAAGAGTAGGCCTTCTCCAAAGTTTCAAACCCTCTACCAACCATCTTAGTTAATGTTTTTTTTTTTTTTTTGGTAAAGAGGAGGGCAAAGCCCAGCAAAACACTAAGGAACAATAAGTCTGGGTAAGCACACCCTACACATATCCTTAACGATTAATTGATTCACAGCAGCAGGAGCAGTAACCCAAGTATGGAGACCCAAAGGCTTGGTGACCCCAATAGAAGCCAGCATATCAGCAACAGAGTTGCTTTCTCTGAAGACATGATGAATACGACAAACACCACCAGTCATGATAGCTTTACAATTAGAGATAAGAGTGAACAGAGGGTGGAGAGGGTCACAACTAGTCGCATTCGCAAGATCCACCGCCAAACAGGAATCAGACTCCACAATAAGGGGGAAATAGTTATATTGATTTGCAAGCCGCAACCCATAGAGGATGGCCCACAACTCAGCTTGTAAAACAGATCCCCTCCCAATATTAGCAGAGAAACCTCCAGCCCAGTCCCCATTGGCATTTCTGATTACACCACCAGCACCAATAATCACTTCCTCACCTTTCCTGCAGCCATCTGTATTTAGTTTCCACCAACCAACAGGAGGAAAATTCCAAGTGATAAGGACCTCAATCTTAGCAGCCTTCCTATTGGTTACCGAATTGGTACATATCCACTCATTGGCAGCACGACACACATAGATACCAGAAAGAGGTGTATGGGACTGATTATCTTCAAAAGCCTCAATGCAACGGTTTTTCCATATGTGCCACACAGCAAAACCAAACACAACATTCCATTGCAACTGGTTATAACAGCTCTTACCATCATTCAAATTAAAGTAAATCCAATCCACAGATTAAAATTAAAGGATTGCCGGATAGACTCACTAAGACCCATGGAATTCCAGACCAGCAAGGCATTGGGGCAGAGTCTGAGAAGATGGGAAATAGATTCAGAAGGCCACTTACAGATATGGCAGCACGCATCTTGTGAAAGACCTTTACTCCTTCGAGCTTCATTGGTAAGAATTCTGCCATGGCACAAAGTCCACAAGAAAGTTTTAATTTTGGGGGGGAGAGTCAGGTTCCAGATGAAATCCCATTGCCAATGATCCACACAATTATCCTGGATAAGAGCAGAGTAAGCAGAACTTACAGAGAAACGACCGTTAGAGTTTGCAGCCCAAATAAGTTTATCATTAACCACGCCAGGGGTTGAAACATGGATACAAGATAACTTGGTGACAATCTCAGCAGGGAGCCATATGTTAAGTTTAGGAATATTCCATTCACCATTAGTAATGAAATCACTAACCTTCTCCTGCAGACTGATCAAGAGTAGTAGTGGGTGGCAAGCATACCTTTGGAGTGACTCAGTATCAACCCAAGGGTCAGTCCAAAATAAAACAGAGCACCCATCACCCAATCTATACTTCAAACCCGTGGACAGGGCCTGGGTACCATATAAGATTCCTTTCCAAGTAGAGGAAGAATCAATAAAATCCTTTTTTTTTACCTCAGTCACCTTTTTACCTTTCAGATATTTCCCATTCACAACATCAATCCAGAGGCCATGATGATGTTGACGAATCCTCCAACCAGCTTCGCAAGCAGGGACTGATTAACAACCATGGCTTTCTTAAGCCCTAGCCCACCAAAGTGTTTAGGCCGAGTAACCTTCTCCCAGCTCACAAGGTGGACTTTCTTTTTGCTATCAGGTAGAACCCAAGAGGAAGTTTCTGTTCAAACGATCCAGCTCATGGCACACTGTCATAGGAAGTTTAGAGGTTTGCATAGAATAGGTAGGAATAGATGAAGAAACCGCCTAAATCAATGTCGTCCTACCAGCCATCGAAAGAGTAGCACTTTTCCAACCTGCGAGCCGTTTCTTGACTTTATCAACAACCTCCCAATATGTGGCTTTAGTGATGCGGTTATGAATTAAGGGAACACCAAGGTATTTCCCAAGGTCCTGAGTCAACGGGGAACCACAAGTCTGAGCCAAAAGAGAGCATCACTTCTTTTCACATTAGGGGAGCAAAGAACTTGAGACTTCTCATAACTCACCATATGACCAGACATCCTGCAGAAATCATCTAAGCACTCTCTCATGAGTCTTGCCTGCCTAGGGGAAGCCTCAGGAAACAGGATCAAGTCATCAGCAAAGAAAAGGTGGGAGATAAAAGGGCCCTGCTTGGAAACGGGCACCGAATTCCACATACGGCCCTCGATATTTTGAGTAATCATATGAGAGAGTTTCTCCATCCAGAGGACAAACAAATAAGGGGACAGCGGGTCACCTTGTCTAATGCCACTTTGGGGGGTAAAACCAACAGTCTTTTCCCCATTGATGAGAGCCTGGAAGGTCAGAGAACAAACGCAAGACATAATTAACTCCAGGAATTTGCCATGAATACCAATCTCCATAAGCACCCGCTTGATGAAGCTCCATTGAAGCCTATCATATGCTTTTGCCAAGTCAATTTTCCAAGCCATGAAGCCCTTTTTACCTTTGGTTTTCCTGAATTTGTGAAAAATTTCCTGAGCGATAATAATATTATCCGTTATTTGCCTTCCAGGAACAAAGCTAACTTGGGTAGGCCCAACCAGATTGGGCATCAACGGACGAAGCCTCGCTACAAGAATCTTAGAGACTACTTTATACAAGGTGTTGCAAAGACTAATAGGCCTTAACTGCTTCATACTCAAAGGTTTCTCCACTTAGTTAATGTTACAGTCAATATAAATGGATAATTCATTTGGTTCTTCTAATAAAGATCATCTTAGAGAATTTGATAATATATTAACAATCATCCAATTATTACCTTCCACATTCCAAATATGCCAACCAGAATACAAAAATGCGACATCCGGATTTGACAGTTACAGCATTTCAGTAAACTTTGTGTGTGTGCACGTGGTCGCATTTGACCTACCTAAAACCTGCTGAGCAGTGAGCCTTCGTGAAGCATCTGTACAGAGCATTCCTCTAATCAGATCCTTAGCTGATTCAGTAATGCGATCCCAGCGATCAGATGGGAACCTCAGATCAGCTGTCCTAACAGCATCAAATATCCGTGATTTTGTCTTTCCCCAAAATGGTGGCATTCCACTTAGAAGAATGTAAAGAATAACCCCCGCACTCCAAACATCCGCAGCCTGGTTATAGCTCCCTGCAAGTACCTCAGGAGCTATATAAAATGGACTGCCTACTAACCCATGCAAACTTTCCCCTGCTTCAACCAAAATATTGTCAAACATCTGACTGAACTCAAAGTTTGCAGAAAATTTAAATACAAAACAAAAAATGCAAATCATCAAAAAGTAAAGAAGTATGGAAGTACCAGGCTTGATGTAAGTTGCAAGACCAAAATCTGCCAATTTAATTGGAGATGAGGAGGCTTTTGTGGCCAATAGGATGTTCTCCGGCTTCAAATCTCTATGAACAACCCCATTTTCATGACAATATAAAACTACCTGAATCAGATGCCTAAAGAGAACTCTGGCTTCAGACTCAGAGAATCTTCCATGCTTCTCTAACTGGTGGAAAAGCTCCCCTCCTGCACAAAGTTCCATCACCAAATGAACATACTCTTCCTCCTCATACACCGCCTTGAGATCTACAACATTTGGGTGTCCAGATAACCTGGTCATAATTTCAATCTCAAGCTTGATGCTTCGCACATCATCTGAGGTCACTAATCGATCTTTAGCAATTGATTTGCATGCCAACACCTCTCCGGTCAACTTATCTGTGCACGCCCTAATAACACCAAACTGTCCCCAACCTAATTGCTCTCCAAGAATGTACCGATCTTTTAGATTTGCGGTCTGGTTAGAATCCAAAACGGAGGAAGTCAAGCTTTGGACTTCGTAACAATTGCATGGGCGTGTTGATGGTGCACTGCTGCTGTTGCTCTTGGCAACAGCCATACCAGTATTCTGCTCCCCCAACCACCCAGAATATTATTCACAAGCTTGGTCCACAAGTTTATATTTTCACGGCTTTGTGTGGCTTATTTCAAAACCTTTTATTTCAACAGAAGAAAATTTTGAAGTTTGAAGTCAATATCTCGATTCTTTTGCTTGCACATGCAAGCCCTGTATTCAGAATCAGAAGAGAAGCTTCTTCCAAAATAGTAATTAAAGTTGCCAATGATGCTTCTAGAACTTAAACCATCAGAACAACAAAAGCTCAAACTTTCAGCGGGGAACTCCTTTTCAACGTGACTGGATCACGTGGATCTGGGTGGAAATCACTGTAAGAATTAACAAAATTCAGTCTCGCGCATTAAATTGAAAACTAAAGCAATTATAAACAATACCCATTGGAGCAAATTCTATTTAGAGGAAAAACTATCTCTTTGCTTTCTACTAACATTTTCTTTCGTTTTGGACTTGTCAACTTTCAAAATCAAGCACAAAGCAGAATGCAAATTCAATTTAGACACAAATCTCCCACTTTTAACATACCACCCAAAAATAGAAACAAAAACAAAAAAAGTTTCAACACGCTTATGAATAGATCAATCAAGAATCTCCGGTAACAAGCTCTAGTCATCTGAAAACAAGCACAATTTTCCTTATCCACCTCGCAAAAGCAGAAGCACCATAACCCACCACCCTAAAAAGTCCCCAACTTTCACGAACAAAACCCAAATTCAACTCAAGCCCTCCAATTTCAGTTGAAAACAAATCGACCCAGATCCATATTTTTAAGTAGTTACAAGCGAACCCACAACCCCAACTTCACACACACTCAAACAGATACAGAGAGACACAGAGAGAAAGAGAGCGAGAGATGGAAACGTACCTGTTTAAAGAGAGCGAAACCGAAAAGAAAAAGCAAAGACGAAGGAGTCCGTTGGAGCAGTGGTTGAGTTGAGCTCCGCAAGACAGAACTGTCCTGTCCTGTGGGCTGAGCTCTCTCTCCTTGGCTTTGGCTCTGGTTTTGGCTTCCTCCGAGTGTGCTTTAAGTGTGTATTGAATTGAGATTTAAAAGACTATTTATGGATAAATAAGTCCAGTGAATTTTAAAAGATTATTTAGGAATGTAATGACTTATAAGATTTTTTTTAAAGATTTTTATAATCAAGATTGTTTACGTTTAGATTTTAAAAGATTTATATCATAAGAATTTATAAGATTTGAAAGGACCATATGAATTTTTAACTTTTATGATGCTAACCAACCAACTTATTAGATGATGAGCAACGGCAATAGTTCAATAGTTCAACCAAATTATTCAATAACAAAGAAATAATAATTTTAATAAAGAAAAGTAAAACCCAATACAATTTTCCCAATCTTTTAATAGCCAATTTGATGTAGCTTCATTTCTTCGTCATCAATATCTTCTTTCTCCATTTCATTACCTTCATACATGCTCGGTTGTGACATTATACGTATATAAAAAAAATATATGAGACTACAAAACAATAAAAAGAAGAAAATAAAAGCTGTAAAAAAACTAAAAGCTGTCCATGTTTACTAAAAGCTGTCTTTCTCTTTATGTATGTGAAAAAAACTATAATATGTATGTGAAAAAACTAAAAGCTGTCTTTCTCTTTACTAAAAAAAAACTATCAATCTGGAAGGATAATAATTGAGCAAGAAAATCCCATATAAAGAATAATCACAAGAAACAAATTATCAAGACCAAGAACATTAGGCAGCTAAAAGGGACTGATTCAAACAAACGCCGACCATTGAAATCATTAAAGACTGATCCAAAGCACAACCAAAATACTTTAATCAAATTACAAAGAACAATAGTTCAACCAAAGCATGGTTAATGGAAGTCAATCTTTGGTCCTCGATAAACGAATACAAAAATTTACCATCGACTAATACAAAAGACAAAAACAATTGTAGCAGCAAAGACGCCATATAAACAATTGTATTCTGACTTGGTTGACCAGAGCTGTTTTGTTCATTTGAATTTTCTTACAAGTGAGGGCAAAGAGCCAATGACCTTGCTGGTGAAGCTGGATATGGAGTTTGAATTTATATCATAAGCTTTGGCTGTTGAAGTTGGCTTTGAGAGAAGGCGAAGTGGATGAGCACAAAAAACAATCTCACGTTAAAAAAAAAGTCTCATGGGTTAGGGTGGGATTTGAGATAGGGTTTGATATTCATACATCTCACTAAAAAGTCTCACACAATCTCGCATTTGAAAAAATCTTTCGAAATTAACAAGTTTTTGAATACCATAAGACTTTTTGTTACTTGTTTAAAGTCTTGATTGAATACCACAAGATTTTGACACTCTCTTTAAAAAATCCTAATAGTCTTAATGGAATACCACAAGACTTGTTTAGATTATTTAAAAGTCTTAATTGAATACCACAAGACTTATTTATCTCAAAATAGTTTTTTAAAATCTCAATTGAATACACCCCCTTCTTGCTTCTGATGTTTGGCTCTCCCCCTTGTTTATTTACTTCTACTCTACTGTCTCATCAATATTGGCAATTTGCCTTTTTTTCCTTTTTTTTCCTTCTTCTTTTATATAATTTTTTTTTTCAAATACGGATCTCTCTACTCGCTGGCTTAATTAAAATACCGCGTACTCGCTTTTCCTAAACACTTTCCTTTTTTATTTCCCTCAAAAGAGGAAACAAAACTAACTTTCCTTTCCGAAAAACTTGTGACAATTTGAACATATACACACTTCAATCCAATTATACTGAGGAAAATACAAAGTAAAAATAAAACTAAGTTTTGACATGAGGTTAACTCATAACCAAACCATTTTAATGGCAGATTTTAATGTCGAGAAGAGACGAACCAAACAGTTGGTGAGAAATTGTCTTGGCAACAAGAAACAACGTGCATGCATGTTTTGACTTCATGCCTACTTCATTATATTCTTGTATGGACGTCATCAACTTTGAAACCTTCTTCTTCTTCTTCTTCTATTTTCTTCTTGTTTCTGTTTTCTGTTACTATCGATGAGAGCAAAATAAAGAGGCTGTTGGGAACACAGATGTAGAAATGTTTCTCTTCTAGAAGCTGAAAACGACAACTTGTTAAGAGTTATAGAATTGACAGATGATGAAAAATACACAATATAAGTTTTTATGGACTTTTCCTTAATTTGGTAAAAACCCAAATGACAAACCTATGATATGCTTGGGCTTTGGAAGATGAGACAGTCAATTTTTTATTTTCTTATCAGCCAAATTTAAACCAAATCTACCTTCATTTGTCTTCATCTTATGAATATGACCCCTTTGGCCTTTGATGAGGTGAACAATTCTGCATAATTAGTTCATAGCTTTTGACACCAAAATGGAAAGGTGCACGGCTTTCCAAAGGTGGGATTTTGAGAGGCTTGCAGCTTTTGCAGGGCCATAAGATTTTGATGTATAATATTATATGGACTAGTTCTAAAAGATGTGCTTCTTCTATAAGAAATATTAATGTTTATCTTACTATATAGTATGACATGCGACGACATATCTCAAAAAGTGTGATAATATGTAGATGTGGGCTTAGTTAAATTAGCTAGAGCATATGTGCTATCCACTGTGCACTTAAGTTCAAATCCTATATTTATAATTTAAATTAAATTAAAATAGACTATAATTTGTTATAAATAAATAAATAAAACTATAATTTAAGTATCATCGACAATTAATCCACATATTCAAATTTAAATTAAAGAATTCATGAGTGATTTCATGTGGATTGTTTGGAAACAATATAGCAAATACATGCGTTTATGAATTCACATTTTTTAATTAGTTTACTTATCAAATTTGCTATATATAAGATTTGGAACATAAATAACAATAACGAAGAAAACAGAAAGTATGAAACGTGATGTCCAAGTCATTTTTATATTTTCACTAATTTTTTTGGCATAGGGGCCTGATATATTTTTATTTTATTTTTTGGCAAATTTCTTCGAGGATGCGGATTGATATCCTCAAAATTGCTCGGGTGTCTAAAAAGACGAAGAAAACCCTATATATGACAGGGCATTTAAGTAATTCGACTTCTAGTACACACGACGCAATTCCAGTTTTGTACATGGCCTCCCTCCCTACCGAGAGGGAGAGAGACTGAAGAGACTGAGACACAGAAGAGAGTCTCGCAAATCAAAACACTCCTCCAAATTCCAATAATTAAATTAGGGTTTGTGAAATTCAAATCTCCCAATCCCTCACCCCAGAGAGAAGAGAGAGAGAGAGAGAGAGAGGAATTTAGGGTTTCCGATTCTCCTCAACTCCATTATCAGATTCCAATCGACCAATCCATCCAATCAATATTGAAAATCTTTAAACAACACACACAAAAAGGGGGCAAATCGAAGCTTTGAGTTCAAGTCTAGCTACAGGGAGATTCAAATTCGTAGCTAATGGATGTAGATGGAGGGGGCAACAAACGGGTCTTCCACAGATTAGGCGGGCCCCAATCCGACCCATCCAAGAACCAGAAGGTATGCTTCCATTGGAGGGCAGGCAAGTGCAATCGCCACCCTTGCCCTTTCCTCCACAGAGAGCTACCGCCGCCACCGTCACAACAAGGTCTCAACGGTACGGCGTCGTCTAAGCGCCATCACGCCTTTGCTGCTACCACCGACGGTCCATCGGCTCGGAACCGGGGTCCAAATAACTTCAATGGCGGGGCTTCTTCGACGTGGGGCCGCACTGGAGGGACTAGGGTCTTTGTTAGGAAGATGGAGAAAGTCTGTAATTATTGGGTTCAGGGGAATTGTAGCTATGGGGATAAGTGTAAGTTCTTGCATTGTTGGAGTATGGGGGATAGCTTCAGCTTATTGACACAGCTTGATGGGCATCAGAAGGTGATTAGATTATATATCTCGGGTTGTCATTGTTTTTATGGGGTTACCCTTGTGTACTTTTGGCCATTTCTTGGTCTTTATGTTTTGTCAACTGATGTGGTTTCTTGTGTTTTTTGTGAACAGGTCGTTAGTGGGATTGCACTGCCGTCTGGCTCTGATAAGCTTTATACTGGGAGTAAGGATCAGACTGTGAGGGTTTGGGATTGCCAATCTGGTCAGGTAGTCATTCACTTCTGGGCAACTCCAATTTTCAATTCTATGTTTGGTTCCTAAGAATTTATAGTTAAGTAAGATATGGTTCTGTTCCCTTTCTATTTGGTAGCTGAAAGTTCAATCTTTAATTGGAATGAGCAAAAGAACTCCTGTAGCTTATCCCATTTATAAACTTTAGATGAGGGCTTAGTTTAGTTGATTTGTGAGCACTAGACATGGGAATTTCCTACCAATCATGATTTTAAGGATGTCATCCCCTGATAGGAATGTGAAAATTGTAATGCCAGGTAATATCTCTGTAAAGAAAGTAGAAAGTAATCAACAACACTAAAATGCAGCTGACCACAGTCCTTGTCAAATTCTAGTCAAATTATTGGAGAGATTACTTCAGCGAGCAAAGTGTGTGGACTTATGAGTGGCAATGATAAAAACTGTAGAAGGGAAACATAGCTTGTATTATAGGATGCATAGAAGGGTCTTGAGAGATTTTATGGGGGGAATTGGAGAGCTTTCTAGAGATTTTTTCTCATGTCTCAATTATTGCCTTTTTGTTTTCTTAATCACACGTTCATTGTGCTCAGTTTAGATAGTTGGATAATATTTTTCACATGTCTCATTGTCAATCCAGAGGGGTAGGAAAATAATTCATGTGCTTGTATTTGTTTATTTTGCAGTGCCTGGGAGTAATTAATCTTGGCGGTGAAGTAGGTTGTATGATCAGTGAAGGTCCTTGGGTATTTGTTGGTATACCAGATGTTGTAAAGGTAGGCAGGACGAATCTCTTAAAAATTAAGCTTATAGCAGCAGACTATAATGATATTTTGCCTCATTCGGTTGTGGATATGGTTTTGTAGGCATGGAACACCCAAACTAACTCTGAACTGAGTCTTAGTGGGCCTGTAGGACAAGTTTATGCCCTGGTGGTGGGTAATGATTTGCTCTTTGCTGGTACGCAGGTAATTCCTTGACCACTTTTATGGTTTAATTTTATGTTTGGTTCCTGTCCTTGTTAGGGCTTTCAGCTGTGAGTATTTCTGTGCTCACAGCAGCATCATTGTGTGAACCATCCAATTATAGACCATATTGAGGGAGCACGCTGGTTTTTTATATTTTATTTTAATCATATTTAAATCTTGAAAAAAGCAGGTTGCATCCCAGTGTGGAAGGCGCTTGCATCTACTATTTTCTCCATTGCTCCCACTCCATTTTCCTTTGTGCATGCATGTATGGAATCAGCATTTTTTTTAAATATTTAGCGAAAATTTTCTTTTGATGCAGGATGGTTCTATATTGGCATGGAAATTTAATGCCGTTACTAATTGCTTCGAACCAGCTGCATCGTTGAAAGGTCACACTCTTGCAGTTGTTTCATTAGTAGTTGGAGCAAATAGGCTTTACTCTGGTTCAATGGACCATTCTATAAGGGTAAGTTGGATTTAGTATCATACGTATTCTGCAATAAGCATAAATGCTTGCTGGTGGAACACTCGTGAAGCCCTTAAATTGCGCCACAACTGTAGTTCAGTCATGTCATGCTCATGTGGTATTCTTTTAGGTTTGGAGCCTGGAAACATTGCAGTGTATACAAACGCTAACAGAGCATACTTCAGTTGTGATGTCTGTTCTTTGCTGGGATCAGTTTCTTTTATCATGTTCTTTGGATCAACAATTAAAGGTTTGTCTCACTTCTATGATTAATAAGGATGTTTGTGGGTGTGTATGTGTAACTGTGTATTGTGCTCGGACTGTAAACTTATTTAGTTGTTCCAATTATTTGGTTTGTGCAGGTCTGGGTTGCTACTCAAAGTGGAAACTTGGAAGTAACATATACTCACAAGGAAGAACATGTATGTTGTTTATGTTTCAATATATGTCTTCATTATTTCAGTTATATTGCTATTCCTGCATTGATTAAGAACAAGATAGGCATTTTTAAGTTTCCCCGGAGGAATATTGAAGGCTGAAACTCCATGGCCTATCATTTAGAAGCTCTAATGCAAGTTCTGTTTGTTTAGCAAATTATGTTTAGTTAGAATTATGTAGTCATCTTTGTTAGCGTGTTATGCAGGTAGTTTGATTTGAAAGCCGTAGTCATAAGTTTTATTCCCCACTATAAAGTCTTTCACCTAGTGCTTAATTTTCAGTTTCCTGGACCTGTTATCATAAGTTTTATTCCCCACTTTAAAGTCTTTCACCTAGTACTTAATTTTCAGTTTCCTGGACCTGTTATCATTATAGGTTATCTATGAATTTCAATTCCCGACATGAAATGTCAAGTCCTTAATGCTTATGACCTTGCTGTAGGGTTTGATTACACTCTGTGGGATGCATGATTCAGAAGCCAAGCCCGTCTTGCTGTGCGCCTGCAATGACAACACTGTTCGCGTCTATGATTTGCCAGCGTGAGATTTCAACACTCTCTCTCTGCCCTCGTTATTTTACTTTTCATTTTTAGGTAGCATATTTTTCAAGCATCTTATTTGCTCAAATTGTTTTCTTTGGTTCTATTATATGGTCTAGGTTTTCCGAGAGGGGTAAAATTTTTGAGAAAGAGGAGATAAGATCAATCCAGGTAGGCCCTGGTGGCTTGTTTTTCACAGGTGATGGAACCGGTCAAGTGAAAGTATGGAAATGGGTGGCTGAACCGGCTCCAACTGCCTAAGGAGGGAGATTATTTATACGGGCCACAATGTATTATTAATTTTTTTTCTTTCTTGATTTTCATTTTTCTGGGGTTCGTTTGTAAGTGTAGGTCCGAGGAAGAGATTATGCTTCCTTTTTATTTTCTTTTTTGGGGTCAGACTGATATGATGGGTTGGAGAGCTTTTGGATTTATAGAGGTAGGAGTTAGTCGCATCAGCAGCAGCACTGTTCGCAGTCCGCTCTTTACTGTGTGCCATGGACGTAAAGAAAGCTTCTTGGCCCATGCAAAGTTGTGACTGACTGCGGGACAAATCTCCCTAAAGAGCGAGCTTT
This sequence comes from Prunus fruticosa, assembly GCA_018703695.1. Lineage (NCBI taxonomy): Eukaryota > Viridiplantae > Streptophyta > Magnoliopsida > Rosales > Rosaceae > Prunus > Prunus fruticosa. The sequence goes on along the minus strand of CM031918.1, from coordinate 56,912,108 downwards.
ATGGATCATCTGTATGCGTTAATGTTTTAGACTTTGGAGTGTAAACGCAAGACAAATTTTTCTCTGTTCGTCTTTTAAGAAAAAATAAATAAAAGTAAGCACATTGACCATTTTACTTCGATGAGTTTGTGGGTTCTAAAAGATAATCTAATTTTTTTTGTAATGGTATATATTTTGTGTAGTGTTACTTTTTATTTGACCTAAAAGTATATTCGTATATTCTGTAAACGTGGAGGACTATACGCGTATTTCCTTTCATTTGTTTTTTGTTTGTGGGCCAAAGGTCGGCAACCTCATGTGCCATGTGCAGGTGCAGCCTTGTTACCTTGTCTAGGGAGAAATCATGGCCAAGTTGTCCTGTTGCACTTGTACACACGTGCCTAACTCCATGTGAATATTGTTGCATAATTCCCACCCACACAGTGCCCACCCCAGAATCTGAGTCAACCTCAGCCAATGGCATCCTTAATACCTAATAAAAGTCAGCTCTAACGAGTAGGTGGCGGAAGGTTGCATTCAGTGGGTAGGTAAGAGTTTGAGCCCAAAAATTTAAAGGATAGGGGGACCCCAAGCATTTAGGGTTTATTTTTTTCTTGCTATTTCTTCAAGTAAGAAGTAGAATCTAAAAGTCTTCATAAATAAAAAAATATTGTAGAATCCTAGTCCGCGTGGGAGCATGACTCATTTTTGTGTGGTGGTACCAACTCCCTTCGCCATGCTTTCTATACGAAATAATGTATCTGTCATTGCTTATTTAAATTTGAACCCACTTTGAAATGGCCCATGTAGCTAACTAGTCTTTAGTCTTTATTTATTGGAGTTGATCCTAAGTTTAAACTCACATGAATAACGATAATGATATATATTTGTGATGAGTTCAATTCTAATTATTCTTATCGTTTCTATAAAATAAATAAACAAAGAAAAGAACCGAAAAGGAAATGCCAATTGATTTAGTCGGTGTGTTCACATCTTGCACCTTAATTTTATCCCCCTTAAATAGTTTAAAATATCAAATTGTTTAAAGCTAACCTATTTTGAAGAAATAAGACGAACATGTATAGAGTTTGACTCAAATTGTTAGGATTTCTGATATTTGTAAAGTGGGAGTAAATTACACTCATCAATGGGCCATCCCTAATTAAGAGTGGTGAGAAAAGTAATCTCCAAATTTATTGGGTAGTTGATGATGACGATATGCAAACTACGACTACACGAAATATTTATCTTTCTTAGGTATATTTTATCCAACCGTCCCTTTACATTACATTTGAATTCAATCTCCCTTTCGTTAGTAATTTAAACAATGTAACATGTATCGATACGTCATTTCATATAGAGACTTGATGACAAATGTCGTGAGATAAATTTGTGAGAATTTTGCTCACCTTGGACTTGGACTTGGATGGCATGGTTAGGGTATGTAGGTGTTTAGGAGGCAAATGGGTAGAGTTTGACTCGGGGTTGTTGCAATTTCTGATATTTTATTAAGTGGATTGGATAACACTACACTCATCCATGGATAACGGGGTAGATGACTGTTATGTTACCCTAATTTTAAGGATATTTGGGTGGTTAATGATCACGACATTCAACTATAACTAGAATAAATTTCTTCTGTTCTCCGTGTATACCAAGAAAAAGATTAGCCAACGCATCCAAAGTAAACTATCACATCCACAAGTCCACAAAAGTTTTATAAAAAAGAAAAAAAAATACTATTAATATTATTATTGTTTAATTCATACAATGGCACTTATTCAACAATGCCTTGTTAACGGATAATGTTCTCGCCGACCTCTCTAATAAGAAATTGGATAAACGTAAAAACTTGTAGTAAGTAGCTCATCTTTACAAATTAAACATGACTTTTATGGCATTTCCTCCACGCGCGCTGGTTTCGAAGGCTTCTTCGATCTCCTTCTGGGAGAATCCGAAACGGTGCGTTATGAGGGCTTCACATCGATCTTTCCGGTTCTCAAAAACTCCAGGCACAGCGGCCATGTGTTCTTATACCGGAATATTCCAACCACATCAACTTCCCTGTTTCAGAGATAAGACATTTATCAAATCATCCATCCACTAAGAGGAGGCCTAAATTAATAAACTAGTTTACTTGTCGTTATTACGAGGGATTAAATACTATTAATTCATTAATTAATTACCTGGCAGCGGCAGGGGTGAGGGGGACAGTCATGACGCCGTGACCCATGCCCACAAGGCAAACTTTGCCTCCCGGACGGGTGGCGCTGAGGGCCGTTGACATTGTTTTATTAAAACCCACACAGTCAAAGCTCACATCTACTCCACCTTTCATGGCCTTACTTATCTTAGAAACTTCAACTTCTAAATCCTGTTCAGATAAATTTAAATTAAGAATTAAAAAAATGGTTTTGAAAATCAAATCTAAGAATTTTAAAATAAACTTTGACGGTGGAAAAGATAGAAACCTGTGGGTTTGTTGAGACTTTGACGGCGTCATCGGCGCCTAGAGACTTTGCAATGGATAAGCGCTCATCATCCACATCCACAATGACAATTCTGGCTGCCCCAAAAGCACGAGCAGAGAGCACCGACACAAGCCCGATTGGCCCTGCTCCGATCACCAGGACATTTGTTTCTGGGCCGATATTGGCTCGCCGACAGGCATGAACACCAACACTCAGGGGCTCGCACATGGCCCCTTCCTCCAAACTCACATTCTCCGGGAGCTTGAAGCACAGATCTGCAGGGTGCACAATCTGAACCCAAAACCAAAAAAGAAAAAATGCCCATCAATAACTGGCTCCAGTTTGGTACAGAGATCATAGAAAAATGAAAACTTTATGGGTGGGTTTTTGTTACCTGATTTGCCAATGAGCCGTGGACTGGTGGGGTGGCGAAGAACTTCATGTCTGGGCAGAGATTGTATCGCCCGCCCTTGCACTGCTCGCATCTCCAGCAGCTGATGCCGGGCTCTAGAGCCACGCGATCTCCGGGCACCAGATTCTTCACCATGCTACCAACTTCATCAACGATCCCGGCACATTCATGCCCAATTACCATGGGCTCTTGAACAACAAAGTCTGCACATTTCATGGTCTGAAAAATGGCAAAAAAGAGAAAAGAATTAAAACAGGGGAACAAGTACTGATCTGTTGGATAAAACCCAATTTTGGTTCTAAAATCATATGGGTTTTCAAAACCAAACCAAAACGGAACAATGAATATGCATCAGATTCAGAACCAGGGGAGAAAAGACAGGAGAGGGAGGCGAACCTTGAGGTAGTGGACATCACTTCCGCATATCCCAACAGCCTTTATCTTGACTCTGACATCATTGGGACCTAAAAATCAAGAAATCCCAAGAAAAAAGGAAACAGAATGTTAGGCAAGAGCGTCATTGAGAACATTTTGACAGAACCAGGGAAAGAATGTCATACATGTATAAGGTTTTGATATCATAAACAGAGATCAAAATCTTACCAACAGTGGGGAGCTTGAAAGGTTGAATCCTGAGGGTGTTCACACCCACAAGCCAAGCAGCCATGTTTTCTTGTTCACCATCCCTGGGTTCTAGAGCCCCTCCCTGAGAAGACATCCCTCCCTTACCCATTTTTTACTTGCTCTGGTTTGTGGTTGAAAGAGAAGAGAAGAGAAACGAGAGAATCTGGGCGTTTGAAAGGCAAGAAATTGAAAGAAAGAGAAGAACTTGAAAAACAAGAACTTTTTTTTTGGTGAAAGAAAGAGAAGAACTTGAAAAACAAAGAGAGAGAGAGAACGGGTGTTTGAAGGCCTGAAGGTAAGAAAGACAACGATGAGTACTTTCTGAATGAGCAGAGTGTGTCTAGGGTGTGGTATTTATATTAGTTTTTGGAAAAGGGTGTGGAGAGGAACAAGAGATGTCGATGGAGAAAAATACTATGATTTGGTCAAGTTGGTTGCGGTCACAGCGAAAATCACATTTTTTTTTAATAAATATTTTTTATTTATTTATTTTATATCCAGGAAAAGTCCAGAAATGAAGTATTTATCCAAATTGGAATTTTGTACGTGGGTGATTTGTTCTCATCTCATGCACGGTGTTGCCTGCCCTGCTTATAATCACCCATCTGTTACAATCACACTTTTGGATATCTTCTTCTTTTTTTGCCTTTTTCTTTTTTTTTCGCTTTTGCTTTGTTTTTTTGTATTTTTTGGTTTTTCTTTTTGTTTTTAGGTTTGGCTTGCAATGGCTGGGTATATTCTTAGCTTAATTTCTCACGCCTCAAACACCAGTAACTTTTTTTTTCTACATTACACAAATTTCGGGATAGAATTTCGGACTTTAGAAGTATCCGAATAAAAGTTTGCCTTAAAATTGGGAACCGTCAACGGCCATTATGAATTGGTGAATGGATGCCACGACATGCACAGTCAGATTCACGTAGACAGACCGTCCGCATTATCCTGTCTATGGTCCCCATTTAATGCTGACTAATAAGTAGTAGAATAATGAGTTTAGAGCAAGTTGCGATTATTACCTAATTTGTTATTTTAGATCGTAATCACTATCTAATTATCTTATTCATCTAAAGTTTAATATCAAATAACAGGGACCGCAGGCTATTTGATTATCAGATATGAGGAGCGCCCGCCAGCTACGTTCTCTTTGTATCTTCTTCTTTTACTTTTATTCTTTTTGGTTTTATCTTCCAATTCTTCAATCCAAACAGTGAGTAGTACAAAATGTCAACTAAGTTGCAATTGTTTTTCCATTTATAAACAGTATCTTACGTTAGAGTTGGGAGCTTCTCTAATGAAGATATTTTTGTCCAGTTCTTAACATAAAATCATTCCCGTTAGGTTAGGTTAGGGTTTAATCGGAACATTGATTTTTAATTTTTAACCCATCTTTAACATAAAATCCTTCCCATTAAGTTAGGGTTTGATCGAAACATTGAATTTTTGTATTTCATAAAAATTAAATATTCCCTTACTTGGTTGGTTTTTCTTTAGAGATGACGTTGGATGGATAGCCTAAAAGATAGATAATTAATTTGGATAAGTGCACCAAGTTAGAAGGTGAGAATGAGAATGTATAAAAGAGGACGTTAGTTGTTGTTAATTTTCTCCATTAACTATTTACTGAATAAAATATAATTAAGATTATCCAATCAACCCCTTTTGTGAATCAATGACATAACTGTATCGAATTCATATCACGTGTGTGATTTATCAAATCCAAAAATTAATGTTTCTAAAAAGAGAAGAAGAAGAATTTAATCAGTAACATAATTACCCCTTAATCATCCAATAAAATAAAGCTGAAATGTCATTTAGATGGGCTCTCTCTGTCGCCAGCCTTAGAAGTTAGATGGGTTCTCTGTTGCCAGCCCTAGGTATCTGGCACTGACTAATTTCCACGTCAGACGAATGGTGGGATGAATTTGGGACGTTGGCTAAAAGAAACGTCACATACAGGTACAGGAAATACAGATGCAGTTCAAAGTTTTTAAAGTGCACTTGTTTTGTATCAAATGGAGGGAGAGGGACGGAGGAGAGAGAGTCGTGGTACGGATTATAATTGGATCCCAATTTAGAGGATAATAATTGGACGCCACGACATATACAGTCAGCTTCGCGTAGGAGACAACTGTCTCTTAGATAAAATAAAACAAGTATATTCTCCTCCTGGGACCAGTCTCTGTGGAATGATGAAATTTTGGGACATTTCTTTCCCGCAAAAATATCTGTGTTGTCTTGTCTTGAGTGAAAACTGTTTATGAGAAGAGTTAACCAAGAATGATAAGACTCTTCAAGTGGAAAATGCTACTTTCATCATCATTTTCATTACACTAAAATCTACTCTAACAGGATCGGGGAGTTGAATTTGGGTTGGATACAAAGGGGTCCGAGTCACTATCCTGATCGGCTATCCCTGATTAATTGGTCTAATTCACGTTTGTTTGATTATGTTTATATTGATCAAATTAAGCACAAAAATCAAACTGAATATTAAAGTAAAAACACAAAAATCAACAATGCTGACTCTTTAAGATAAGATATGGTTTATGCCGTTATTGTTAGTTTTTTTCTCAATGACTTTTTTGGGTTGATTTTTATTTATTTTTGGCTCGGTCTATTTTTCTAGCTTATATAAGGCATAGAATAGTCACCAAGCTGACTTGCATCTCCATCAGCAGCTTCCCAAAACTGTAGAACCTGCCCTTTTTCATCTGAGCTGAAATCGTCACAACTTATCCACTCAGGGGATTCTGAAAATGCAAAAGCTTTGCTGGCAACATTTTAGATGCACCTCAGTTGAAAGACCTCTCTTCTGTTGAAAGACCAGCTGATGATGTTCAGGTTCAGATAAGCACTTCCTGCTACTGCTCATATATCTCTCCACATTCGATTTTATTATATGGCCATGCACATGCACTGAAACATTTGTGCTGGTCTGTTCTGCCCTGGTATGTTCTGTTCTGTTCTGTTCTGTTCTGGTCTGGTCTGGTGAGATCAATTTTAGATAGATTCATCAATTCTTCTTGCAAGTGAGAGTTATTTGATAATCTGCCACTTATTATATTTCAATGGAAGTACGACCAAATGGTTTCTGCACGTTGCTCTGCTCTCATTTTTATAAACATCATTGCATCCCATCATTTCTTCTGACCTGCTTTAGTATTTGATGGATCCAACTCCAGAAGCTATTGCTCATTAAAGTCTCAGTCTCAGCTATCAGAAAAACTTGTGTGCGCTATTCTCAGCTATTCACGGTATGCCTCTGACAATTTTTTTGTCTTGGCATCCCTTGGTTGGGAATTGCAAAACACCTGTTTGACACGAGTGTTTCTCAGCAGAGCGCCATGAACCTCACAACATATTTTATTTTGTAGCAACTTATATGCCTTGTCTAGTTTGCATAAATGGCCGACATTAGTTAAGTTAATTTACTTTTGACTAGACCATATAGTAGTTTTGAAGATAATTTACCCACGATATCTTGAGTTGGATTAGCCCAAGCTTTTGGTGTGCTCTCAAGTGATTATAGGTTCAAATCCTCACGATATCTTGTGTGAGTTAAATTTGACAAAAAAAGAAAAGAAAAGGAGAAAAGGATAGTTTACCCGATACTTTTGTTTCTGGATCCAAGTAGATTATTTACCTGCTTTGCTATTTGAGAACATATCGGGGGACATAATTAGGTACATTTTTAGGTGAGACATTTGATCTGATACATTTTTAGGTAAGTGATAAATGAGATAATTGATTTGGTCTGATATATATAAATCAGACATTTGATCTGATGTAGATATAGTTAAGTAATTGAGTGATAAATCAGACATTAGATCTAATGTAGTTATGGTATAGGGTTAATTTAGTAAAAATATGATTTAATCAGTAAGATAATTATATATATCCGGATTTGAACTCATATTGATATGAATTAGATGAGATGGGCTCCATGTTGTCAGCTTTAGAAATTAGATGGGCTCCGTTGCCAGCCTTTATTCTGGCACGCCACAAATCGCTGACTAGTTTCCACGTCAGGTACACTCAGATTCGCGTAGGCAACAACTGTCCCTTTTGTTAAAGAAAATATTATTCTCGTGAAAGAAGTGTTTTCTTAATGATTTCTGCCAACATCTATTTGTGTTCATGAAAGGCGTTGTTGGGAAAATTTAAGCCAAAATAAAATATTAGCCCTTACAATGATGAGATTCTATTTGTTTTTGCTCAAATGACAATGATGAGATTCAGTCAGGTTAGTGGAATATGCTACTCTTACCGTAAGCTTTACACACTTTTCAATTGCTAAACAGAGACATATAATGACAATTTAAGATAAATATATTATTTTTGAATGCCTCTCAATTTGAGAGAATTATGAACAAATATTGTTTTGGACTAACTCTTCGTTTAGTGGTACCGTTTTTTTTTTTTTTTTTTCTCCAGAATTGAAAAGATCCCAAATTCGAATCTCCTCTTGTCGTGAATCTTTTCAGTGTATTTTACTAGGTTACAGATGTATATAATGGTGATCTGTACATCAGCAAAGCTTGCATCTCATCAGAAGGTTTTAAGGTTTACCCCAATTCTAGAAGCAGCCCATTTTTCATCTGAGATGATGATTGCTTCCTATGCATCACAACTTGTCCTCTCTGTTCCAAGACCAGCTGGGTCAGATGAGCAATTCCTACTGTTCATATCCGTTCAATTTTATAAGCCCATGCACTAAAAGAATTGGTCTGCCAAGATCAATTTGAGATAGATTCATCGATTCTTCTTACAAGTGAGTCCTGGCTCCAGAGAGTTATTTGACAACTTGCCATTTATTTCAATGGAACTACGGCCAAATGGCTTCTGCACATTGCTCTCATCCATCAGTTCTCTTATTCTTATAACATCTTGCCATCTATCTGAAGCTGCATAAGTATTTGATGAGAGAACATAATTCCCACTGTTAGAAGGATCCAACTCAAGAAGCTTGTTTGTGACAACTTCAGCCAGGGCCACATTTCCATGAACCTTACAAGCACTCAGCAATATCCTCCACACCACAACGTCGGGAACAATAGGCATATTTTGTATGAACTCATAGGCCTTGTCTACCTCTCCAGAGCGGCTCAACAGATCCACAACACATCCGTAGTGTTTCATTTCTGGCATTAGTCCATGAATCTTTTCCATGCTTTCAAAATATTCCAATCCTTTTTCTACCAATCCAGCATGAGCGCAAGCTAATAGAATCCCGACGAACGTTCCATGAGTTGGTCGAATACCTTCTCTCAACATCCGCGAGAAGAGTTCAAGTGCAGAATCTGCAAAACCATTCACAGCAAGGCCTGAAATTACCGAAGTCCATGACACAGAGTCTTTCTCTTCCATCCATTGAAACACCTCCAATGCCTTCTGAGCCACCCCACATTTGCAATACATGTCTATCAAAGAATTTCCTACATAGATATCTGCTTTCACACCATGCTTCCTTATGTAGCGGTGGACAGCCTCTCCCACATCAAGCGAACCCACATGCGCACAAGCAGAAAGCACACTAGCCACCGTTATTTCATCTGCTCTCACATTAGCTCCCATCATTTCTTCAAAAAGGCTCACCGCCTCAGCATGTTGGTTAGCTTGAGAGTAACCAGTGATCATGGAAGTCCAAGAGACCACATTTCTCTTCGGCATCTCATTGAAAAGCTTTCTTGCACTGACAATGTTTCCCGCTTTTGCATATCCCTTGATCATGGAATTCCATGAAACTATGTTTCTTTCATGCATCCGATCAAATACTTCCCGAGCCAAATTCACCAAACCACGACGTCCATACATATCTATCATAGTGTTTCCCAAGTAAACATCAATGTCAACATGATTTTCTTCAACATAGTTAACCATAGAGTCTGCAATTTCCCATTCACCCAAGTAATTACACGCCAAAATAACTTTCATCATTGTGACCGCATCAGCCCTCACATTCGCTGCCTGCATTGCCTTAAAAAGACCCAAAACATTCTCAAACCTGTTGCACTGACTATATCCACATATCAAAGAATTCCAAGAGACCAAATCTCTTTCCCGCATTCCATCAAACACTTTCTGAGCAAAACCCAAATAACTACAAGATGCATACATGTAAATTAAGGCATTCGAAACAAAAAGATACGGTTCAAAGCCAAATTTCAGTGCATGGGCATGGACCGTTTGGCCATGTACAACATCAGGAGCTCGAGCACAAGCCTTGAAAATGAATATAAAGGTCAAATGATTCCCAGCCAATCCTTGGCGGTACATACGATTATACGCGTGAATTGCTTCACTGAATTGGCCACTCTGTGATAGTCCACGGATCATATGGTTCCAAATCAACAATGTGGGTTGCTCAATTTCATTGAAGACTAAAAGGGCTTTCTCCAAAAAACAGAGGAGATAGTGCGTAATATCTAATAACCTCGTAGATCGAAGACGGGTCTTTGTGGAGCTGGGTTCTGATAAGGTGTGCATGAAGCTCTTTGATATGAGTCAAGGAGATTGGTCTGTTGTTGGCCACACGCTCTGATTTTTGGCTGGCTGTGGAGGTGCTGAAGTGGCGCCTAATGGGTCTTGCGAGTTTCATGACGAGCAGCGTTGGTTTTGGTTAAATTTTGAATTGGATTTGGGGCAGAAAATGAGGTTCTCAGGTCACCATGGGTGAAATATCAAAATGCATGTGCCCGTCGACTTTCCCGCCACTGGCCTAACTTGTGCCTGTTTGTTTGCTTTGTGCTGGGTTGAGCATTTCATAATATATGGGCTTTTTATTTTGGGTCAATCAGATCCCTTTGCTTGTCCCAGGGCTAAAACCCGAGTTTTGGTCTGGGTCCAAGCTTGGCATAGACTTGCTTGATGGGTTGGGCCTCTCTGCTGCCATGCCACCAACTTAATCCAAAGTTCCATCTTCCAGGAAGCACGTACAAATGTTTATTCATGGAAGGAAGGCATTTTGGCTTGTGCTTTCACAATTTCTTTCTTTCTTCTAGGTCTTCCACAGCACAGAGGGATGGTGGTGATTATGCGCTAATGGGAAATTTGTGTTACACGGTGACACTGTCGTGGAGAATAGGATAGGAGTGATAAGTCTATTACCGTGATGTCACTTCCAAAGGGTTTAGTGCTCAAATGTGGTTGAAATATGTTTCAAGATAATTGACATTACGACAATGTCCACCAATTAAAATAAATGAATCTTAATTGTGTTTCCCATCGCTTAATTCAATTCAATTGGATGACCATGTTTGAGATGTTTTCTCTGAAAAATGGTGGATGGTAACGCCAATTATAGGGTTTTGGCTAATTAATGGCATGTGCTTAGTCAGAAGCACCTTATTATTAATCTTATCTGCACAAAAGATATTATAAATTAACATTTGGTAGTTATGTAGTTGGTAGTTTTTAGTCTGACCCGCCTCTTAATTATATAGGATTTTTGCAATAGAGTTGATTTTGGATATTGAGGAAGTTTTACTCATATCTGTCGTATTGCTAATAAAAAATGCAGAATGGCTTTCTCTGTAAAAGTTATTATCTTTTGCATAGAGAGTATACTAATTTTCTATGAAATTAGTTCATATTTATATGCATATACCAATCACAAAGTAACCGAACCCTAGAGATGGCCCTGGATTGAACATTTATTAATAGGTCCTAATATTATGGGTACGTATTGCTGTATAAAGAGAGGTTGCCAGATAAAGAAAAGAGAAAACGTGAAAACCAAACTAATGTTTTACCAATATTGAACAAAAATGGATCAAATTCAAATAGGATGGGCAATTAGGCATTGCGCCAGTGCCACTCCTACCAAACAAATTCAAACCATTCATGAACTACAACCAAGCCGCCTACCTGAGTTATGGTGTACAGATTTGACTGAGGAATCGGTGCATTTTTTTGAATGTTAACCGAAACCTTATCAATAATATGCCACAATTTTGGCGTGCATTATATATATTTATATGCCGAAGCGAAGCAGCCAATAATAATAATATATACATCAATCTTTGGATGTTATACTTATAATACTTATAATATATACATCAATCTTTGGACCATTGCTAATAAGGATTATATGTTTGTATTAGCAAGTACATGAAAATAAAGGATACAATATCACATAAGCTAACATCCAAAGTAAGGCACTATTTAGAATATTAATGCTCCTTAGACAAAAATAAATTATTGATTTAATAGGCTACCTGTATAATAATAATAATTATTATATTATTTTCGTGGCTTATCTTCTTTTTTTTTTGGTTTACACTGGGGTGGGTCCAAACTGAGGTGCCATGAGGGGGGGAAGCCACCACACCCATTCCGATGTGGGTGTGACTATCTTCTTTCAATCATACATCTCAACTCTTTACCCACCTGGACACTCTCCGCCGACTGATTAAATGCATTCCGATGAAACAATCCCGACTTGTGTGGCTGGCATCCCCAATCCAATATGTCAACCTCTCATCTCTTGGTTGTGCGTTGGGAAATTGGGAACGATGGTTTGGTCCACCCCTACACCAAAATCAAAAGAAAATAAAAAAGAGCTAATAATTTGGTCCATCTATATTGCCAATGTATATGGTTGGCTGATGACTTGGTCAGCCGGTTCATAAAGCCAAGCATTTGGAGCACGGCAGGAGGCAAAAGTCCAAAAAGATCTCAAGACCCATTTGGCACAAGAATACGTCAAAGGCTTTAGGCAATGGCAAGCACAACTTTTGAACTTCTTTAGTTGCTTGCGTTAGTCTTTACATGATAGTTACAGGTTTTTTTTCCATGTTCTAGGTGGTGAGTGGGGGAGGAAGGCCCGCCTCTATTTCCTCACGCAATTTTCCACTTTCCCCAGCACACAATTTGCCACCCCACATTTTCCGCCACTACCTATCTTTCTCTTCTTGATCTTTTTGGTTCCTTTCAGTTATCAAAACCCATGATCAGCATAATATTTCTAATAATTACCTTCATGTCCAAATTGATATTCCCCTAGAACATACACAATTTCTATATTAATATAAAGTTTTGGTATCTGAGTATATATATATATATATATATATATATATCTTCTAGTAGCAGTAGCACTGTAGCATAATATAAAGTTGTTCATGTTCAACACCTAAGTTGCAGCCTCTCTCTGACTAATAGACAACTCCCACCTGCCAGAATTGAAAAATATATACTGATTGATTGTCGTAATAACTAAAACAGAGCTTCTTTCTACCATTAAAAAAATAAACACCATGCATGAAATTAAACTATAAAATTCATAATAAAACCTTAGAAACTAAACCTGTCCTTTTCAGTAATTCAATATAATAGCAGTCTCTCTATAAGCCAAGTCCACGTTGAACCCAACTCCCCTCTCTACGCAAACAACCAAAAACCTCTCTTTCTTTCTTCACATAAATATAAATGCAAACATATCTTTGCTACACACATGTACCTATATATACGAAGACCCAGCCTTCTTTATGTTTCACCAACAAAACCCCATAACCTCATCAGCTCTCATTTTTTTTCATCTTATGGCATCAAAGCCTATGGCTGATGCAGCCTCTTGGTACTGCGCCACAATCCTATTGGCCTTGATCTTGTTTGCTTCCATCAGAGAGAACAATTCTATGCCGGACAACGACCCGGTTCGGGGGGCTAAACACTTTGTGATCAGCAGGCCCTGTGATGAAATTTATGTGGTCGGAGAAGGCGAGACCCTCCACACCATCAGTGACAAGTGCAGCGATCCCTTTATCGTGGAGCGCAACCCGCATATCCATGACCCGGATGATGTTTTCCCTGGCCTCGTCATCAAGATCACTCCTTCCAGATCTTGATCAATTTCCTCAGGCAATAGTATATATTTTGAGAGACTATATATATAGTCTCTTCACTCTTCTTCTATAGCAGTAGCTAGCAACTTGTAAGTTGTAACATACACAGAGATCATTCATGAATTTCATTTCATAGATAGAAAGTCAAATTTACTGCCAGTTTTTTTATTCTTCTTCTTCTTAATTTTTCAAATAAACAGGTACTGTTTTTTTTCTTTTCGGTTTTTCCCTTCACGGCTTAATGTTAGAGGCTCAGACTTCCATGAGCCCAGCTGGCTTGTGTAATATATTTATATCATCTGTATGAAATGAATGAAATCGACAGAAAATTAAAGCTCTTTGTATTTGCTTTTATTCTTATCCTTATCCATGCTTTACATATATTTTGGGTTTTCCATGGCTTTACTCAGAGGAGATTCATTGATAAGGAAATCTCATGTCAAAACTGGAATTTAATTAGATATGGAAATTTGCATTAATATTATGCATTAATTAACGACTTTTTGTTTCCTTCCTGTTAATTCCTTTGTCTTTGGCTCTTTTTGCCTGGGGACAGGTTTTTCAGTCATCTTTCGGAGAAGAAAGAACCAAAATTATGAATAAGAAAATAATTTACACAACTATAAAAAACAGTTTGAAATTAGGTAAGTAAAGTTAGTAGCAACGAAAAGGGTATGGCATGCAGTTGGGAAGACGACAGTAGGCCGAGAGCAGCCATCAACTTTGTCTAAACCAAGAAAGAATTCAACCTCTTTCAAGAAATTGAAAATAATAATTCACTTCTAATACTTTTACAAATTTGCGTTTTACGTTGTTTGTAATTACACGTTTGCCGTATGCTTTCTGTTTTTAAAGTTAAGCAGCCATCGACTCAACCGACCATATCGCCTATTTCTTAGTCCATAACCATGACTTGACATGTTCACCAAAATTGATTGGACGATATTTTCATTATGTGAAATGTTTCTTTCAAATTTCTTTTAATTACGTAATTATGAATCAAAACGATGGATGATGATCCCGGAAAACGTTCAAATTGGGTCATAAGAATGGAGACCTCAACATTTATAATTTATTATAGCATGGTTGACAATCTTTTTGTGAAACTTACATTTACACGCATAATAATCTAAAAGCTATTAGGAAAAAAAAACAAAGAAAGAGAGAGAGAAGAAAATATATGGCATACATTATAAATACACAATAATTCATTAAATTTGGGTGGAGTATGTGGGATGTTGGGGATAATTTTGTTTTCTCTCTTATCCAGTTTAGGTAGGTGAACATGTTACATGTTTGATGGCTCAATCCGAACAAAAACCAACGACGTGCTATGTGCTTCAAACTTCCACGTACACTAGGGATAATGTTGACTGGCTCAACCAAGCAAGCAAGCAAGCAAAAATAAATATAAATATAAAAAGGGAACACATAGAGAGAAAGCTATCAACAACCTATAACTTGGGTTGGGATTAGGGGTGATCTAGGATTTGATAACCTGGCTGGGCAAAACTTACACATTAAATTCAACGATACGAGTGAATAAAGCTAATCATAGTTTTCTAAAGCCCAAGCCCAAATTCTAAATTGTTAAACACTAAATATGTAATTTTTTTAAAAGCAAAGAAAAACCACTTTTGGGCTTAAAAAATATCATACAGTCATTTGAACCCCAATAAACCATTCTGACAACAAAAAGAAAAAAACATTCTTTTTGGGCTTAAAAGAACATATCATATAATTTCTCCATCATTGAGGAACCTAATTCACAATTCAAAGCTCTTGTTTCACAAGCCCCAGTTCAATTCAGAAATCCTAATTCGACAAGCCATAAATTCAATTTATCATAACAAACCCAAATTCTACAATAGAAACACATCAAAGAAAAAAGAGAGAATCCTGAAGAAGATGATTGGGAAAAATAAAGGAACGAGCGAAAAGTGACGGGGAGAAAGAGAAAAAAGAGAAAATGTTCATTGTTTAAAGGAAAGTGTCACTCTACAAGAAAAACATGATGGGAAAAGTTTCAGTGGGACAAGTGAAGCGTACTATGTAGTATAGTCTCTTCTTCCATTATATGATGGGAAAACTAGAAGCTATTACCGTAAGTTTAGTTTTGTTTGAACACTTTAAAAGTACAATTATACCCTTACAATAAAATTAACAAAACAAAAAAATGAAACCAAACCTAGCACCTCCTGCCACCGGCGTTATCGCACCGCCACTCCACTGATCAACTAACTTTGATGTGCTTCTAGACGAGCTTTGCCATCGATTGGGCTTTCCCTCTATCTTTAGCCTTTAATAAGATTATATCGACACAATAAAGCCGTCACACAATAATTTTTTCGTTTCAGAATCTTTTTGTACCGAGAAAATGTGTCATATATAATCAACAAAATTATACAACCATAGAAGGATAAATTGGCCATTGACCAAAAATAATAAAGAAAGGAAAAATTGGTTTGGCCCATTAGTCAAATAAACAAGGCATAGACCACAAACTCGGACATGGGTCAGACCCGTATCTATTCTGGGCTGGATAAATCTTGTCCGACATATTTTAAATGTTGGGCCTTATGTCTGACTTCAGCTTTAAAAAACGACAACGTGCGTGCATGACACAACTGCCAGCGAATTTACTACCCCAAATAAACGACGTCGCGCTGAAAGCAACACAGTCATTATTAGCGTCGTCCAAATAGCTCTCTCTTCTTCCTTGCGCTCAGTCTGCCTTGAGCCTCTTTGGCTGTGTTTCCAGACATGAGGAAGAAGACGAAGAAGCCAGGAAATGGCAAAAAGAAAGCAGCGAAATCCGAGAAAAGAGAGCTCGCATAGAGACTAGAAGCTATCACCTGAGGATGACATCAATGCCATTTTGGTAATTTCATACTCGAAATATATATATATATATATGTGTGTGTGTGTGTCATTTTGTGCTTGTTAATTAGAGTTTTGGATCATTTGAGAACAGCTGAAATAGTTTGTGGGAGTTTTAAACAATGTTGGAAAAATCTGCCTAAGGGGCCGCCTAGGCGGCGCCTAGGAGCGCGGCGGAATATTTTTTGCAATCGTTGTCTGTGATTCATGTATATCATTTTGTGCTTGTTAATTAGAGTTATGAATCATTTTAGAATAGCTGAAATAGTTTGTGTGAGTTTTAAACAGTTTGGAAAAATGGGGCTAGGCAGCGCCTAGGCGCTCGGCGACCTATTTTTGGCAATTGTTGTCTGTGATTCCCATATGTATGTCATTTTGTGCTTGTTAATTAGAGTTATGGATCATTTGAGAACAACTGGTTTGTGTGAGTTTTAAACAATGTTGGAATCGTTGTCTGTGATTCCCACTGAAGATTCCTTTTTTGTTTTGAAGATTCTGCTCTCTATTTTCTATCTGATAGTTTATTTGCACCAAAGGTGTGATTGTTGTGGAAATTCAGAATTCCCAACTAGATTTATTGCAAGTATTTCCTAAATTGTATGTATTTTGCAGAGAGATGAGAACGGGAGAACTCAAGATCTTAGGCGCTTATCGCTGAAACAAGACATGTTCGGCGAGGGTTCTCCGTTTTCTTCACCGTTAGATACAACTTACAAGAGTTGAATTCTCTCATATAGGAAAGGAAAGCCGTGGATGTTCCACTCAACGACCAGATGCGAATGTCACCTAACCTAAGGAGAGAAGTAATATTAACTAGATTCGTGAGATGAGATGCTAACTAACTTAATACTTATGCATCCTTCCGAACCAAAAGAATAGTATCATTTGACACTAAAGCATAAGCAACCTGTAAAACAACAGAGAGCGCAGAGAATGTTTTATCAGCCTGTATCCATCAACAAGATGGAACAGCAATTTATATTATCACAACTGAGTGCATCAGTTACAGAGATTACAATATATCCCAAAATAAGTGGGAGCCAAAACTATCGTTTGAAATACAAATAGAAAAGCCTATCAGATTACAACTAAGGAAACCCAAACAGACTAGGACTCCTTCTCTACAGCTGCTACAGAATTTGAATTTGAGCACGTGGATAAGCTTTGTCTAACACAACCTAATCATGAATTTTGAATATCAATGTTATTGGATCATTTTGATTTGTGTCCTCAAGTCATGTAATGAATGTGCCTATATGTTACTGTTGAGTGTTATACTGTTGATTAATTCTCAAATCATTCAATTATCCAACAAAGTTTTTGAGCCGGGCAATCAAGCACGCAATTGAGCTGGAAAAGGAAGGCTTCTTTTCTGTTTTTCCCAGAAGTAGAGAGACCTCCATTGGAAATCAAGGCAAGCCAGGCAATTGAGCACGCAAAAAGACCTCCATTTATGTTTCTTTGAATTAATTGGATGCAACCAATACTTGTATGGGCAGTTGAGCAACTTGAAAAAAAGGATCTGCCACTGCCACTAGTAGCTAGCAATAAACCTTTGAATGTCAAGGCATGCAAAAACAGGCACTGGGCCGGTGCCAAAAATTTAACTGTTGAATAAGACTTCATCAAGATGTATAGAATAGAAGCTAAACCATACCATTAATATCATGTCAACTTTACTTGTTGCCTTTGTAAATTCCTCAAAAAAAAACAATGATATTGATTTTTCTACTAATTAGATACGATTAGCTAGCTAATCCCTAGTTAGTCTTAGTGAGCACAGATGGAAATGGTGCGTTCGTATTATCAAACTTCATGAAGGACGTTGTATCTTTACATGAGTGGGTGAAAAAATTAATGTTGTTGAACTATAAATGTATGACCTCTTTAATCAGGTCTTTTTGTGTGCACAAAGAACGTTAGGCCACTAGACCTTAGGGTTTAGGGTTATTTAAAGGAGAGTAGCTGGTGTGGTTTTGGATAATTAATTCGAACAAGACCCCAGATCACAGATATATTGCAAAAATAAATTTTATTGTCTTTGGGGAAGGTGGTTAAATTGGAAACACACACAATGGGTTTGGGATCCTGCATGATCACATTCTTTGGAGCTTTTCTTTCTGGGTTTCTCTTCTTTCTTCCCATTTCTTATTCAGATAAAGGTAAACAGGATCATATTTGTGTTGTACAGATCAAATGTTTAATTAGAGACTGTTAATTAATTATCACCACTTTGATTCATTTATGCAGCTCCAGACTATACATTTGTCAAAGAAGCAACATCAGCTCCGGCAGTGGTTTACTATGACTACATAATCATTGGTGGTGGCACCGCCGGTTGTCCGTTGGCCGCAACTCTGTCTCATGGTGCAACCATTTTAGTCCTTGAACGAGGCGGCTCGCCTTATGGCAATCCAAACATAACCAACATTGCCAACTTTGGCCCCACTCTTTTGGACACCTCTCCCACGTCCCCAGCCCAGCAGTTCACCTCCGAGGACGGATTTTACAACATCCGGGCACGCGTGCTAGGCGGTGGCTCAGCAGTGAACGCCGGGTTCTACACCCGTGCCAGCACACGTTACGTCAAGGAGGTGGGTTGGAACCATAATTTGGTCAACCAGTCTTATGAATGGGTTGAGAAAGTGGTGGCCTTCAAACCAGAGATTCTGCAGTGGGAGAATGCCTTGAGAGATGGTTTGCTTGAAGTGGGAGTGTTGCCCAACAATGAGTTTACCTATGATCATTTGTACGGGACTAAAGTTGGAGGGACTATTTTTGATGCAGAGGGTCATAGACACACTGCTGCAGATTTGCTTCAGTATGCAGACCCAAGAAAGATCACTGTCTATTTGCATGCAACTGTGCAGAAAATCTTGTTTAGATATATTTCGGGTAAGCTAATTTTTACTCTAGAAAAATCACATTTTTAATTGAGAAGAAAGTAGAAATATGTTTAGTAGCTAGCTACCATTGGTTTTGAATTTTTGTTTGGTTAATATTTATGAGCTGAATTATGGTGTGACTTGTTATATATGTGCATCTATTTTTGCTGCAGGAAGAGAAAGGCCACAAGCTTATGGTGTGATATACAAAGATGCATATGGGGTTAGGCACCAAGCATACCTAAAGAGGAACTCCAATAAGAATGAGATAATCTTATCAGCTGGTGCTATTGGGAGCCCACAGCTGTTGATGCTGAGTGGCGTGGGGCCCGCTTTCCATCTCAGGGCCCACGGTATCAAGGTGGTGGTGGACCACCCCATGGTGGGCCAGGGGATGGCTGATAATCCAATGAATGTTCTGCTCATTCCCTCGCCAATCCCAGTTGAGGTCTCCCTGGTTCAAGTTGTGGGCATCACAAGGTTCAATAGCTACATTGAAGGAGCTAGCGGACTGAGCCTTTCTATTTCTTTGGCTCATAGGCTTTCCAATAACTTCAAGCGCTTCTTGAGCCAGGTTCCTATTTCTTACTTCTCTCATTCTCTGCCACCATATGCATTTTTGGCACATCACACATGTATTAGTTGTTACCATGTGGTCAGGTCACATATGAATTTCATGATCCTAGACCTAATTAACCATGTGGGTTATTTGATGTGCACAGATATGCAAAAAGGGAACTAATTAATCAACGAGGATTTGATTTTTACATTTGCAGACTGAGCACCCGCCTTTCAGAGTTTTACCAGAAGCCATAGCCAGAGCTGCTGAGATGGTACATGGAATTGCGAACAGAACAATCAGAGCCGGAGTCATACTTGAAAAAATCATGGGTCCACTCTCCACAGGTTATCTTTCTTTGAGGAACACAAACCCTGATGACAATCCCTTTGTCACATTTAACTACTTCAAAGAACCAGAGGACCTAAGGAAGTGCATTGAGGGCATGAGGACCATTATAGATGTTGTGAACTCAAAAGCCTACTCAAAGTTCCGTTATAAAAACATGCCCGTGGAAGCTCTCATTGACCTGATGTTGACTTTGCCGGTGAACAGGAGGCGAAAGCACGCGAATGCCACATTTTCGCTGGAACAATTTTGCATAGACACTGTGATGACCATATGGCACTATCATGGAGGGTGTCAAGTTGGGAGGGTTGTTGATAAAGGATATAGAGTTCTTGGTATTGATTCTCTGAGGGTTATTGATGGTTCAACGTTTTATCACACCCCGGGTGCTAATCCTCAAGCTACTGTCATGATGCTTGGAAGGCAAGTATACTTGGAAAACATATCATAATTACATAATCTTCACGAAAATCTTATACTAATTGCTGATTAAACCTGCATTTTGGTTTCGTTTGTTGGGCATGTGGTGCAGGTACATGGGGCAAAGGATTCTGCATGACAGATTAGTCCATGGATCAAAAAAGAAAAATTGATCTGGTCACTTATGTTTGTTTCCCAAACATAAAGTCAATTAGTGATTACTGCAATATATGTCTCTGAGACATTTGATTAATATTGTAGAGATTGGAACATAAAATTTGAAAATCTGTATAGTTGATGTCATGTTTGTTTACCTATCATCACATTTGGTGTTGAATTGATCAGATCTGGTATGGTTCAAGCAAAACTCTCTGCTTGACTAGATTAGCCTTCCTGTGAATAAATTATGCCTTAATATTAAAGCTAAATTAGCTCTAAAAATAATTAGTTAGTTTTTGTTTATTTTGTTAAGAGAGTAATTAGGAAGGAAACTAGTAAGGAGGTGAGGATGACACAATACAACTGCAAGCACTTTTAGAACTTTTGATCACATGGGCTGCTCTAACTTCATGAAGTCCTTCAGGTAGGCCTTATTTTTCTTTAGTTGTGATGATTTTTTTGAACATCGTTCGCAAAAGAAAGATTTGAAAAATGATTACCAAATTAACGAATGAGGCATTGCGCACAATCATGGCATGGTTCGAAAGAGAAACCCACAGAAGGACTGAAAGTGCAGCAGATTAACTAAAGTCAAACTAATTTGGAGTGATGTTTCACTATAAAAGTGAGACTCTTTTGTAGTCAAGACAGAAATTACTAATATGCAGACGTAGGCGAAAAAGAAAAGAAGACGAATAAGATTAGGATATGCTGTTAGCCCTTCTTTCTCAGCCCCTTATAAAAGTATGGGGAGGCATCTCCTTTCATCTACTTTTTCCCTGCTTCAACTTCATTGCACATTTTCATAGACACAGAGAGTGGAAGAATCTCATATGCTAGGAAAGAGCGCTTTCAAGGCTCGGATAAGGAGGAGAAAAATCTAGCAGCAGAATGAGCCCTGGCCCCAAACAAAATCCCTGAAAGCAGCCCTTGATGGGTTCACAGCATAATCCTCAGGATATGCCATTTGTGCTTACTGGTTTATTCCATCTCTTGGAGTGTTTGAGCCCTTATATAACTTGTGCCGGGACATCATTGCACACAAGCAGAAGCAGCTATACATACTAGAAGAAGTATAATTGTCAAATAAGCAAAGCAGTCATAGGGCTCCTCTTTCTTGGCAGGCACTGGTGACTGATGCAGCTACAAATGTACAATCACTTTCATTGACCTGCCAAAGAAGAGTTGCCCTACGATTGCTTTGGCTTAATGAAATTTGCAGCCTGTCTGGTCATGCAGTAGAGCCCTGTCATGCAAAACATATACGGCAAGGTATAATATTAGGCTAGGTTAGGCAAGGATATACGTAGGTTTTGTCCTATTTGAAAATAATGGTAGAGGTAGAGCTGTAATACTAGAGTTATTTTTGTTGTACAAAGTTGTTCTGCTTTGTGACTAAGCAAGCAGGCAAAGTGACTTTGCACAATGCTGGGAAATAGTGTGATTTATATAGGTGGACGTGGAATGGAAGGTGGAAGCCATATATACAAGCAATTACTAATTTCACTAATCCCTTTTGTCATTTGTGGCCATATATAGCTTTGTCTGAGAGGATGTTCTTGCTATGTGCTTATACAGTGCATATCAAAATAAAACTATATTATGTATAAAAGACCACTAAGTTTCTTTTCTACAGCTATTTTTGACACCCAAGGGAAGTCTAGCCGACCAATGAAGCCACTTCTTCAAGGTAATGGACTTCTTTTTGGATAAAGTACAATTTGGTTTGGGATATATAATTGTGATCGTAGTTAGATATCCCCCACTCCTGGTTTGGAAAGTATTATTAGGGCTTTTGTTTCTCGAAATGTCATTCTTTGAGACTTTATGGCCCATCTTTGAAAATATTTTTCCTTCATCATTTATTCATCGGAAATGCTATAATAAGGAGTTATGAAAAGGGTTCAATCCCATTATCCAATAAAAGGGAGAAAATATTGAACTTAAAACCTTTTTTAGTAATTGAATGATTGGATTGAATCCCCTTATTGTAGCATCTCCTTTCATTCATAGGGTCCTTTTAAAACCACATATGGGGTTGTTTTATGAGCCTTGACCTTGCCAAGATCAAGGGAATAAAAGATGATGGGGTTTCATAACATCCCAAGTCCATAAATTACAAGTGGGTTTTCTTTTCACTATAAAGCTTTAACTTACAAATGGGCTTGGATTGCAAAGATTCATGAATGAATTTTAATTTTGAAGGCAGGCATAGGTATCAAGAACCCAAACTCGTGTTAGAAATTAGAATTAGATAGATTGTCTAGTCAAGAGACAACAACATCTCAACCGCAGCCTGAACCTGATAGATAGAGACTGATATATAATTCCAACAGCGTGAACGTTATTCCATTTATTTAAGAAATTGTGAATATTGACTGGTAAACCATAATTAAGGTTTATATATTCTTGATCAGTTTGAAATTTCGAACTAAGATTTTGTTTGTATAATACATAACTTATGTGTGTGATTATAAATTGGGAAGCCCAACAACCCTTATAACATTTTTATATACTAATGTTGTTAAATTTTTTATGTATAGTATTAATGAAATATTAGACTATACTTATATGCCTTGTGGCCCAGTGGTAAGCAACCATGCCTTCTTACTTTCATTCATGTCGTTTGCTTTGCAATTAATTTCACACGCAATCACACTCGTCCATTTTTATTTATTTTAGGTGAATCACACTCTCTTCTTATTTGGTAGACTACTTGTCCCTGTCTCCAAAAATCATGAGGCGGCCCTGAAAATTACAAGCCTATTAGTTTGAAGGATTAATCGTTTTATTAATTTCTAAACTTAGACCGGAATTCCATTTGAGTCCCTTAATTTTTAAAATCGTTCTCTAATCCTCCTACTTCATTTTTGTCAGGACAAATGGTTCTATTGTCAATTTTGTTAACTTTTCTGTTAAATATAAGGACAAAATTGTATTTTTTGTATCAAAATTGATTAAATATAATATAAAAAACTAAAACTAAACTCCCCCTCTCCCCGCTATCCCAATTTCTACTCCCCTACTTAATTTTTTTTTGTTGGTTTTTTATTTGATTAGATTTTATTGTTATTTTGAAGATATAATTTTTTTTATTCATTTTTAAAAATTTAAAAATACCATTTTACCCTTACATTTAATAAAAAGAGTTAACAAGGCAGGACCATTCCACAAGTTGAAGACTCAAATTTGACACCCCAAATTGACGACAAAATTGAATGCGATGTGATACAATGCCCCCCAATAATAATAAGTTGTCTCTTTCCACAAGTTGAAGACTGCTATCAAATTCATAAATTTTTAACTTGCCATACATATAATTTGGAATATCAGAGGGGGTAAATCGGTGCTAGTTTATCTTAGGAGACTTTTCAAGTTGAGGCAGTTTCAACTGGAAATTACCAAAGACTTCATGACAATTTTTACTTTTACTCAAAAAAAACAACGACTGAGATAAATTATTAAGTAGTACTGTATCACCGCATCAATTAATTGTCAAAATTTTATATGCATAATAAATTTTAAGTGAAAATATCACCAACTGATGTAATGTAGTAATACTATACCACTCAATAATTTCTGGAGGAGTGAGTTAATTAGTTGATCAATTCAATGCTGCTCTTAATCCTCAAACTCCAAGCACATAATTCCTGCTTTCAAATTGTGATCTTTGAACTTGGAGAGCCCAAAGTCAATTATATGACATTTTTTATTTTGGGTACATTTTCGTCAATATGCGAGATTTAACAAAATCTTTGTACGACTCTTTCCCATCAAAGATTTTAGATGAGGTGTGAACAGTGTCAAGCCTGTTGTTTCCTTGTATCTTTATCTTTATCTTTATCTTTATCTTTATCTTTATCTTTTTCTCTTTTGCTTTTTTCCTCATTCCGAAACATCAAGGACACTCTCCAACTGCTGGCTTTCTCTTTTTCCAGTTTTGAGCTTTTCTCCCTCACTATGTAAAGAATGGCTCCTACGCTCCATGTTTTTTTGGCACATGATTTAAATTTAAAAACCCAACAATTATTCAGCAGTTTATCTTTAAATATTCTAAATTTTAAATAAGTTTCTATAAAAAAGAGAAAAAAGAAAAAGAAAAAGTTAGCTGTAGATGTCGTTGCTTCTAGAACGACCTGCGTATGTAACATTAGAGTGTTCAAGTAATATTCACTGTCATCATGCATGCCTCTAATCATTTTGGCTCGAAAATGATGTTTTATAATTATTCATTGTGTTTCCATTCCATTTGGACCTGTCGTTAGAAATTGTAGATAGAGATTAAACCATTGTCTGATTGAGAACTTGAGACAACGATGCTGATTGCCGACACCAATATTATTAATCCAATGTCAAATTTTTGTTTTATCGAATATTCTTCTCATTTACATTTACATACGAAGGACTCACTCGTATAATGGTTTAGAGTAATTGCTCATCCAAATAAAGTTATGGGGTAAAGTCTTAACATCCGTAGATATTGTGTGTATAAATTATCAATAGGAAAGATTGTAAAAACAAACAGCTGCACAAATTATACTGGAGAGCTAATGTATTTCTGGCCTCAGATTTACACAATAATAAGTAGGGTGGGCACGGTCCGGATTTGGATGGTTTCACGTCAAAAAGGCAAGCCGAACTAATTAAAATATAACGGTTTCGTTTGGTTCAATTTGGATAAAAATTATAAGGAAACCGAACCAATCCAAACCAATTTAAGACGGTTTGGTTTTAACGCGCTTGGGCCTAAGCCCAATTCTCTTTCTTTTTGCATTTTTTCAACATTATTACCCAATTATAACCAACAAATTCACAACTTACTTCTTACATAAATCATCTTCTAGAGTAAAACCGTTCTAAAACTCAAAAGGTCATAAAACTTCATATTTCACTAACTAATATAGCTCAATTCAAATATTCATATATAGTTATTAACTAATTAGAGTATTACACATATAAAATAAAATAAATAAATATACACATAAACCGTTTTGGTTTAAGCCGGTTACAAAAGTTCAAAATCAAACCAAACCATATACGGTGTCAAATTTGATTCGATTTTGACTAAAAAAAAAATCAAACGGTTTAAAACCAAACCGATAATTACGGTTTGATTTGAACCGGTTTCATCGATTCGGCCGGATTGATGCCCACCCCTAATAATAAGAAGGCGAAGACAGTTGGTATATTTAATAAAATAAAAAAAGATAAAATTGGCTAGTACAATTGGCATGCATAATTTCGATAGCGGCACAATCAATGGGGCTTTAAAGAAAACTTCAAACTTAAGCCTGAAGCAAGTTGGCAAGCACCAATAATGCCGGCCACAACGCTAAAAGCCCTTTTTGTCGTCCCACTTTTGCCTGTTGCTTTCTCTTCCACCCTCTGCTTTTCACGAAAGACATACACCAATTAGAATTCTAGTGCTTCTAGTTTTTACATTAAAGTTAAACAAACACTGCATAATTCTAATTTAAATTGGAGAGCTCCTTATAATCAATCCATTTTACATAATTACTTACCAGTGTCCATGCTCCGCATGCACATGTTCATCATGACCTTTCCCTCTCAGAGTCTCTGCAATTAGTGCTTCAATTCACGCCTTGTTGACTGAGTGACTGGTCCAAAACAATTGACCCCCCAAGACAAGTTTGCAAAGTAAACCATGCTGCTGCTTAATGCGTGGTTAAGCATGCAATTAATGATAGAAAATGTCAACTAAGCCACCTTGTTAAGCATCGTATTTTAGACTGATCTGACCTGTTCAAACTAATCATACCATGTCTATAAACCAACCCGGCCCAAAACATACATGTAAGACAAAGTAAAACTTCTGCAGTTTCTTTGTTTCTAACAAGAAGAACAGTCGTTATAAATATAAATCATTTCTTCATGATTGAACCAAAACCACAAAAATACCACAGAAAACAGAGAGATGCAGTCACCTTGTTTGAAAGAGGTCTCAGAAGTCTGCCTTAGCAGCTGCTGCCCCGCCCCCTTGTTTAAGTTTTCGGCGCATCACGATGCCATGTCCAAGTCCAGAAGCACTTCTGCAGCTTGCCGCCGTAACTTTGCAGCCACGACTTCATCATCCATCTTCCCAAACACCCGGTTCACCAACCATGAGTCTCTCCCGTCATTGCAAGAGTCTTTCTCTGACTTCACCAGAGTTTATCCTCGATACCAGGAGACTGCCCAAGTGGACCAAATAAGAGCTCAAGAATACTACCATCTCTCACAGTCAAACCACACCTGCCTTGATTATATTGGCATCGGCCTCTTCTCCTCTTCCCAGCTGCACAAACAGGAATCTTCTTCCCAACTGAATTCAGATTTCCCCTTCTTTAGTATATCCTACAAGACGGGGAATCTGAAGACACAGCTACTTCATGGCGGCCAAGAATCAGAACTGGAATCTGCAATGAGAAATAGAATCATGGATTTTCTTAATATTTCTGCAAATGATTACAGCATGGTTTTCACCGCCAACAGAACATCAGCTTTTAAACTTGTGGCAGAATCTTACCCGTACAAGACTAGTAGAAAGCTTCTGACAGTTTATGACTACGAGAGTGAGGCAGTGGAAGGAATAATTAATAACTCAGAAAAGAGAGGAGCCAAAGTCATGTCAGCAGAGTTTTCGTGGCCGAGGCTGAGGATTCAGTCGGCGAAGTTGAGGAAGATGGTTGTGAGTAAGAGGAAGAAGAAAAAGAAAAGGGGTCTTTTTGTCTTTCCAGTGCATTCTAGGATAACTGGTTCCAGATATCCTTATGTATGGATGACCATGGCTCAGGAAAATGGGTGGCATGTCTTAGTTGATACTTGTGCATTGGGGCCAAAGGATATGGATAGCTTTGGCCTCTCTCTCTTTCAACCAGATTTCCTCATTTCTTCTTTCTACAAGATTTATGGGGAAAACCCATCTGGCTTTGCATGTATCTTTGTCAAGAAATCTGCTATTTCATCTCTAGAATCTTCTACAAGTACAGGAATTGTAAATCTTGTCCCAGCAAAGAAATTGCTTCAGATAGCAGGGGATTCTTCTGGTACCGACACAGAGCTTGAACAGATATCTAGACTTGGCTTGCAACTAGATGCATTGGGCACAGCAAGTTCTTTCTCTGGTTTGATATCCAATCACACAACACAGACAAGAAGATTGGAACGAGGAGGCTATGAGAGTGCAGAAGAAGGTGCAAACCGGACAGGACTAGAAACTTCAGAGATATGGGAATCAGAGACACATGCCAATTTAATAAAGGATAAAAATTCCAGAAGCAGCAGAAATGGGGACAGCCTAGAGGTTGTGTGCAGGGGCTTGGATCAAGTGGATTCACTGGGGCTAATGATGATCACTAACAGGGCAAGGTACCTCATCAATTGGCTGGTGAGCTCACTGAGAAAGCTTAAACATCCTAACACAGAGGGATTTCCTTTGGTCAAAATATATGGGCCACAGATCAAATTTGACAGGGGACCAGCTCTGGCATTCAACGTATTTGATTGGAAAGGAGAAAAGGTTGAGCCTGTTCTTGTACAGAAACTTGCTGATAGAAACAATATTTCTCTTAGCTATGGATTCTTACATCATATCTGGTTCTCGGATAAGTATGCAGAAGAGAAAGGGAGAATCCTAGAGAGAAGAGAAGGTGGAGTGAAAGGAATGGATGCAAACAAGTTGAAGGCCAAATCTGATCTCGGAATATCCGTGGTTACAGCTGCACTTGGATTCCTAGCCAGTTTTGAAGACACATACAGGCTTTGGGCTTTTGTTGCACAGTTCCTGGATGCAGACTTTGTGGAGAAGGAGAGATGGAGATATACAGCTCTTAATCAGAAAACCATTGAAGTTTAAGTAACCTATATTTATATATTTGTTTATTATCTAATTGATCCCCAAGTATAGAAAATCAAACATCCTCGCAGACAAGATTCTGTACATATGGAATTTAAACTGTAAGAGGAAAACAAAAATGTAGTACAGTTTCATTCATTCTTTCAGAGATAAGAGTTTCAGAACCTTTCAAAAGATTTCATTAGCTTGTTATGCAATCTTATATTTGGTTACCTAAATCTTATCCTTGCACAAATTTAAGTCTATTACAGCTATGAGTTGGAATGAATTAAATTATCTTCATAGGATCAGATACAGGGGAAATCTAAGTTACAAGAGGAGGAGGTTCAATCGGTGGTGAGATCAAAAGCCCAGATAGATACCTTTCCTCTAAAGAGAATATTCTAAGTTCGAACCATCGAATCCCCACTCACCAAAATATCAGAATTAATAACATAAAAATAGTAGCACAAAATTTGAAGCAGCTATTATTGCCCAAATCTACTTCTTGTAAAAATGATGCATGGGTCTTTAAATTAGGATACTAATAATGTCAGGAGTGTTACTTGTCCTGATTTAAAGAGAAAAATGCAAAAAAGTATGAAATGGCCTCAACGGAGAAAAACATGAAGGTATATACTTATCTTATCAGGAATGGATGGGGAATATCCCTTCAAGATAGACTTGATTAGCAAGGATGTTCAATAGTACATGGATATCCTCATGTTGAGGGTGGCTAGTATCCCCAACTAAAAATTCATGGGCCTTACCATCCACCTCTATAACACTAGACCCGGGGGACTTTTGTATACCTTTCTTCTTCATCAACCTCCTTACCCTTGTTACATCAGCCCATCTTTCATTAGTGGCATATATGTTTGATAGGAGCACATAAACCCCACTATCTTGCAACTTGAGTTGCAGGAGACGGTCTAGTATTTCTTGAGAGAGCTCAACATCACCTTTGGCCTTGTAAGCACTTAGAAGAGCTCCCCATATCAGCACATCAGGTTGCATGGGCATAGTGTTTATCAATTCCCGAGCTTCATCCACGAGTCCAGCCCTACATAGCAGATCAACCATGCATCCATAGTGTTCTAACCCTGGAGAAAGATTGTAAGGTTGTTTTATCATCTGATAAAAGTACCCACGGCCTTCATCAACCAAACCAGAATGGCAGCAAGCTGTCAAAATAGCTAGAAATGTCACTGCATTTGGCCTGGTGCCAGACTTAGTCATTTCTTCAAAATTTTGGAGTGCCTCATGCCCATTTCCATGCATTGCTAAACCACCCAGTAACGCATTCCATGTAGAGACATTCCCACAAGGCAATTCATTGAAAATCTGCAATGCCATCTTTATACAACCACATTTCGCATACATATCAATCAGAGATGTTCCAATATGGATATCCCATTTGATTCCTCTACGAGCAAGTATAATTTTATCAGGCTCGATGCCTAAGCTTTGCATGTTGCAGAACAATTCCAGTGACTCCCTTGGACGTTTACATTGTACCAATCCACTTATCATGCTAGTCCAAGATACAATGTCCCTTTCAGGGAGCTCCTCAAATATTTTCTTTGCATCACATAAACTCTCACACTTAACATACATATCCACAATAGCATTGCCTACCACCAAATTTGTACCCAATGAACGCTTGAAGATTAATCCGTGAATCCCCTTCCCCACCCTCAAATATCCCATTCGCCCACAAGCCACAATTACACTAACAAAAGTTGCCACATTCGGCTTCACATCCATCCTGAAAAACAAAGATATAGCCTCGTCAAACAATCCTGCTTTAACTTGGCCAGATATCAGACCAGTCCAAGAGACCACATCTTTCACAGGCATCTCATCAAACACTCGGATGGCACCACCACAATCACCACAAACGCTATAGAAATGCACAAGCGAGTTCTGAGCATAGACATCACACTGAAAACCCATCTTAACAACCACCCCATGAACCTGTCTTCCCTCTCCCTTTCCCAAAAACTTAACACAGGATTTCAAAACCGCTGGAACAGTGTACATGTCAGGCATAAACCCATCTCTCACTATCCTTCTATAGACCAAAACCGCCGCCCCTGGCTTGTCACCATTGGCATAGCCAGAGATCAGCGTGTTAAATGGAAAAGAGCTGACGCGCCAATCAACTTGTTTCAAAAAGTCACAAGCGTAATCAACAAAATTAACATTTTTTCCGAGAAAACCAACAACATTGTTAGCAACCAAGTCATTGCAAGCTAGGCCAGAAGTTACTATTTGTGCATGGATTTGCTTGAAACATCTCAAGCCGCTGCACCTATCAATCAAATCCAAGAGAACCCATTTAAGAGAATGCATAGTACTACTCATCATATCAGCTACACAATGTCCATTTCGAGAAACAGCACTCTGAATTCCCCATTACCAAAGCTCCCATCCATATATAAATGATAGGAAACGATAACCTCTTTCTTTACTATTGTGACCCAAATTGAAAGGCATAACATAGAAAATTCCATTGTTAACCACAAGCGTGCTCATAAAGAGAAAGCATTCATAGATGCATCCAACTCAATTGTAGTTTCGACTTGAGAGAGACTTCAAAACTGGAAAGAAAAAGAAGAGAGAGAGAGAGAGAGGTGAACTGGGCATTTGCAGAGGAACATAAACTTTGCCGAAGTATCCAACTCAATTGTAGTTTCGAGTTTCGAGTGAAGTTCCAAACGCCAGATTTGTGATCAGACCGTTCCATTGCTTTGAATTCGAGCAACATCGAACATCTTCGGATCGTATTGTCATCCAAACGACGTCGCTCTTTTCGTTAATTTTTGTTTGGGCTTCTGAACACACGCTTCATCACACACGTTTTGGTCTTATTTGTAAACCCACAAAGAAACATGTTCTGGGCTTGACATAGTACGGTCCATGCTGTCTTGTGTTAGGATTGGACTGGATTACGTTTATGAGCCCTTTAAGACGTCTAATAAATTGGGCTAGGATATCCACAAAATTACAATCACAAGAACAGCTACACATGAGACGCGTGTAACGAGGGCCAGCCTGGAATTCTAAAAAGTATGACCTAAAAGGATGGGCGGGGACCACCACGAGGGGTCAGCGTAAAAATAGAACAAGCCGGACCCGCATACCAAAGGACACGTGCCTTGATCGCATGGACATGACCGCACTTCATGGCCCACACTGAGCCACTCGGCTTGGTCCACGCCCCACCAAAACTTTCGCTACTATTGTGGAACCCACCAGAGCACCACCTTGCACGTGCGCAACGCAACCCTACCTCAAGCGGACTTCTCCGCTTCCTTTTTGCCCTATATCCCGAAACGGGTCTCACCTCACACGTGCAACACAACTTCACGTGACCAGGAGTTTGCAAAAGCTAAGCCTAAAGATTATTTCCAATTGCGAAAGATTAAAGTTTAAATAAAAAAATGAATAGTAATGCAACTTGCTTACTAGCAAAACAGAAGCAAAGAAAAGGGGCCTTGCATTAGTAAAACCCAGATTAAACAAAACCAAACAGGATGAGTTTTTTTTGTGCATTACAAAAAGGCCTAAAACACTAAAAACACCCCTAACCTAAACTAACACTAGAAATTTGTTGACTAAAAAGCTCAATCTAAGGCTTAGAGTATGGTGTTTGTGAATTTGCACCCATGAAATGAAGCTCTCTCTTGTCATAAATCTCCAAAGAAAAATCCCTCAACATCTGAGTTGTTGTGGCACTAGCAGCAGCAGCAGCACTAGCACCAGTCCCACTACCAGTAGAAATGGAGTTCTTATTAGCTCTGGTTCCTGAGGCTGAGCCCAAACTGGGTCCCAAACTAGACGAACAACTCCCCCCCGAACCCGAAGTGGCACTGCTCGAAATCGAACCCGAAGAGGCCTGCAACTGCACATCCCCACTAACAACGTGAACACCTGGTTGAAAAGCCGACAAGAAATTGGAGATGGGTCTTGCTTGGAAATTGAAAATCGGAGTTGCAGCATCCGCAGCTGGAACAGCCCAAAGCTGGGGCTGGTTTGGGTTCATCGCCCCGTTGTTTGGAAACATGAAGAAAGGCCCAGCTGCACCAGTTGCCCCAACTTGCCACATGGGCACCAACCCATGTGCCCCACCGCCGCCATAGCTCATTGGGGCCAACCCACTAGACACAGAGCTCTGTTCATGCACATCAACGAACTCACTGTTCGACCCTCTCTTCCGTCGCTTTCTGGGTATTTCAGTAATCTCACCGTTGGGTCTCGCCGGTGAAGTTGTGGGTATCTTTAGAGTGCCACCGACGGAGACGGCAATGGCCGGGACTGTGCCCGTTCCCGTGGCTTGCATAATAGCAGGCTCGGCGTGCTCGAGCAGCCACCTTATGGTTTCGCCGTCGGACTTGTGGCCAAGTTCTCGGGTCAGTTGAAAAATCCTGGCCGCACACGTGGCGGGCATTCGGATCCTCCGGCCCCGGCCCTCCACCTTTGTGTGGCGGTCCTTCGACGACCTCTTTGCCGCCACCACTTGTTTCTCCGACGACGTAGGAACCGGCACCTGAATAAGACCCATAGGCAGAGATCCTTCGTCCAGTTCTTGCACTGTGTCCCTCAGCTCTTCTTTCATCGTCGGCGCTGTCAACGGAAATATTTTCTCCGGAGGGTCCGCCACTGATGGGTCGGATGCTGAGGTGGTGTTGTCGTTGCTACTGCTATTGCTGTGCTGTTCAAGCTCGTTGCTTTCTTCAAGGCTCTGCCTTTGATTCGGTTCCATCTTCAACGAAAGTCTGAGAGAAAAAATCTGTTGGATTTCAAGAATCGCAGCGACACTCAGAAATTTTTGGAAAGCAGAAGAAAACCCAGAAAAAATCACACGAAAACAAGCTAAAAGGAGGAAATTTCACGAATTTAAAATCAGTAAATCTGGGTTAGCTGCAGAAGCAGAGCAAGAACGGGGCATGATACTGACTGGGTTTGGAATCTCTGTTCATACTAAGGGGACTAATTGAACAAATAGAAAGTAAAAAAACAAAAACAAAAATTGTTGGTAATGTAAAACAATTATGAAATCAAGGAACAGAGAAAGGAGAGAGAAAAACAAACCCTAGAGAATCAGAAGAGCCCCACTGCCACTTATCCTCTTTTCCCTTTGCGAGCCCTACCACCACCTAGAGGGACCCTCAAGCGCTTTATTTATTTATTTATAGCGGATGGGGGTCCTATCAACGGTTCGAGACTCTTCACACACATCCTGGGCCATGGAGATGGTGGCACGTGATGGGTCCCTATTTTGTTTAAGAAGGTACGTTTTTTAAAACTCGGTGATTTGCTCTCTCGGTGTGATTTTGTGGGTTCGGAACCTCCGGATTGGGCCTTACATAGAGGTGATCGCCTGCAACGCGGTCCATTTGATGATGAGTATTACGAATCATGTCATGCCACCTAATCATCATCAAGAACCCCCAAAAGTCATCCTTATCCACTTGTGGGCCCCATACATCCCACGCATAAGATTCTTTAGAGAGAGTAACCGATGTGGTGGAAGCCATTTACATTAACGATTGACAATCATTCACACGCACGTTCGTGAGCAATTGTCATATCTTTGAATGATATCAGATTTGGTCACATACTAGTTTATGTTTTTCCAAGAATTTCATTTCCTTATTTTCTTTTCAATTTCCTGATTTTTAATGTAGCAATTAACACACAATAAATTTGCTTGAGAAAAGGGTATTTGTTTGTTTATAGATATGGAATTTGACAAGTCATGATATATACAAACAATTTTTTTGTCTTGAGGGTCCTAAAACGGGCTTTGTCCTCGACATGAAAAAATGAATCTCAGGTCCAACTTCACCCTCTTCAATATCCTATTTTCTTTTTAAACTTGTTTGCATTTGAATTAGGATATAGTTATGCGAGTCTCAAGAAATTAATAAGAACCTTCCCAATTCCCATCAGGAAAGAAAAAAGATTAAAAAAGAATAGTTTAGTATATAATGTAATTTGCAGTACCAAAATGTTGTACTCTCTCTCTCACCAACCCCCCCGTGCATAACATAAGCATAACCAAACTTGATAGATATAAGCCAACAGTCACTTTAATGTGAGTTTTGCTTCTTTCGTCTCTTATATTTATAAATTGGAATACTTCAATTTGAATCAATCAACTAGACGTTGATCCTACTAGAAAAATAGCTTAGGTAGCACTAATAATTAGGTGGATCACAGGCCAAAAGCTCTAGGTCAATTTTGTAGTACATATACAGGTTGAGGTTGTTCCTCCATTGAGTAACTTGAAAGTACGAACACAAAATATTCCTGAAATGTGTATATACTTGTTATTAAAATCACTATATATACTGGTTACATTGAATTTCTCAGCACATTAGAATTAACATCTCTTGGTTTTGTGAATTTTGTATCTCTTTGTCCTAGAAAAATGGCAATGTATGCACCAAAAACAATCTTGTTCCACACATTAATTTGTCTTCTGTTAACTATGGCTTCACAGTCAAAAGCATCGCTCGATTCCAACTATTATCATCAAACGCGTCCACACGCTGAAAAAATCATATTACATACGATATATAACGCTTCCATGCATGATTCTAAAGTCCCAGCTCGTATCTTGAGGATGTTCTTTCATGATTGTTTCATAAGGGTATACTCTCTCTCTCTCTCTCACATATTAATGTAGGGTTAGGTGTATAATTAGCTTGTGTTTGCTTATTGGTTACTTAGGGATGTGATGCATCGTTGCTGCTAGACTCAACCCCAGGGAACCAAGCAGAAAAAAGATGGTCCTCCCAATATCTCAGTCCGATCATTCTACGTGATCGACGATGCCAAAGCTAAGCTAGAAATGGCATGTCCACGCACTGTTTCTTGTGCTGATATCATTGGCATTGCCGCAAGAGACGTAGTTACCATGGTACGTCTCGTACGTTTATGTTACTAAATTTATGTTGCCTGACAAATGTTTATGTATACAAGAATAATATGTACATTATTTATTTCTCGATAGTCCGGAGGTCCTTACTGGAATGTGCTAAAAGGGAGGAAAGATGGTAGGGTTTCAAGAGCTAACGAGACCATCAACTTACCAGCTCCAACTTTCAACGTATCCCAATTGATCCAAAGCTTTGCTAAGAGAGGCTTGGGTGTTAAAGAATTGGTTGCCCTATCTGGCGGCCACACTCTTGGGTTCTCACATTGTTCTTCTTTTGAATCCCGGCTTCGAAATTTTACTTCATTGCATGATGTCGATCCAAGCATGAACAATGAATTTGCTCAAAAGCTAAGAAAGAAATGCCCAAAACCAAACAGGGATCGCACTGCCGGAGAGTTGTTGGACTCAACTTCCTCAACTTTTGATAATGATTATTACAAGCAATTAGTGGCAGGAAAGGGCGTGTTTGGATCGGACCAAGCGTTGTTTAGTGATTACAGGACTAGATGGATTGTTGAATCATTTGCTAAGGATCAAAGTTTGTTCTTTAAGGACTTTGCAGCTTCTATGGTGAAACTTGGAAATGTTGGCGTGATTGAGGATGGTGAAGTGAGACTGAATTGCCGAGTGGTGAACTGATCAGAGAGAGA
Source organism: Prunus fruticosa (assembly GCA_018703695.1). NCBI lineage: Eukaryota > Viridiplantae > Streptophyta > Magnoliopsida > Rosales > Rosaceae > Prunus > Prunus fruticosa. Next base: position 56,876,096 of record CM031918.1, on the reverse strand, counting down.
GAGAGAGAGAGAGAGTGAGTAATAACCCAAAGATTTTTCTCTTACTATATTGTTCCCAATTTGATAACCAATGATGTAACTTTGATTTCTTGTTTTAAAAATAAAATAAAAGGAAAATGCTTAGTAACCCAACAATAGTTAGTGACATGAAATTCTCTTCAAGAATGTTATTTATTTAACTTATACTATATGGGTGGTAAACCTTTGATATAATCTTGAATGTAGAGAGAGAAAAAGAAAGTGACCATTCGGTACAACGTCCTTTGTTTCTTTCTTATATAATCTACAGTCTAAACTACTCTAAATTGCGATCTTTTAATTTTTAATTAATTAAGTTTCCATCAAGTTTGATTAGCTATTTGTTAATGTATAGATCCAAAGTTTTCACATTTTAAAAGGCCAATGTTTTTTTTTTGTTTTTTTGTTTGTTTTTGAAGTATCAAATTTTGTTATTAAAGAAATAATCACGAATTCACTTTGTAAGTGTTTCCTTTCATGAAAGGCAAAATTAATGATAATAAAAAATAAATAGGTAGGTAGGCTCCCCTGAGCGATCACAGTTTTTTATTTTTCTTTTTGTTTGGTCGAACACTGAGCGCGATCACTTTAATTCACATAGTTCGTACACATTTATGTAGTGTTTGGTATATTTGAAAGAGGAGAATATATCATATATCATATATGTAGTGATCTTTGAATTACCAGAAGTGTTTAAATGGTTAAGTCAATTGGTTTAAATTATGAGGAGAGAGAGAGAGAGAGAGAGAGAGAGAGAGAGAGAGAGAGAGAGAGTGCCTTAATAATGACCGTAAAATTAATGTAATTGTGTGTGGCTAAAAAGAAAAAAACAAAGTATATATGTAAAAGAAGAAGGCTGCTCACCCACGCTGGTCTCCTACAGCAATTAAATCTGCACTTATGACCACAGGTATGTCAAACAATCTACTCTTTGATTTCCTAAATTCTTTACACACCTTAATGTTTCTCCAATACAGCATACGGTGTGGACCCAAAAAAGCACGAAAATGAAAGAGAATTTGCTTACGGGTCGGGTCTCCTCAACCCAACCAAGGCAGTTGATCCTGGGCTAGTTTTTGATGCATCTGAGAAAGATTATGTTGACTTTTTTGCAAACAAAGCTACAACACCACCATGGTAAGAAAAATTACAGGTGACAAAAGTGTTTGCAGGGGCATCAAACCTGCTTGGACATGGACCTCAACTACCCCTCCTTCTCTCTGGCTGTAGAAGATGGCCATGAGATCAAGGGCAATTTCCATAGGACTGTTACAAATGTTGGTAAACCCAACTCAACCTACAATGTCAGCATTGTCATGCCTGATTCTATAAAGGTTAATGTGGAACCATCTGTACTTTCATTCACTGATGTTGGAGAGAGGAAATTGTTCCTTGTGGATGTCAATGGACCTCACATAACTCAGTTTCCAATCATATCGGGTTCTATCACATGGAAAAATAGAAAACATGTGGTGAAATCCCGATTGGTAATTTACAATGTGCTTCCATCTGTAATCCTTACCAATCCGGTACATCGCACACAGAGATTATCCACCCATCAGACACATATATCACCAGGCGAGAGAAGTTCTTTCATACCTCACTAAAATAAGAACTGTCAAAGAAAAGAAAAATAAGCCTATATTGCCCAGACGAGGAGCGGAGGATCTGGTACTCTGGTTCTATCATCTCTTAATGTAGTAAGAAAACAGAAATAACATTTTCTTCTATAGTGAAGAATGTACTTACATTTATTTCTCTTTCTGGTTTATCAGCCAGAAGACAAATGGTATTCCGATAGATATATCCTATCTTTTACTTTTTTTTTTTCTATTTCTTTTTGCTTCTTGGTATTCCAAGTGAATTTCTTTGGAAGCATGTAATTCTTAAGAACAAAGAAATTCCATATAAAAAAATGAAGCAGTGTTCGTGAAGAGAATACACATTTCTGCTACTACATTTTTCAGTTATGGAGAAACCTTAAGAAGGCTTTCAGCTTTTACATGCTTATATCAGATAACGATCAAGCACTTAGCACATCAAGCAAATACTACATCGGAACGAAAAACATACTTGATACCCTTAGTAACGTTTCGAGCTTCATGCAACAAACATTTGTGTCCATGAATGTGTAGAAGAGCCATTCCTTCAGTGGGAGGCACCTACAGAATTTTTAAGTAGGATTAACGGGCGCTGCATATTCCATAAAACGATACGATAAAACTAATTCAAGAAAGAGGGAAGATTTTAATTCATGAAAAAGTTGAAGATAAAAATGAAAGGGAATAATAGAGAATAAAAGCAATATGGTATGAACAAAAACAGAACCCACCTCTGCCACAACAGTATTCCTCGAACCGTAGAAGACAGTTTCTCCTCCAACCAGAGACTCTGAGGAAGAATCCTTAGGACTGCTCTTATCATTTGTAGCATTTGGTTTGAAACCGCCACTCAAGTATATTAACAAAGTATAATGGGTGCGTTTTCCGTCTCCAAGATCATTACTTTCATCAATATGCCTTCCAAAGCGCTGCCCAACCTTGTACCTGAAAACACATGGCAACCAAAATAATTAAGTTTCAAGGTGCACAAGCCAACAAAATTCAACCTTTCTATTTTTGTTTGTAATCAGAGAAGAATTTCTCAAAGAACAAGTAAAATCCACGTCCCTTAATGAATGAAATCAGATAATGGACCAACTCAAAGTTACAAATAGCTTTTGAATTGGTTCGATCGTGTTCGCAGAATGAGATTACCAACCTATAGAATCTGATATTTGGGTTTAAGCCAACAGCAGCCTTCCCTCGAATTTTGATATCAAAAAATAATTTGTCAAGACCAGACTCCCAAATTGTGTCTGCAAGAACAGGATCATTCACAGAGATTCTATCATTGTCTCTATAAGCTTCGCCTTTTGTTGGGCCAAGACTCCCTTGATGAACAAACCCAATAGATTCTGCAGCTTTAACGAAAGCCTTTGACTCTGCAGATGTGAGGAAATTCTGCACCTGAATACATTGCCCAACTATTAACAATCATGACTCAATTAATATCTTGCAGACGCGTAAATGTTCAATGGTTAGAGAAAATGTATCCATCTAAGAAGAACCCATATGCCAAAATACCAGAAGAAAAACTGAATTTCAAAAGAGATGCAATCTTTTTGCAGTTCTTACAGTAAAGAGATGAGTATCTTTAAGACAAGTTATCTGAAGATTTGATTTTGTTTTGATGGTTGGCCACTTTGACGCTGTTTTGCTGGAATCAGCTTCTCTTCTGTCTCCCATTTTCCTCTTGTTTGTTCGTGTTTCAGCCATACGATACGAGTATGGCTCGCCCTTCTTCTTTTTGTCGCCTATTCTGTTTTATGAGTTTGTCGAGGCCCATTTTCTCGAGTTGTGGCTTATCAAGGCTTTGGCGTAATTGGGCTGAGCCTGCAGCTTACTTTTACCGTCCATTGAACCATTTGGTGTCCATTGCTATTCTTTTTACACCACCACGCATATATGCATTGTCGACCCAAAGTGAAAAAAATAAGAACAAAAATAAGTACACCACCATCACCGTGCAACGGAACTGATTCCTTCGCTTTGATTTTGTTCATATTTATCTAAGTGATTTACTAAATATAAAACATTTTTTTGGAAGAATATAAAACCTTTTTATTTTTTAATGAAGAAAAGTTTAAGGGGAAAATGAGAGGGGAGGCTACACCATTACAGGTCAGGGCATACTAACTAAGGCCTCCTTGAGGACTTATAGAGGGGGTTCCTACTCCCTTTTTGAGTTTTTACCGATTACTCACAACGAGGGATTGTTTATAACGGGACTCGAACTTAAATCTGGACAGCGAGGAGAACGATCCTTACCAACTGGAGAAGAATATAAAAGAACATTGATTATAGCTAAAGCATAGAAACCCCCGGGAGTTATTTTTTAATTTTTCCTAAAGGAGTTAATTTTCGAGGTTAGTATATTTCAGCCCAGCTAAGTAAATATTAATCCGTAAAATATTGCATTGCCGGTAGCAAATATAATTAGAAGGATTTTATATAATAAAAAAATTTATAAAATTAAAATAAAAACAATGATTATTTGCGCATTTCAGATGCCATAAATTGAAGCCACTTGATTGAAACCTAGCATCGATCACCACCAGCACCACAATCATCAAATCCCATATCACAGCCTAGTGTTCCACTGAGATAGCTCCTATATCCATTTTCTTTTAGGCTTATTTTTTGATATACCCTGAAAGTGTATTTGAGTCTCATTTTTTCTTCTGAAACTCATTTTGTCTCACTTTATCACATTTTTTTTACATTGTTGTCTCACTTTATCTATTTTTTATAAAATATTAATTAAAAATTAATTATTTATAATATTTTTATGGATTTTAAGTTTTAAAATTAAAATTTGAATTTTAATATTATATAAAAATGGGGTAAAGTGAGACAACAATTAGTTTTAAAAGGCAAAATGAGACTCAAATACACTTTCACAGGGTATATCAAAAAATAAGACTAAAACTAATTGCGCTGAAGTTCATCTTAGCCTGTCCTACGTTTGCTTTTTCGCAATTAAGTGGAAGCTTGAATCACATTGCTGACGTAGAAAAGTAAAAATGGCTAATGCAATGCCAAAATATTCGTAGAATGAAGCTGATAAAAAATATTCGATGTCAGCAGCCCGACAAAAGACAAAAATGAAGGGCTCACCTTCACTAAATATCTTCGTTAGGAATGAAAAAAAATAATATTCTAGGACATTGGATTGTAGGGGTTTTTTGTGCGGAGTTGAGATCAAAATAATATTCTAGGACATTGGATTGTATGGATTTTAAGTTTTAAAATTGAATTTTTAATTTTTAATTAATATTTTATGAAAAATGAGGTAAAATGAGACAAGAATGTTGGGAAAATGGGGTAAAGTGAGATAAAATGAGTTTCAGAATGCAAAGTGAGAAAAAATGAGTTTCATGAGGCAAAGTGAGACTCAAATACACTTTCAGGGAGTATATCAATAAATAAGCATTTCTTTTATTACTCAAAACCTATATCCCAATAACCATATGACATATGTGGGAAAAACTTCTCCAGTGACACGAGCCAATCAAAGCTGAAACGACTTGAAAGAATCACTCTCGAAAATAACTTTTTTATAATCTCTTTCAACTACCATAATTTCCCCAAATCTAGTCTAATGACATCAATGACAAAAACTAGCCGTCAACTGGCATGACTCTAAAGAGACTAAAAACACCAAACAAACTAAACTAAGTTTCTGAAATCATGAGAGAAAAACTCAAAAAACTCATAGAGTTTTTAGAATTTATTGAACAAACTAAATCAAAATAAAAAAGCTAAGCTGACAAAAACTAAGCTGTACTCAATTAATTTTAAAGTTTGTTTAAGAACAACCTGATAAAAGGAGCTAATCCGCTGTGAAGAAACTATTATAAAGTTAAGATATTAACTAGAGTGAGTATTCTGTTTTCTGTTTTCAGGCAAGAGATGTCTTTGACCTTGCTTGCCAGGCTTCCAGCCAGTACTTTTTTGGTTGATTAGCCAATGCTAATCCTTCCTTGAATTATCGCAAACACGTCCTCGTCTCGCTGCTAATACTCTCTTTTCCCACTTATTTTATTTCCAACCTCATAAGCCTCCTTCATTAACTAATAAGCACCTAAAAACGAAACAAATTTAAATGATAAGAAAATGAAAAAAGTTAGACTCGCCGCTCAAGGTTAGCCACGTGATACTGTCGTCTCCCATTGGAAAATATGACGACGGGATGCTGACAAAAGCTGATGTGCTGTCCCGTTCTTATTGGCCAGTCACGCAAAGTCATTGTACGATGATCTTGACATTGCTGCATCTCAAGACAATGAGAGATGAATAAAAACGAAAGCCATTTTTTTATTCCCAATGCGCTTCCGAAAAAGAGCAATAAAAATATATTCCCTCTTTTACTTCTTCTTTGTTTCTTAATTTTGCCAAATAAGAGAAGCCATGAGCATTTAAGTATTGTTTTATCTAATTTTTTTCACCGTGTTTCTTTCCTCTAATTCTTATCCCTTTCTTTTTTTAGTGGGGTAGAATTTTAAAGACAAATGAAGACATAGAGAATAATGGAAGTGAGCTATCGATCAATATGGAAAAAAGGGGTCGGGTGGCCTGAGGATAAACAAATTGGAACATCCACAATCAGATAAAAAGGAAGTTCTTCCCTTCTGCTGCACTGCACTGTGGACTATTTCTTAGGTTTCTGATCTATTTCCGTATTTGTATTCTATCATCCTCCTATACCCTTGTGTTGTGTCCTTTGTTGCTCTTTTTGGGTAATTCATGTCTATGGGTGGCGTCTCTGGGTTCTATTTTTAGAAACCTAATTTAACATCTTTTTTGGGGGCTTTATTTTATGAATCCTCCTGGGATTTCATCTGCTAATTGCTTCTTCAGAGCCAAAGTCTGATACTTTGTTGGGATTTTCTAAACTAAACCTCTCCTGGGTTTGCTTGGTTGTCAAAGGTCCTTCAAAATTTTTTACATTTTTCTCTACTAGCTAGTGTTCGAGCACTTCAAATCTTCGAGGGAGTTTCCAGGTGTAACTCTTCTCTACTATCTTATTTCTTGAGCTATATATGTATAGCGCATCTTTTCCAATTTTCATGGTATTATTATTATTATTATCTCATGATGATCTTGTAATTAATGATGGTGATGATCTAGGCTAGGACATGGTGAGAGGGAAGATTGAGATGAAAAGAATTGAAAATGCCACCAGCCGGCAAGTGACCTTCTCCAAACGTCGAAATGGGTTGTTGAAGAAAGCCTTTGAGCTTTCAGTTCTTTGCGATGCTCAAGTTTCCGTCATCATCTTCTCTCAGAAAGGCAGGCTATATGAGTTCTCCAGCTCTGAGTATGTTTCTGTATTTTTTATATATACCTCATATATATATTTTTTGGACGAAATATACCTCATATATATAAGTTTGAAGCCCCATTTTTTTCTTTGTCTATATGCTTTGTTTCTTAAAGATGGAAACATCATTTACTTTTTATGGTGTTGATAAGCAGGTATGGGTTGTTGTACTGGTTTTGAGGCCAGTGTGTACGATGATACATATATATATAATATAGATTTCTAGCTTTCTATCCACTCTGGTCTTAAATCAAAACTTGACTTTCTATTTTATGTTTTATTTGTACCAACCGCATCTTACAAGTTACACATCTGCTCGTTTATAATCTAGTCAAATTGAGGTTTCTTTCTTGCTGCTTTTTAGGGGATTAATATTATGTCTTTTCTAACAATTTATGCACACTTTTGAGATATTTAGTCAAATACCCATTCTTAGCACTAAAACTATAAATATACCCTACAACATTTAATTAGTGCATTAATAGTGAATGAGATTTCATGGGGCTTTTCAAGTTTCAACTTAGCGTTTCTCCCTAAATAAATTATTGAAACTAGTGGTTCTTTGTTTTAATGCCTTTTTGTGCTTAACTTCTGGCAATTCAACTTCTCTCATTCTACTAACTAATGATTTTGTCCAATATTTCATCATTTCATGGAGTACTTGTCTGTGCATGCAACCCTTCTAGGCTTGCATTATATATGTTGTTAAAATTTTAGAGGGATGGATCAATATTCACTACTAATTGGTCCAACACTGATATTTTCTTCAACTTAATCACTTGTGTAACTCAACATGTGTGTGAGATTTTATCATACTAGGGCTTGGTGCTATTAGTATAGAACCACTCACTTATGTATTGTATTTTATTTTGTCAATTTCCCAATATGGGGATTTATCACGGCAAAAAGCTCTCATCGGCAGTTCATGATATAACAACTGACAAAACAGCTACAATTAATTCTAAAACTTCTTCAGATTTGTAGGTATTCATGTGCAAAGTTCATCACTTAATATATGCATTTTAAGTTTTGTTAAACAAAGGAGTAGAAGATGAATTCAACCCAAAAATCTTAAGCTCCTATGGTGAAGAAGTCAAGTCTTGCACACACAGCAAGGACCATATCTATAGAGGGACGGAGCTACCGTAGAGGTCCCCAAAGATGAAAACTGCAGTTTCATGAGCATGGTCATTGGGGTAAAGAACATGGTTGTCATGGTTTAAACCATATTTATTTCGTCAGAATGAGCTATATTTTGAATTGGGGAGAGCATGTTTCCATCTTTATGTATAATCGTTCTTATCTGCAGCTTCGAATTGAGGGGGTATATTTCATTAATTTCTATTTGCAATACAAATCTTCCTTGAGGTTCTATGTGGGGTGAATAAAAAATTTGAGTTCCTATTTGGTTATACTTGTTGACCTACTTGATATGATCATCTTTCTTTGTTTGGCGGGCATTGGAAAATAGCGTATCCTTAGAGTGGTTTAAGAGCTCACGTGGATTTAGGCCATGTTGGGTGGTTAAACTAGGCTATGATACCAATTGTTAAGAGCACATAGGTAGAACTTGCCCCTAAAAACCGGCTTGTAAGGGAAGGGTGCCCAAGAGGTCTTAAACCACTCTAGGATATGTTAATTTTCCAATGTGGAATCTTGAGTCCCAACATCTAATCCCTCTTTGATGTATGAAGTGTAATGGGGTTTCTTAGCTAGCTAATTCTCAGTCCAAAACAAAATTATTGTTCTTATTAGTTCTTTCTTTCCGGCCCCCAGTACTGTTAAGATCATAGACTCATAGTACATGTGCCTAGTAGTTTATATACTCTATCTTCTGGCATTGAGCATAACACAAATAATCGTCTTGTTATATGGGAAACCTGAATAATCACAGAACACCATCATTGATGGTGAAAAAAAAACAAGGTTTAATTTTTTGAAAATATCATATTAGAGATTTTGTGATTGCTGTAATATATTTAATTTCATTAATGTTCATTGATTGATTTTGACCTTTTTTTGTATTCTGATACAGCATGCAAGATACTATTAAACGATACCACAAACATGCAAAGGCTGGGCAAACCAACAAGATTGAAGTAGAAGAATATGTGGAGGTTAGAAGCTCTATCTTGGAATTTGGATTAATATCCATCTTTGAGAAGTTGTTATAAAACAGATGGATGAATAATCTTTGGCCATGTTTGATGATTGGGATTGGGATTGGGATTGGGATTGGGATTGGATTGGATTGGATTAGGAGGTAGAATTAGATTTCATTGGATTGGAAATGATAACACTAATTCAATGATGTGTTCGATACTTCACATGATTAAGGAAGGGGTTGGATTAATTAAAATGTGCTATTACATGGCTTAGTATAAGACATATTCCAATCTAACTTAATCTCAACCTTTTGGCTCTAGTAGGATTAGACATTAAAGCCGTACAGCCCTCCACTGTTACATCTCTAGAGCAATCGTTACCTTTGGATCATAGGCTCGATCAACATACACATGACCAATCTGATTGTTAATACACACGTGATTGTTTAACTGATTAGGGTTAAGCTGCTAGTTTAGTTAGAAGAGAAACCTTTTAGTTATTAATGTAAGCTTCACTCATTGGCTATATAAAAGCCTCCTTGTAATGATTATTTCATAATGAGAAATTCAGTTTTTACAACACAATCCATATATGTTGTTTTTAGGCTGCTAAACATTTTGACTAGGATTACGAATCCTATCCAACTACATAATCCAACTCACCAAACGGACCCTTAGTAACTTAGATAGAAACAAGTATGATGTAAAGACTAATTTAGTCA